>CM021110.1:403375990-403841609 GCA_007115665.2 Sequoiadendron giganteum | reverse complement strand
AAGTATGGTGGCGGTTTTTAGGTTTTGCATAGGCGCATGTTTCTATAAAGTCTAAATTCCATTTTAGATATAAATTAAAATATTTATGCCTTGTATTACGTTTTGTAAAGTCGATAAATTAAATGATAAAATATAAATCATTTAATTTATTTAACTATCTCAAATGCAAGCATAAAATGTTAGGCAAAGTGGAGTTCTTGTTCGCATGGGCGGATTGACACAAATGAGGTGATTTTCGCATGCTTGGGCCCACCTTTTTGGGGATTTCCAGTTTAGTTCGAGTCTTCCATGTTTCAGTTATGACTTCACAGTGAGTTTGGACCATCATGCACTCATTTTTGCATGGTTTTGACTCCTTTTTTTAGAAATTTTTGCTTCTGCTCAAAATTTTCCTTGGAGTTATCATCTTCTCACTGGAGTTTGACTTTCAGTTCTATTTCCATGCCTTTTTGAAGGTTTTTGTATATATTGAAAAAACTTAACTATTTTTTCCTTAGTTCTTATTTTTCTCCTTTGCATTCTACAAAGAGAATTATTTTGTAACTCAACTTTATTTTCAGATTAATACAGCAATAGGTTTACAGGTCAATTAGTGTATTTTTGCAGAAAGACTCCTTTCATTACCATCTTTTTAGAATTTCCATTCAAGTTTTCAAGCATCATTGTCAAGTAGGATTGATCAAAGTGATTATTGTGTTTGCAGTTTTTTGAAACCTTTTGTCTCCTTAATGAATTTTTGTATGCATCCAAGTTTAAATCCACTAGTTAAAAATTGTGCTAATCAATAATCGAAACAATCCAGTTGTGGGAATCATATTTCCCTTCTATATTTGCTTCTTTTAAAAGCCCATGTTTAAAACATTCGAGTGTTTTGAACTTTTAGATCATGTTGTGCGAATCATAATAGTCAGTAATCATTCTGTGAGTTAAGTCTGCATTTTGAATTCTTCGGTGCATCACCATAGTTAAGTTTCATCGTTCAAAATTTAGTTTTAGTCTTTATCCTTTTCCCAACAAGTTACCCAAGTATTAATAAAAAAAAATCATAGGAACCAGCCTAGAATCTGGAGGTCCAATTACTTATAGGATACCCATAGCCTAGAATTAGTTCCAATTTTTCAATAGATTGCTGGATTTATTTATTCAAGCATACGGGTGCAATCTATTTGATAACATTTTTTGGCATGCCCAGTGGGAAAAAATTTAATTATTTCAAGCTGTTGTTTTGGTATGGACAATAGGTTAACAGCTTTTCAGAAGAGCCACATCAAGTACCTGGCGACTCCGTAATCAAATTTCAAAGCAAATCAGTAGCAAGCTTATGAGAAATATACAAATGAGAAGAAGCTCTTCTCTGTTCAAGTATCTGCAACTGTCTTCGCCAAAAAGAGAGGAAGGACAACAAGAGGGATTTCTGAAAGGCCTTTAAGAAACCTCTCGGTTTCTCCAAGTTTCAGAAAAGAGCCAATTATTTACACATCAAGGAGACGTAGATTATCAACAAGGTAGCAAGGCTCACATTCAACTTCACCAAGCTATAGACAATCTACCTCACTTGTACCTGTTTTATAAGCTACAAATTTCAGAACACCAACAGCTCCGATGGCCAGAGCTCATGCATTCATACCATTCAATGGGGGGAACCCATTGAATCTAGCGCAACATGATGATATTCTTGTTGCAGCATTAAATATTTTACCTTTTTTCATAGGCAAAGATGAAACAACACCAATCGAGCATATCAGAGATATGGCTTCACTGTTTGGAGGTCACCATGTTACGCAAGAGAACGTCGCGTTGAGGCTGCTAGCAGCATCTTTCAAAGGCAAAGCGCTTCAATGGTTTCATGACTTACTAGTTAATACAATCACCACATGGGATGATCTAGGAGACAAGCTGAGCAAGCAATTTTCAAACAAGTCCGATCATCTATCTCTAGTTGAACAAATGACGACTATCAAGAGAGCACCACAAGAATAGATGATGGATTTCAACTTGAGGTTTTAATGAACCTGCAATAGGATTCCGGTAACGATAAGACCTACTCTTGATCATGCTCTTTTGTATTATCTTAGGTCATTAAACAGTGACATAGCTTTAATGATCCAGTCAATGGGGGGTTTAACACTGCCAACAACCTATGATTTTGCTATTAGAGTAGAAAACAACCTTATACAGGTTGGTAAAATTGCAAAGGCCACCTATGCCTATATTTCCAGATATCCACCCCTTCATGCCAATTAATTTGCCACCAATTGCCTCAATTCTAGTAGAACCAGCCTTAGTCTATCAGCCAATTATCCAAAATAGTGTTTTTCAGGCACAATTTGAGTTTCAAGAGCTAAAAGGTAATCAACAAGAGATGGAAAAGTAATTGCAGACAGTTAGCAATGAATTGGTCAGTCTCAAAAGACAACAAAACCAGAATTACAGGCCTTACCAAGAACCTTTTCAGCCTAACAGACCTCCCTATCAGGTTGATAATCAAGTACAGTGTAGGAATTTCAATCCTAGGCCATCATATAACCAAAACCAGCAAGCTACCAGCTCATCAAAAGAACTTGTTCCAGTTCAGAATAATTTAGCACATGATTACGTATGGTGTTATCCATGTAATCAGCCTCACAATTAGGCTACTTGCATGAATGGCATTAATAATCAGGCTCTTATGGTACAGAGCACATATGCTGCAACAAAATATACAATGAAGGATGCCAATGATCATAATGATCAAACACAACAAAATGATATGGATGTCGCCTTGATGAGTTTGCAAGGCAACAAATTTTGTGGATTAAATTAGTTACAAGGTAAAAATCAGTTTGATACATCTATTGCAGCGAACATAAGGTCTAAGAAAAGAGTGACAGATCTGAGACAACAAGCTGAAGGTGAAAAAAAACAAGCTGATAAAGTTAAACAACAAGTTGTTCAACAAAAATTTCAAGTTCCAATAGCTGATAAGGACCAGTTAGAGCTTCCTTCTTCACCAAATGTTCAAATTTTACCAAGGAAGCAACCTGAGACTGCTAAAGAACAACATAAACAAGTTGAACCAGTTAAAGAGTAGCAAAGAACTCAACCAGATCTAGTACAAAAGGAAACTGATGTTCCTAAAGCCCAGCATAAGGTTGGCTCTCCTGCTTTTAACATTGTTGATCATATGAAGAAAGAAACAGTTAGCATCAACATGTTGGATGCATTACACTTACCTAGGTGGAAAGAAGGTCTGCAAGAAGCTTTGGCCAAAATTTCCATTTCTGACGAAACAACCAAAGAATAGTCAAGAGTTTTTTCTAATAGTTCAAACAACAAAAAGGGGTGATCAACTCAAGAGGTAAAACCACCACCTTTTTATGTTAGTCTAATTATTGGTGATAGCATAGTGCATAATTGCATGATAGATTCAGGAGCTAGCAGCTCAGTCATGCCTAAACAACTTGTACACAAGTTAGGTCTCGAATATGAGCCATTGTCAAAAGGGGTAGTTTAGTTAGACGGTACAACCATTAAGTATGTAGGAGTTATCAACAATATTCCCCTTACATTGCATGCTTGTCTTAATTTTCAAGTACCACAGGACATTTATGTTATTGATCTCCTACCTTATTTTTTTGTTTTTCTATCTAGAGATTTCACTACAAAGTTAGGTGGTTATCTATCATCAAACTAGTCTCACATGTTTTCCAAAACCCGATACGGTACTAGAGTTACCATCAAGTGAGAACCATTTCCCAAAGAACATATCGAGCCCTATGTGCAAAATCCTATAAATGCAAACCTAGCTTTCCATGATCAGGAGGATCAATCCATGACCTTTGACCCCACTGTACCCCTATAAGGTATACCAGATATAAATTTAGATGAGTGGGCAGCCGAGAATCACGAGATTGACCCTTTCAGTCTCATGGATGAAGTAGGTTTGGGCGTTTATATGATTCAGGAGCCTGATATAACCATTCCAAATCTGGTCAAGGAGGAAAAAGAGTTAGAGCAGAAAATTGATCAGCTTTGGAAGTTGTACTTTGATGGATCCAGGAGTAAAATTGGTGCTGGTGGAGGAGCGGTGCTCATATCACCTAAAAATGACAGGTATTATTCATCTTTCATATTTTCTTTCAATTGTTCTAATAATATTGTTGAGTACGAAGCATTGATACACGGTTTAGAGTGGGCCAAAAAGAGAAAGATTAAGTGTTTATAGGTGTTTGGTGATTCTGAATTTAACAAAAAATGATTTGCTGAAATTGTATAAGCATTGTGTTTGGGACTTAATTGAAGATTTTGATGCGTTTAATCTACAATCAATACCCATAAATCAGAATAAGCACGCTGATAAGCTTGCTGCCATGGGATCACAATTTGACATCCCAACTGAAGTTCATAATGTGCAAGTACAACAATATGTGAAGGTAGTTGTTAGACCTTCAGTGCCAGATAATAATGTAAGTTGGAAGATTTTTGATAGTGATGAACATATATGCTATTTTCTGACGAAGGAGGCAGAGTTTTCTTCTGGAAACTAGCACAAGTTTGATCAACAATATGGTGATCAAATCATGCAATTGAATTCTAATAAATTGCCAAAAGGTTTGGTGACTCTTGAGTCCATTTTTAACACTGATGACCAAGTTAGAAAATATAAATCTGGCATCATAGTGAAACATGAATATTATGAACCGATAGAAATATTTAAAGACAAGATTCTCAAGCTTGACAAAGTCTGTACAAAGGAGGAACAACAAGATTTTATCTCACTTTGTCAAGAATTCAGTGACATCTTTGGTTGGGAATATGGAGATCTGAAGGGTTTTAACTCCCAGTTAGCTCAGCACACAATTGAGCTGGAACCCAACGCAAAACCAGTCAGACATAAGCAAAGGCCCCTGAATCTGAAACTAGAACACTTGATGAAAAATAAATTAAACAAACTAATTGAAGGGAGTATTATATTTCCAATCAAGCACACTTGGGTATCTAATCTGGTGCCCATTAGAAAGAAGAACGAAGAGATAAGATTGTGCGTTAATTTTCGTGATCTAAATAAGCTTCACTTAAGGATCACTATCTGTTGCCTTGAATGGAGTAGATACTGTAGGTTGTTTCAAGATCAGAAAGGTTCTCATTGTTGGATGGATATTCAGGTTATAACCAGATATTGGTTAAGGAAGAAGACCAGTACAAAACAACCTTTACCACCAAGTGGGGTACTATGGCTTACATAAAGATGCCAGTTGGATTGTCAAATGCAGGAGCAACTTTCTAGAGAGCAATGGATATGGCTCTCCAAGGTTTGATAAATAATTTTTTCCTTGTTTACTTAGATGATATAACCATTTTCTCATGAAAAGCGAATTAAAATTTTGGTCATCTCAAACAAATTTTTGAGAGATGCAGAGAATATGGAGTATCTTTAAATCTAAAGAAAATTATTATTTTTGTTCATGAAGGTAAGCTGTTGGGTTACATTGTTTCAAAAGACGGTATTTCTATTGACCCAAAACGCATTACAACCATTCTGGCTTTACCACTTCCTACTCACAAAAGGGGTTTACAGAGCTTTTTATGAAGAATAAACTTTGTTAAGAGATTTATTCCTAACATTGCAGCGTTGCTGCAACCTCTCACATCCATGTTGAAGAAAAGCATGCAGTTCAGCTGGACGAAGGATGGTAAGAACAATTTCAAGGAGATTAAAGATGCACTTGCAGTAGCCCCAACACTAATAAATCCAAACTTTGATAAATATTTCATATTATATGCATTTGGTAGTGTTGATACAATTTCTGCTATGCTTTGTCAGCAAAATGATCAAGGACTTGAACAGCCCATTGCATTCTTTAGTCAAATTTTACATGATTATGAAACAAGATATTCTTTTGTTGAAAAGCACGTGCTTGCTATAGTAAGGAGTCTCAAAAAGTTTAGACATATGTTGTCTAATAATAAAATAAATTTGTTGGTAGTTCACCCAACAGTCAAGGAATTTCTGCTAAATAAGGACATAAATGACAAGTGCGTAGGTTGGATAACCAAAGTCATGGAATACGATATCAGCATAAAGGTTACCAAGCTTGTCTGAGGTAAAGGACTATGCGAACAACTTGCAGAAAATGAACAAAACAACAATGAAGAGGTCATCACAGTTCTAAATAACGAAGAGGAACCTTTTGTTTCAACTATTCCAGTTGATTGGATTCATCAAATGATCCATTACTTGCATACTGGAGATTGCCCAAAAGGTATGGAAAAATCTAAATGAAGGTATTATAGATTGCAAGCAATTCCTTATGTAGTAATAAATGATGTTTTATATAAAAAAGACTTCAATGGAGTATTTCTCAGATGCATAAGCCCTGATCAGATTGAAAGAATCTTAGAAGAGTTCCATGATGGACTTGCTGGAGGTCACTTTGTACCACATACTATAGCCTTGAAAATCATGAAAGCAGGCTACTATTGGCCATACCTTTTCAAGGATCCTTATGCTTATGTCAGAAAATGTGCTAAATGTTCACTGTTTGCAGGAAAACAAAAGTTAGCAGCTTTTCCCCTGAATCCAATTCAGGTTGAGCAACCATTTGAAAAGTGGGGACTTGACTTCATCGGTCCTATTAACCCACCATCAAGTGCGGGGCACAAGTGGATCTTGACAGCAACAGATTACTTCACGAAATGGACAGAAGCAATTGCTCTAAAAGATGCAAATGAAACATTTGTCCTAAATTTTTATCAAGATATAGTTTCCAAGTTTGGTACACCTGAGTCCATTATTTTAGATAATACTTTAGCCTTTGTTGGCTTAAAAGTTTCAAATTGGTCAGTAAAGAATAACATTTATTTGAACACTTCATCAAATTATTACCCTCAAGGTAATGGACAGGAAGAATTGACAAACAAGAATCTGATTAAGATCATTAAAAGACAATTGAAGATAATTAGAGGTCGTGGCATGACAAGCTTAAATCAACCCTTTGGGCTGATAGAGTTACACCAAAAAGATCAACAAGTTTTTCACCATATGTTTTGGTTTATGGTAAAGAGGCCAAGTTGCCTATATCAATAGAATTCCCAACTCTGAGCTATATAAAGGAACTGGAGTTACTTGAGGAGCAACCAATGCAAGTTAGGCTTGCTGAATTAATGGAGTTGGATGAAACCAAGAAAGAAGCTTTCAAAAAGCTTCAAATTCATCATTCTCAGATGAAAAAGATATTCAATAGGAAAGCAGTCACAAGAGTCTTCAACGAAGGTGACTTGGTTTTCAAATGGGATGAGTTGAAAAGCAGGCCTAGCAAAAATTCTAAGTTTGATGCCATGTGGGATGGACCATACATTATAATAGAAAAGAAAGAGCATAACGCTTTTCAGCTCTCAAGGTTGGATGGAGAAGTGTTGCCAATACTCATTAACGAGATCCATCTCAAGCAGTGCTATTAAGCATTTTTCGGTTACTGATGTACATAGTAGTTTAAGTTTTCAGTTCAGTTTGCTTTCAATAAGTGCTCAATGCACATTAGTTTCATTCAACATTGTTACACTTTCAATAAAGTGCAGTCACTGCACTGGGTTTTTCAGATTATGTCATAAACAAAATTGCAATAGTTCCTTTCAGTTTCTTTTTGTGAAGCTGAGTTACAAATAATTTTAGAAGAGGTTAAGAGAAAAACAGACTCCATACCCAATGGATAATCTACATAACTAGTCTATGGTGTTTAGCAAGCAAACACTTCGCAGAGGTCACCAATTTGTTACCTATTTTTCACTACCAACTCAAACAGCTGGGGCTGAATTGTAAATTCAAGTCAAGGTACACAAGTTGTTTTAAAAGATCTCTACTAAAGTACTCATATTGTGCATTGTTTCATAATAGAGTAAATTTCAGAAATGTTATGCAAAAAACATTCCAAAATGATATCATAAGTTTGCATAATGTTTGTTTTTTTATTCATAATGTACAGACCAGAATCCCACACAAGCCGTGGGAGTAACTCATCTCGATTTTTTTACAATCAAATAAAAGGTGCATGAGAAAAATCAAACTATACAACTAAAAATAGATAAATCATAGGGTAGAAGGTGATTCATCATTGCCTGGAATGACGAATCATTGACAATTGAGGTTTTCAGTTGCGATGCCAGTTCCAGCTCCACCTTTTAGATCCAGCTCTACGTACCTGCAAGTATGATGAAAGTGTGGTTAGAGCAATGCAAATCAGATCCTATCATATGCCTACGCTACCAACATAAATATACAATACAATCAATCAAGCATCCATTAGATGATTACAAAAATTCAAAGAAAAAGCGGAAGCTTTTAGTTTCTTTTATTTTGCTAACGTGTTTGTTCACTGTGCAGGAACAGGTTCATTATGTTCATGATCATTTTATCAGATATGTGGAGTAAAACAGGCTCCCACAAGGGTTGAGCCCGACATATCAAAAGGATACACTCTCAAGTTACATAAGAGAGCTCTTAAAATATTGGTAGAATAGTCATCAAAAGAGCTGCTGAAACAAAGAAATAATCAAATGAGTAGCCTTATTTCAAAGAAATTCAAATAAATAGCATGAAGAACTTATCAATTCCATTGATATTCTGTTTCAGCTCTACTTTATTTTCATATTACATCTAATTGAAGTATCGAGCCTCTTTATACTGAAGAGAAACATAAACAAAATATCAAACACCAAGCTATTTCATGAAGTGTTGGAATTGATTTTATAAGAGACAATGATTTTTCACCATCGTAGCTGAAGATTAAGCATGTTTTCTTTCAATACGGTGGCGGTTTTTAGGTTTTGCATAGGCCCATGTTTCTATAGAGTCAAAATTCCATTTTAGATATAAATTAAAATATTTATGCCTTGCATTACGTTTTGTAAAGTCGATAATTTAAATGATAAAATATAAATCATTTAATCTATTTAACTATCTCAAATGCAAGCATAAAATGTTAGACAAAGTGGAGTTCTTGTTCGCATGGGCGGATTGACACAAACGAGGTGATTTTCACATGCTTGGGCCCACCTTTTTGGGGGTTTCCAGTTCAGTTCAAGTCTTCCATGTTTCAATTATGACTTTACAATGAGTTTGGACCATCATGCACTCATTTTTGCATGGTTTTGACTCCTTTTTTCAGAGATTTTTGCTTCTGCTCAGAATTTTCCTTGGAGTTATCATCTTCTCACTAAAGTTTGACTCTCAGTTCTATTTCCATGCCTTTTTGAAGGTTTTTGTATATATTGAAAAAACTTAATTGTTTTTTCCTTAGTTCTTATTTTTCTCTTTTGCATTCTGCAAAGAGAATTATTTTGTAACTCAACTTTATTTTCAGATTAATACAATAGCAGGTTTACAGGTCAATTAGTGTGTTTTTGTAGAAAGACTCCTTTCATTACCATGTTTTTAGAATTCGCCTTCAAGTTTTCAAGCATCATTGTCATAGAGGATTGGTCGAAGTGATTATTGTGTTTGCAGTTTTTTGAAACCTTTAAATATTTGTGTCTCCTTAATGAATTTATATACTCATCCAAGTTTAAATCCACTGGTTAAAAATTGTGCTAATCAATAATCGAAACAGTCTAGTTGTGGGAATCATATTTCCCTTCTATACTTTCTTCTTTTAAAAGCCTATGTTTAAAACATTCAAGTGATTTGAGCTTTTAGATCATGTTGTGCGAATCAAAATAGTCAGTAATCATTCTATGAGTTAAGTGTTCATTTTCTATTCTTCGGTACATCACCATAGTTAATTTTCATCGTTCAGATTTTATTTTTAGTCTTTATCCTTTTCCCAACAAGTTACCCAAGTATTAATAAGAAAAATTCATAGGAACCAGCATAGAATTTGGAGGTCTAATTCCTTATAGGATACCCACAGCCTGGAATTAGTTTTAATGTTTCAATAGATTGCTGGATTTATTTATTCAAGCATATGGGTGCAATCTGTTTGACAACATTAGGCTCTATAGGTTTGGGCCAAAAAAAATCTAAGGAAAAGTTTCCACAGAAGGACAAAGGATTAAAGCCACTATGATGCATAGTAAATATTTCATCATCAAAGGGAAAATTTAAGCATTTATGCACAACCAAAGGGATGAAATTCATGGAGTGAATCCATGGGTATCCTAGCTTCACACAAAATTTTTTGACTGTGGGATGATGGAGAATGAGATATTTAATGTTTTTCAATCCTAATTGCAAAGGAAGAGTGATCAATCCCATCATACGGCAGGCGAAACCATTATGTGCCTTGATCCATGCTTTTGGTTTATCATATATGTCTTGATAGAGTTCATGCAAAATTAAAAATTACTCAGTGATCACATTCTCTACATGGACGAGATCCATTAGTATCCCATTAGTGGGATTTTCATAAATACGACTGACTATGTAAAGAGGACCATCAGGTGCATCTTTAAGTATATATTTAGAGGAGAAAGAAATGTCAAGAGGATTTTTAGTTCATCCCTTACGATGAATGACATCTATCACTCCTACCATATCATCCATAGGATCATAATCTATAGAATCATGTTGAACGATATCATTATTATCATTATTCATATAAACATTCATCACATCATTCCTTGTAGTTTCACTAGCTTTGAAAAAGGAAACATTATGATTACGAATGGGGTTGGTAAAGATATGAAAATTTTGGTTAGGAGGGGCAATAGAATTTTTTATGTGATCATTAACACCTCCAATGGAAAGACAATCAAAATCAATGAGGTCTTGCACTATATGTTTAAGACACTTACAATGTTTCATGTCATGTCCATTTTTTCGGTGATAATGGCAATAAGTATTTGATCTATATCTTGTGTGAAATGGTTTACTAGGATTAGGTGCTTTAATGGGGGGTAGGGTATCATATTTTGTTCTATGAGTTGTGACATTGTATTATGAAGGGTATCGGGTAAGGGAGTGAATTGTGTTTTAGGTCCCCATAGCTAAAGGGTATCATGGCTTTAATAGTAGCTACTTGGTTATTGAAATTCCAAGTTGTTTGTTGAGGGGGATTGAATTGAAGGAATCCTTTATGCTATTTTCTAAAAGGTTGGAAATTGTTTTGGCTTTTAGGCTCATATTTCTCAATTTGGCTAGGAGTGGATTTTGTATCTTGACTACTAACCATTGAGTTTTAATAATCACAAAGCGTAGTACACAAGTGCATAAAGGATGGGAATTTCATCATGGTAAGCTTATCTTGAATCTTTCTTTGTAAATTTTATATGAACATATTTTGAAGGTGAGGATCAGGAACCTTGATATCAATTTGGGAATAAAGACATTGATAGTGTGAGATAAAGTCAATTATCTTTTCATTTTATTTTTTCTTACATCTCATCAAATCAGCCAAAGTCATCTTAGGAGTCATATGCACTGGGAAATGGTTTACAAATGCCTCAACAAGTTCATTGAATGAACAAATTGAGTTGTTCGATAAAGAAGAAAATCATTCCAAGGCAGTGTCTTTCAAGGACGTAGGAAAAAGCTTAGCCAAAATCTTATCACCAAGGAACAAGTCACTACACAATGCAGTGTTAGCATTGACATGGTTAGAAGGATATCCCTTCCCTCCACATTTCTCAAATCTAGGCACCTCTACACCTTGTGGCATCGTTTTTCACAATATATCCAAGGACAATGGATTGCTTTTGAAATAGTATGTAGGTGTTCCATTTTGATTTTGGTTGATGGTGTAATTATTTTTTGAAGGGATGAAATGGTTTGGAAGAGTTGGTTTATGAGGGGTTCATTACTTGAGTGATGAGATGGAGGTGAAAAAGGTGAAGGGGTGTATGTGTTCAATGGAAAAGTGAATGGAATACTTATAGGTGGTAACATGGTAGGAGATATGACACGTGATACCACAAAGGAACTAGGGATGCTAGTGGAAATACCCAAGGAAGGAATCACATTACTAGTTGGTTGCATTGTTGTTTTGATTTCAGGGTTGGGATAGGTAGGTATTGAGGAAATTATTGTGGGAGGAGAAATTTGAGTTCCTCCTTGGCTTGTGACATTTCTTGTAGGTAATGGAAAACTAGTGGTTGAGGTGAGGTGTTTTCTAGAGATTTGAACTATGTTTTGTATAATGTCAAGTCTATATTCACTTTCAAGCATGTGGTGAATGTTATATATAGTAGCGATGGAAGTAGTTGAAATTTTATCATTTTTCACTTGATGTTGTAGGTTTGCTAAATCTTCATGGTTTTGAATTATGTTTTCTTATGGTACACTATCATTCCTTGTTTCAACATGCATCACACTACTTGAAGGCAAAGAGTTGTTAAGGGTATGGTCCATACCTAGTGTACTAGTATCAATACTAGGTGTGAAAGATCTAGCCAACCCAAGATCCACAACGATTGTGCTATCGTGGGATGACATGAATATCAAACTTCATATCACTATAGTATTAGAAATATGACACCAAATACTAATGCAAGGGCTTCTAAATGCAAGATAAATGCAAATGCAATGTAAGCTAAGAAAAATGAAATGCTTATAACATAAATTCTAGAAACTGAAATTGAAAGGCAATAAAAAAAAAATAGAAATAGAGGTTTTTTGGCAGATGGTCAACACTCCACTTAGGATTCGTGGCATGGACTAACCACCTCCCATGGATCTGTTAACTCTAGTGTTTGTATTAGTCATTAAGTGGTTGATCTTTTGTTGCAACAAAAATTATGGGGCCAACAATTGGTATCAGAGCCAAAGGTGTTGGGTTTGAATCCCCTCAAATAACGTTCAAGGGGATATTTTTGGCAAATGGTCAGTTCTCCCCTTGGGATTTGTGACATGGAATAACCATCTCTAGTAGATCCGTTAACTCTAGCGGTTGCATAGGGCATTAAGAGGTCAATATTTTGGTGCAACGACAATCGTGGGGCCAACAAGATTTAAATGCCAAAACATTTAGTGCAGAATCTACATTGGGATTGATTCGCCCAACGTGGTGAATGAGTCCTAATGAGAATTATTTTCAAAAATTTCAAAAAAAATCAGTTGGATTTTATGCTTTTCATGTTTTATGATCTGTATCTTAGATGCAAATGAAGATATTTTTTTATTTTCAATGAATTGAGATGCAAAAATGAAAGCTATATGAGATTTCACTAATTGAAAAAATTGAAAACATAGAATGCAAATTAACCAATGCAAATTCTAATGCAACCAAAATCTAGGTTGATGATGCACTCCAAATCAGAATTATGATGTCCTAATGTAGGTTCACCAAAATGAAAGGTGGAAAATTGTTTTGGATTTTCTTCTAGGACTTAGGACCTATAAGAACAATCTTCACTAACTTTCACTCAAGAACAAACCCTCGAGATCTCAATGTAAAGGAGAAAGAGATGTTGTAAGAGGGTTGTTCTAAGGGCTGAATATAAGCTAATAAGGGGTTCACCACCAAGTAAGAACTTGGAAAGATAAATGTAATGCAAGATGCAACACTAAACCCTAATTCAATGCAATTACCTACAAAAATGATATAGAAAATTAAACGAAATAAAATAGAAAGCAATAAGATGAATGGCATGCACTTGGAAATATGACTTTAATGTTGACTGGGAATCATTTGCCAAGCTAGGCGAATCAGTCTAGCATTTGGTTTCTATGTGGGAACATGAATCTGCCAAATGGGTATTTGAATCTACAAAAAAATGAATGTTGACTAAAACTGGGACTCATTCACCAGAAGTGGTGAATTAGTCTAGTTAGGATCTTCTAAAGCTTCAAAGTTTGAAACTTCTCTTCTCAGTCTGCTCAATCTGCCTCTACAAGTTTTTGGATTTGAATATTTAAAATTGACCTATAGGTGTTCTCCAATGTTCTCCAAAGCTTAATGACAACTTTGAATGACTTGACAACTTTACTCCAATATTTCTCTTCAAACTTTCTTTAATCTAAACCTACAAATCACACACAAAAGAGTTGGAAACATGTGTTTTTAGTGGATAGGGGTTTTCCTTGGTCAAACCCTATTTTGATAATCAAACCTTGAATTAGAATGAAATAGTAATGGGTAATGATGAATGGACAAGATATGATGTTGCAACTCACCAAAATATTTCAATAAAGTGCTACAAACATGTGTGAGATGGCTCCAATGGATGTATATCTTGACCCTTTCTTGAAGGTTATAGATCTTGAGTTGAACACTTGCTTGAATCATAAAATCATACATCACAATTATTAGCTCAAAATCAAGCATGATGCATGAAGTCTTTGAAATGATGATTGATGCTTGAACAATTCTCTAGAATGCTTGATGATCTACCCTTGAATGCTCTTGTGAACTCAATTTTTCTATAAGGATGCTCATTCAACTTGCTAGGTGTAAAATGAGTGAAAGAAACTTTTATTTATACTGAATTATGCAAGAATTCCCAAAATTACAACACTACAAGATGACATCAGATCTAGGAGGATAAAATCCCACCAAACATTTTAATTAATTTTGATTTTGGGTCACATGGGACTCATTCACCTAACGTATTGAATGAGTCCCATTAGGCATAATGTATGGGACTAGAATTAAAAATTCTTAGAAATGTGTGAAACCAAGTTTGGGACCCAAAAATATAGGTGGGAATCATTGGCCCAAGGTGGCGAATGATTCCCATATCACTAAATCTGGGTCATTCAAGCCTGAAACACCTGAATTATGATTGGCTGATGATTTGTGTTAGGATTATCCTTGAAAAGATACATCAAATGAGGCTTGCTGATGCAATTTAAGGCCAATTAAATCATAAGAAATCCCAATGATTAATGGGGTAAGTGCAACAAGATGGTTCCCAAAAAGGGGACTTAAGTGGACAAATTTTTTCTGAAATAAAAAAATACTGACCTTAGATGTGAAATTGATGATAGTTACACTCAAAATTTTGAGATGGAACAAAAACAAGGATCTAAGTGCTTCGAGTCTACTTTCTAAACTACTAATTTATTTTTAAAATGGTTGAGATTAATGGGTTCAAAAGAGGGACGTACACAAATTGGTGTTATTTTTGTCAGAAAAACATAACATAGCAACTCTTGTACGACCCTCGTATAGTGAAATTTCTTTTAGGATTTTTAAAATTGCAATGGTCAGAAGTTAGCTAACAGTATGTGGTTGATGCACAATTTTTCTGATAATTTTTTAATGAATATTTGATTTTTTACTAATTTTCGAAATTGACACTTCTTGAAAAACAAAATTTTGGTCATGCTATCCCTACAAATTTTGGAAACTAATTGAATTTTATTTATTTTATAAAATTTGTAGAATGGAGTCTAGTTTCTAAAAATGTAATTTATTTGAAAATTCGATGAACGGTTAATTTATAACAAAAAAAAAACCAAACACTATTTTTTGGCAAAAAGAGACATACAAAAAAAAGAAATTATGGATGAAAGGCTTAACATTGTCAGAAAGTGAAAAAAATTACATCGTTGGATAGCAAAGAGAGAACCCAACATTACCAATGTGTTTGATTTTTTTGATATTGAACCATATGCAATCTTGACGGTGAGCACGAACTCGATTATGTGAAATATGGTAGATTTTGTAAAAATACGTCTCTAGTCGTTGGGAATGCCCTCCAAGCCTTTGGGTTGGTATTCCAAGGAAAATACCAATCCTAAGGCTTGAGAATTCCCAAAGAAAGATATAACACGAGCATGCTATAACACACTTGTGTTACAACGTGAGCACCTTATAATGCGCTCGCGTTATATCTCAGTTTTGACATGATTTTTGCTTCTATGGGAAACATGTCAACTAAGACATAACACGGGCTAGTTATAACATGCTCGGGTTATGTCCACTTTTATGTTAAATTCCAGTCTATTGAATGTATGCTGATATATTTGTATGTCTGTATGTACATGTATTCTTGTATGTCATGTATGTATGCATGTATGTATGCATGTATGCATGCTTGTATGTATGTACATATCCCTGTATGTATCAATGCATGTATATTTTATGTATGCCTATATGTATGTAAGATTGTATCTACACATGTATGTATGTATTCTTGTATGGATGTAGGATTGTATGTACATATGTATTATTCTTGTATGTATGTATTTACGTATGTCTTTAGATGGAGGGAGAATTTAGAGAGAGAGAGAGAGTCTGGAGAGAGGGAGAGAGGGAGAGGGGGTGGAAGTGATATTTTAAGAGAGAGGGAGTTGGAGAGAAGGGGTTGGAGTGAGAGGGACTTAGCTAGGTAGGGTGGGAGGGATAGAGGGAGGGAGAGAGAGAGGGGGGGGAGAGAGAGATAATTGAGAGGGAGAGAGAGAGGGGGGGAGAGAGAGATGGAGAGAAAGAGAGAGGTATTTAGGTAGGGTGCCAAAGGGAGAAACTTGAGAGTGCGAGGGGGGTGAGAGGGAGAGACTTGAGAGATAGGTAGTGAGAGGGAGTGGGAGAGAGAGGGAGTGTGAGTGAGAGACCTAGGAGACGGAGAGGGTGTGGGAGGGAGCAACTTGATAGAGGTAGAGAATGAGGGGGGTGGAGTAAGAGGGACTTATCTAGGTAGGGTGGGAGAGATAGATAGAGAGAGGGGAGAGAGACATAGAGAGAGTTATCTAGGTATGTTGCCAGAGGGAGAGACCTAAGAGAGAGAGGGGGTAGGAGGGAGAGACATGCGAGAGAGGGAGAGAGAGGGAGTGGGAGAGAGTGGGATAGAGTGGGAGGGACATAGAGAGGGATGGATAGAGCGAGTGAGAGAGGGTGGTAGGGATTGATTGAATGAGAGGTACATAGAAAGAGGGAGAGGGTAGATATAGACAATTAGAGAGGGTAGGAGGGAGGGAGGGAGGGAGATGTGAGATGTATAGATAGAGAGAAAGTGATAGGGGTTGAGGGTTGAGGGTATAGTGTTGAGGGATTAGGGTGGGGTACCTATAGGGTTGACGGTTTCTAGGGTATTAGGGTTTAAGGTTTGAGGGTTGAGGGAATAGGGTCGATGGTAGAGGGTATTTGGTTGAGGGTATAGGGTAGAAGGTTTAAGGATTTATGGTTGCAGGATTTATGGTTAAGGGTTTACTTGGTTAAGGGTAGAGGTTTTAGGGTATATGGTTGAAGGATTAGGTTCATGGTCCAATGTAAAGGGTAGAGGGTATAGGGGTTGAGGGTTTAGGGTTTAGGGTTTAAGGATTGAGGGTTGAGGGTTGAGAATTGAAGGTTGAGGGTTTAATGTATAGGGTAGAGGGTAGAGGGTAGAGGGTAGAGGGTTTAAGGGTTGAGGGTTGAGGATTGAGGGTTTCAGGTTGAGGGTTGAGGGTTGAGGGTATACGGTCAAGGGATTAGGGTTGAGGGTCCAATGTATAGGGTAGAGGTTATAAGGGTTGAGGGTTTAGGGATTAGGGTAGAGATTTTTCTTGGATTTAAGGGTGTAAGGGTTGAAAGATTAGGGTTTATGGTAGAGGGTATTGGGTATTAGGTTGAGGGTTGAGGGTAGAGGGTAGATGGTTTAAGAGTTTAGGGTTTAAGGGTTAAGGGTTGAGGGTTGATGGTTGAGGGTTTAGGGTTGAGTTTTTAAGGGTTTAAGGGTTGAGGGATTAAGGGTCAAGAGGGTTGAGGGATTAGGGTAGATATTTTATTAAGGGTTTAAGGGTTGGGGGATTAGGGTTGAGGGTATAGGGTAGATGATTGAGGGTAGAGGGTAGAGGGTTTAAGGGTTGAGGGTTTAGGTTTGAGGGATTAAGAGGTTATAGGGTAGAGGGTATAGGGGTTGAGGGAATAGGGTTTAAGGGTTGAGGGATTAAGAGGGTATAGCGGTTGAGGGATTAGGGTTTAAGGGTTGAGGTTTGAGGGATTAAGAGGGTATATAGGGTTAAGGATTGAAGGATTAGGATTAGGGTTTAAGGGTTGAGGATTGAGGGATTAAGAGGGTATAGGGGTTGAGGGATTAGGGTTTAAAGGGTTGAGGGATTGAGGGATTAAGTGGGTATAGGGGTTGATGGATTAGGGTTTAAGGGTTGAGGGTTGAGGGATTAAGAGGGTATAGGGGTTGAGGGATTAAGAGGGTATAGGGGTTGAGGGATTAGGTTTCAAAGGTTGAGGATTGAGGGATTAAGAGGGTATAGGGGTTTAGGGATTAGGGTTTAAGGGTTGAGGGTTGAGGTATTAGGGTTTAATGGCACCCTCCTACCTCCTCTCCCTCTCTTAGTTCTCTATCATTTTTCAATCACTCCCACTCTCTCTTTCTCCCACTCTCCCTCTCCCTCCCTCTCTCCCTCTCTCTCCCTCTCCATATCTCTCTCCCTCTCTCCTACTCTCTCTAACTCGTATCTCTCCCCCCTCTATCCTTAAACCTTAACCCTTTAAACCCTTAACCCTTAAACCCTTAACCATTTAAAACCTTAACCCTTAAACCCTTAAATCTTAACCCTCTACCCTCTATCTCTCTCCCAGTCCATCTCTCCCTCCCTCTCTATCTCCATCTCTCCCACTATCTCTTTCTCCCCCTCTCCCTCTCCCTCTCTCTCCCTCTCTCCCTCTCTCTCTCTCCCTCTTTCTCTCCCACTCTCTTTATCCCACTCTTCCCCTCCCTCCCTTCCACTCTATATTTATCCCACTCTCCCCTTCTCCCACTCTCTCCCACTATCTCTTTCTCCAACTCTCCCCTTCTCCCCTTCTCCCAATATCTCTTTCTCCCACTCGCCCCCTCTCTCCCTCCCACTCTATCTTTCTCCCACTCCTCCCCTCTCCCACTCTCCCACTCTCTCTTTCTCCCACTCTCCCTCTCCCTCCTCTCTATCTCCATCTCTCACTATCTCTTTCTCCCCTCTCCCTCTCCTCTCTCCTCTCTCTCCCTCTTTCTCTCCTCTCTCTTTCTCCTCTCCCTCTCTCCCTCCCTCTCTATCTCCATCTCTCCCACTATCTCTTTCTCCCCCTCTCCCTCTCCCTCCCTCTCTCTCTCTCTCCCTCTTTCTCTCCCACTATCTCTTTCTGTACCACTCTCCCTCTACCTCTCTCTCTCACACACACACATTCACCTCTATCTCCTCTACTATAAGGGTAAAGGGGAGAAATAGACAAAGAAGGAGAAAATAAATCTATTAAAAAAACATATTTCATATAACGTGTGCACATTTTGAAGAAGTAGAGATGTCGTTGTTTTAGAAAGAAATAAAATGCTTGTGTTATAACATGCTCACATTATAACACGAGGGCATTTTTTCTTCCACTAAAAATGGTAAAAAAAGTTAATATACCCATGATGTCAAGGCCCACATTCTGCATATTCTCATGGTTCTACATGTTCTCTAATAAAAAGTAGCTTTTTGACGATGTTGTGAAGTGTGCACGCATGTTTTTCACATTCCACCACCTTTGCATGAAATAGAAAACTTATATAAAATTGAAGTTTGGAGGGGAACAAGCTTTTGAAAAAGTCAAATTGTTCTAGAGTTTGAAGAAAGAAGAAGCTAAGGCTAAATAATTCTGTTGAACTCCTCCATTTGAAAGTCTAGTTTTTTAGGTATGTGAATTATTTACACATTTTCTTTCATTCTATTATGGCTTGCTTTCATTTTTGTTATTTTGCATATTCCATGTTGATCATTGTTTTTTTTTCATTATAAGCT
Source organism: Sequoiadendron giganteum (assembly GCA_007115665.2). Taxonomy (NCBI): domain Eukaryota; kingdom Viridiplantae; phylum Streptophyta; class Pinopsida; order Cupressales; family Cupressaceae; genus Sequoiadendron; species Sequoiadendron giganteum. Next base: position 403,822,003 of record CM021110.1, on the reverse strand, counting down.
TAGGTTGTCAATGCACATTTTAAATTACACAATTATATAAACTTTCCAATTACCATTTTAAACCTGATGCAAAGCATCTACTAGGATCCACAAATCATCAAGGGTAATTCTGACCCTAACTTAAATTGAAGAAGATCAACCAACAAACTCAGTCATCTTTTCATCAAAATCCTTCAATTTCACTTGATTTCATATTTCCACAAAACATTAGAACTTGGCTTCAACTCTTTGTCAAACTCAAAAAAAATTAACCATCATAAAATTTATTATAACATAGCATAAACCTGATTAGAAACTTAGAACCATTCAATTCATTCATGATTCACTATTTCAAGAACTCAATGTTGAAACTTATATGGAAAAAAAACAAAAAATCGTGGAAGGTAACTACCAAACTTTATCCAGACACCCAAGATAATATAATCAACATGTTATTGATTGAAATAAACCAAATACACATTCCAAATATCTCACCAAAATTCATCCTTTGAGAATGCTTCCCCTAGCAGTATTCCAAACCCGTGGTGCAGGGGCACCTACAACCATGTTTCAAAATCTACTTTGGTGACAGTTTGTCTTAAGGTCTTTGGGTGAGTTCAAGAATTTTTAAATGATTTTTCATAGCTTTTATTGAAAATAAGGTCTAAATAGACCAATCTTTCATGTATTTAGGGATTTTGTGAGTTTAGTGATCAAATGTGCAAGTATGCACTCTTGCTTCAAAAAATTATCAATTTTTCCATATAATATTTGAAGGAAAATTATTCAAATTGTAAATGGAAGTGCAAGACACGAGTCTAGAAGTTGTATTAGGGATGCAATAAAGGTGTTTGAATGGTCTTAGGTGTCTTGGACAACAAAGTTGTCAATGTTAGCAATTTTTAAGACATATTAAGGCCTTGGTATTTAATAGGTCGTTATAGGTTGGTAATGGACATGGATCAGTTGGAGAAGGGCCTAAAATTGTATTTAAAATCCTGGTATGGCCTCATTCAAGAGGTTGGTGGATTTTGAATAAGAAAGGAACTTGCATTTACACTATTTTTCTAAAGATCACACTACTTTTTGTGTGTTTGAAAACCTTGTATAGGTTATACAAGCTTGGTAATGGTGTGAAATTGATATTTTTCCATAAATTAATGTTCCTAATTTCATTTGGCTCCCTTTGAATAGGTTTTCATTGAACTTTGTGCTTGGAATTCATAAATTTCTAGAAACTGGGTTCTTGGATAGTCAAGGGTTTGAGGGCAATTTAATGTCTTAGATTGAATCCCACCTATTGTGCACTTTGTGACTCGGTGGGGTGACCATGTAGGATTTACTTAGGATTTTATTAGGAGTAGAGAAGAACAAGTTTAAATTGTCCTCATGAATGATGTTGGTTTAAGGGGAAGTACCCTATTTTCTCATAGAAAATAATGGTGCAAACCTAAGAAAGAGGGGTGCAGAATCTCCAGAGGGAAGATGAGGGTTCCTTAAGCTAGGGGGGACCTATATAGATAATTCTAGGCAGTTGGTTTGATTTGAGAAGTTGTGGTAGGTAGAGTTTCAGTAAGGAGGCCTAAAAACCCTTATTTCCTAGGTTCTAGAGAGGGTTTTGAATTTTTTTGATGGAATGAGTACTTGGGGTCATCGAACCTTGATAATTGTTAGTTTGGAAACCTAAGACAAGAATTTTTTAAGTAATGGAGGAATGGTGGTGGGTTCTTGGAGGGGTCCCTTTATAAAATTGGCTAATTTGGGCCATAAAACAGTGAAATTTGTCATTTTGAGGAAAGTGTCTTAAAAGATTAATATGTGGATTTTTTACATGTCTCATACCACTAAAATGGATATCTAGATCAATCATTTTTTTGATAGGTGTTTTGGGAGGTTTGTGAGAAAAATCCCTAAAACTAGTTTGTGAAGCCTACAAGGCAACTTTGGGTCAAAAGTGGCTTTTAGAAGAGTTTGTTTGATCTTCTTTTTGTAGGTGGTCCAATGTCAAGATGTTGACATCTTGAAGGTTTTGACACTCTTTTCCTGCATCAAATTTCAATTTGGATTCACAAAGAAGAGTCATGGTTGATAGGTAACCCTATTGTCTTATTGAGTCAATCGAAGGTTGATGTCTTGGTTGGCATATTTGAGAGAAGTTGTGTCAATTTGTATCTTGGGTTCCCACCAATCTGCATCAACCTGGTTCCAGGAACACAACATACATCAAAACCAGGGATGACTTCTTTGGACTATGTTTGACTTCCAATTAGCCTACCTAGCAGATGACTTCCCAATTACCCCAAATTTGCAAAGGAAGTACCTTTTAAAGGTGAGATTTACAATCAAACACCAAGAAAATTCAATGTTCATGATACAAAACCACCAATTTTATGATTACTTTTCTGACATAAGGTCATTACCCTATCCCAAGAAATCCTCCAAAAAACAAGCAAAAACAAGGGTTTTCAAGGATTTCATAACTCCAAGCCTCTCCTATTCCTCCCAAGGGTCCAAAAGCCTTCCAATAACTCTGAAAAAACTTATCAAACACTCACAATTCCATTACACTCATTATTTTTCAGAATCACCATCATGGTTATTCACTTTCACATAGAAATGTGCTTTGGCCAGCCTAGTGCATCACTCCACTAACCAAACACATGGTCTTCCAAGACTCCCAAACATATTTGGAATATACATTATTATGTTACAAACCAATACACTAAGTTAGAGATCCATCACAATGGGTGGATTGGTGAAAATCAATACATTATAGCCTCAAACCCTTACACTGTAAAAATAGGGCAGACTTGGAGAAACGATGAAAAATCTCTTCTAAAATGGTATTAAGACACCAAACCTTATTAAAGTGAATATAAATTCATGAATCAATTATCTCCAAAAACTTCAAGGCATCGCACACTTGTACGGGTCCGTAGATAGAGAAAAAACACAAGAAAACACAAGAAAATCACAAAAATCAGAGAATTCTTTTATTTTATTTTATTCAAATCTTGAAGAGCAGCCTCCATTCAAGAATTTACATGATATTTATCTTTTTTCCCTTCAAATTCAACTACCCCAATGTATCTAACTATTTTTGTAACTTCTTAACTAACTTATCTCTTGACAACTTTGCCAAAAATGCATTTTTTTGCAAATGTCAAGCCAAATCTCCCCCCTAAACACCTATAATGACTCAAAAGAAATAAATGCATATTAAGAGTGGTCTCATAGACCTTACTTAACATATATAATTATATTAGACTCAAAAACAACAGGAACCTTACTTTTACCCATCTTCACATGCACCAAAAACCCTCCTTTTTACCCAAGAAACTAGTGGTTTATTGAAAAACACTCATCCAACCCTCACACAATCTTATGAATACTTTAAAAAGGTCTAAAATGGTCTGAAAAAACTCAATTCAAAAATAAAACACACTTCCCCAATGAAAAACACACTTTAGCATATCAAAACCACTCGAAATCTCATGGAAAACTCAAAATTTCACTATAGGGCTTCATGCCCAACACCCTTTTAGACCTCCCATGAACAAAAAAAAAATTAACTCACCTATTTACTGATGATATTCCTTCAAAAATTCTAAATCAGTCTTTGCATTGATGTTTTCCTAAAGCGTAGACAATAACTTCTTGAATTAACAATTTTCATTCAATAGTGCTCCTGCACCATGTATGCTTCCACAATTTGTATACATATATATGACATAAGTTGAGATTTTGTATGATTTTACATGTTTCCATTTTGAGCCTATCTTGCAATAATGGCATGCCACATTACCACATTTCTTTAAGGCATTCTGGATTGAAAAAAATCATGTCACCTTTGTCTATGCTAGGTTAACTCTTGTACATGATGATTGTAAGTATTCGTCTGATTACCATGCTACAAATAAAATTATCTGCCATGCCAAATAAAAATACAAACAGGAAACTAATAGACAAAGAGAACAAAACATTCAAAGAAAAGGAGATATTTTGGGTGGCAGCATATCATGAAAATAAGAAATTGGAAATGATTAACAAAAACAAGCCAATTGAAGAGGGAACTCAACTGTCAAAAAGAGAAAAGGGATTGGCAACACAAAAGGCACGAATGTGAAAGAATCATCGTACAATAGATTCAAATACCATAGTTGGAGACACACCCTCTACAACAAGTGAATATGAAGGGACACCATTAAGCACAAGTGATTATGGAGGGAGACCATCTACAACAAGTGAATATGGACAGACACCATCTACTGCAAGTGAATATTGTTGGACACCATCCAACACATCTCAAGTTGAGATTAGATCATCACTCTGATTTGATGAAGAAGGTATGCAATCATCCCCATGTGAACCTCAAGGTATGTATTCTTCTCCACCCTCGATCGAAGGTATGCAATCTATCCCACCTCAATTAAATATTGATGAAATTACTAATGTTGAGATGTATGTACCTAGGAGAACACCACCTAGAAATTTGTGTAGAATTCCAAAGTATTTGATTAATATTGATGATGAGATTTTGCAGCACATGGAAGGTAATATTTCAACACACACTTGTAGAAGATATGTTAAAAACATTTGGAAATGATTCTTTGAAAGGTTAAATGAAACCGCAAGATGTCAACTATTTGTTGAAATGATGTGGGGTGTAAAATATAGGAACATCATGAAGGCTCTTGGGTTGAGAACATTGAATGCATCAAGTAAAGACACTATTGTTAAGAATCTAATGGATGCTTATGAGAGTGTGGGTAAGACCTCACACTCAAAGGATAGTAATGTCACTTGACGTGTCATTACATAGACTTTGGTAAGCTGTCAAACAAAGAGAGCTCATCTCATTAGAAAGATGAGTGAAAAAATAGGAATTAGTAGAAACTGTTTATCAAGATCCATTCAAAGGTGGCAGAGAATTAAGGGCACTGATTCAAATGAATTATGGGAATTCTCGGGGAGATTGTCATGAAAACATAAAGAAGTTCTTGAAGCCTTGAGAATACTAACTTAAGAGTATTGGAAGAATAAGACAAGGCCATCTCTGAATCAAAGGGATGTGGTAAGAAGGAGAATTGGTAGTTGGAATCATGAGCCACATCCAAAGCATTTTTTGGATATGACTCAAACACAATTCTTTTGTAAATTTGAAAATGATTATCCTCAAATTAGTATTTCTCAAATATTTTTTGAAATGCTTAAACCTTTTTATGTCAAGATAAATCACACAAGCAATACTTGTTGTTGTACACTACATATTGAATTCTCTAACCATTATGATGTTTATCGATCTATATGTTTAGATTTGCATACTAACGATGTTTTGCAAGATTGTGGCATAAAAGCCCCACCAAAATCTTCATGAGAGTTCTTATCAAAAAATTATTTGAAATAGAGGATGTCTAGATATTCTACATGAAAACATGCTTAGATGATTCATGCGAGCATTGTGGTGGCTTCCAGCATATGCTAGTATGTCAACATATGGAAAGCACGGATGAGGTGGGACAAAAACTAGTAGAGTTCGAGAAGTATAAAACAATGGCTTATGCTACAAAAGATGGGTCTCAAGAAAAAAGGTGTGACTTGGTTATTGAGAAGATTCTAGTGTACCAATTTATGTCCATGTTTCGTGATAATATACTATCTAACTATGCAATGCATACCCACAGAACCCGATGGTTGGACACACAATTCAAGCTATGCAAGGACACCATTCTAGTTGGCAACATAGTACCAGTGGTTGAATCTATGGAGAACTACACTCTACAACCACAACGTGAGGTTCAGTCATAGTATTAAAACTCCACACAGGTTTCAATATTTATGCACATAGCATTAATTCATGCATTTGAGAGTATAGATGACCAAAGGAAGGTATTGAGGGAGTACCACTTTTACATTAGTGATGATCGCACACATTCTCCAGAGTTCATGCAAGGTTGCTTCCAGATGTTCTACAGTAGTTTGGCTTAGAGGGGCATAACATAAGACTGAAATACAATTTGCTCAGATAATTGTGCAACACAGTTCAAGAACTTGTGCATGTTCTACTGTTTGTGCAGGATGCATGTCATTACAGGTGTTCAACATATGTGGTATTTTTGTGAGGTCAGACATGGAAAGGGGGGGCATGATGGTGCAGGAGCATGCATGAAAAGAGCATTAGCATGAGAAGAGTTAAAGTATAAAGATAGTTCAAAGTTGATAGATGCAAAATCAATCGTCGAGTGTTGTAATGCTTTGATGGATCCAGGTAATGAAGGTACTCTTTAGTTCGTAGATTTTTTTGGTTGATGGACAATACTAACATTGCACCATATGAGGACTATTGTACAATAATAGGATCGAGTGAGGTACAGTCTTTCCCCAGCTCAAATGAAGGTTCATGGAGTATCGATACACTAAAGATGGCATACTTTTTTTCTTTATGTACAATGCAAGCCTAAAATGATTGTGAGTTAGGGGAGTGGGTTGACAAATGGCTGACAATTTATCTTAGCCCACTTCACACATATCGCCCTCTGACAGCATTGGAACTGACCTTGATGGAATCATCGATCGACATTGACCACGTATCAGATCTAGTTTAACTAGGTGATATATCTACTTTCTTAGTTGTTGAAATTCCATATCATTATCTTACTTTGTACTGTATTCGTAATATTGACTAATTTCAAAAGATTTGTTGCACATATTAATGCAGGGCATGTTTATGTAGTTATTGTAGATGAAGACAATGAAGAGGGAATAAACTATTACTTGTGTCATTCTATTGAGGCCAAAAATAAATTGGAGGCCCTAATTATAGATGGAGAAAACATAGAATACCCTATAGGCTCAATTGTGGTTACTAGAATGTGGCTTAGAAGGTACCCACATTCGAGTGTTAAAAATTGGCTATTTTAGGACTTTGACACGCATCGTGAGATTATTTATTACTCAAACCTTGTCATGGCATCCAATGTTCATTTGAATAAATATTGGGGTATACCTTTGAACAAGACCTTGTGGAAGGTCCGTGATTCTGACCATGAGGCAATACTTGACACAATAAAGAGTAGAGCAGACCTAGATGGTTCATTGGATTAATTTGTAAGTATATGCACATTGGTTCTTATTTATTTATTCTTGTATGAACATTAATTTATTTGATGCCAATGCTATCATATTCTTTTACTTTTCCTATTTGTAAGTAACCTATTAAATAGTGATTGGTGTCCCCTTGCAAAAAATGCAGATATATGAGCCATCCAAGAGAATGTCAGCTAGAAAAGAAATGTAACATCCTTATTTTGATGATCTTGACAAATCTCAATCATGATTTTAAGCCATTAGAAAAGTGTGTGCAAAGCTTGGTGAGGAATTTAAAGTTATTAATTTTAAGTTAACCTTATCATGAACAACTATGATGTAAAAATTATAAGAGCATCTCAAATTTCAACTTACTCCATTCATGAGAGGTGTTGTGTGCAATAGGCATGTTGGAATTTAAAATGAAGATGTATGACCTAGAATGACTAAGTTGTGAGACCTGCATGCCTATCTATAAGTTCCTTCCATCTATTTTTATTTTATTTCCATTTTGGATTCTCTTTCTTTTCTCTTTTACTTTGCATATTTGTAAGTAAACTACTAAAAATTGATTGATCGGTTGTTGCAGAAAATGTTGATTTATGAGCCATCAAAGAGAATCTCAGCCACAAAATAAATGAAACATCCTTATTTTCATGATGTTGACAAATCTCAATTCTAATTTAAAGCCATTATAAAAGAGCGTGTGAAGCTTAGTGAGGAAATCTCAAGTTACTCAATTGAAGTTAACCTCATAATGAGCACCTATGATGTAGACATTTAGAGAGAATCTTGAATGTATGAGTGACATTGTAAAAGATCTATGAGAATTAAGTACCTAAGGCATTGTAATGAGATTTACTCAAATACTATAATTTTGGAGTTCATGTTTGGTGCAGTACCACCTTGTTTTATAAATGCCTTCAATAGGGAAATTTACAAAATTTGAATTTTGAAATGTAAACAATATGAAAAAGGTCATGTAAAGGCCATATGTAATGTATTCAAAGTCTCAAATAGGTCATTAGGTGATTAGAGAAGTGATCTAAATCATGTAAGGTCGAGAAAAAAAAAGATATTTTGTATTCTTGAATATTTACAATCAATAAAGTCCCTATTTTAGTGATTTTATGAGTTTTTCCAGTTGTTCATTAACTTGTATGACCTGTACAATAGTTTAATGCCTTGAATATTGTTTTTTAACGTATAATAGTGAAGTATCTTTAGTTTGAATCTATTTAGGAGGGTATCCATTGATATTATCATTAGTTTGAATTAATTTTTCTCAAATCGACCTATAAACCCTCAAGATTGGGGTTTTGAGAGTCTAGATAACCAATAATGACTACTCCACCGAATTTGATAGTTTAGATCACTAGAGTAAGTTAGTATTAATATTTTTTAGGTGTGTGTATTTATTTGTGCAGGGGAATTCAAGGAACAAAGGTGGAGTTGCTGCTAAAGGGTTTTATGATGAATTTTCAAGTGAAAAGTGTTGCTCCAAGTGGTGTTTTGAGGAAAAATTCTCAAATGTATTAAAAAAAATGACTGATCTAGATAGCTATTATTGAGTTACAACACATAATTCAAAATCAATAGAGACTATCTTGGAACATGTGCATCAAAAATTACCTTCTATGTTGTCCTCATTAGGCTAACTAGGCCTAATTTACAAAGGAACATACCTTTAAAAATTCAAAAAACCCCTTAAATTTTTGGGGCACCAATTATCATGTATCCAAACCCTTAGATCCACAATTTATCTTAGGACAAACTCACTCCACCATGCCAAACCAAAACCCTTATTTTATTCTAGTCTAAGGAGGGTTTATTGAAAGGAATGGTTCCAAACCTTAGCAGAACATACCACTACCTCATACCTTCTTAAAATCACCTACAAAAATTCAAAAGACAATCATCCAACCTTTACATGCAATATTTTATCAAGCCCTAGGGTGAGACCTCATTTTTCATGCCCTTTTCCATCAGAATCTACATGGAGAGCAACACAAACCCCATAAAACTTATTCCCTTTCACTTAGAAAATTCTTATCTGATCCTATAGGATTGTGTTGGGCCCCTCTACAAAAACCCCTCTCAGTTTTGGCTATCTTGGAGTGGTTTTCCTGTGGCGGCGAATTTTCACTTGATGGAAAAAGCATCAAATGCAAGCAATGCAAAATTGCAAAGTGGTGCAATTTTCATTTTGCAACTCATTTGACCAAGAAGATTGTTCCAACACATTCGAATAGGTATATTTACGCTAGGAATGGTCCTCTTTCACACCCAAACACGCGGAATTGCTCTGAGGTACGTTCAACCGGATCGATCCCTTAAGGGTTCAAAGTATTAAATGGATGCAAACTTCAACATGCTATTAATCAGATACCATGATGCTTAGAAAATTATCGTTTGATCCTACAGGATTGCATAGGGCCCCTCTACAAAAATGTCTCTCAATTTTGGCTATCTCTAAGTGGTTTTCTCGTGGCAATGGATTTTCACTTGATGGAACAAGTGTCAAATACAAGTTGTACAAAGTTTCAAAGTGGTGCAACTTTCACTCTACAACTCGTGTGACTAAGAGAACTGTTCCAGTGAGTCCGAATAGGTATTTTTACACTAGGCATATTCCTCTTTCACACCCAAACATGCAAAATCGCTCTGAGGTACGTTCAATCAGATCAATCTCTTAAGGGTCCAAAGTGCTAAATGGCTGAAAATTTTAGCATGATATTACTTAGGTACCATGATGCTTAGAAACTTCTCGTCTGATCCTATAGGATTGCGTTGGGCCGCTCTATAAATAAATCTCACAGTTTTGGCTATCTCGGAGTGGTTTTCCCATGGCGATGAATTTTCACTTGATGGAAAAGTGTCAAATTTGCAAGCTATGCAAATTTTGCTCTGCAACTTTTGTGACCAAGCAGACCGTTCCAACGCATCCGAATAGGTATGTTTATGCTAGACATGGTCCTTTTGGGCACCCAAACATGTGGAATCGCTCTGAGCTACATTCAACCAGATCGATCCCTTAAGGGTCCAAAGTTCTAAATGGATACAAACTTCAACATGTTATTACTCGGATACCTTGACACTTAGAAACTTCTCGTATGATCCTACAAGATCTCGTTGGGCCCCTCTACAAAAAATTCTCTTGATTTTGGCTATCTCAGAGTGGTTTTCCCGTGGTGGTGGATTTTCATTTGATGGAAAAAGTGTCAAATGCAAGTTGTGCAAAGTTGCAAAGTGGTGCAACTTTCGCTTTGCAACTCGTGTGACCAAGCCGACTGTTCCAATGTGTTAAAATAGTTATTTTTATACTAGGAATGGTCCTCTTTCACATCCAAACATGCGGAATCGCTCTAAGATACATTCAACCAAATCGATCTCTTAAGGGTCCAAAGTGAAAAATGGTTGCAAACTTCAATATGCTATTATTCAGATACAATGATGCTTAAAGACTTCTCATCTGATCCTATAGGATCGCATTGGGCCCCTCTACAAAAAACTCTCTCGGCTTTGGCTATCTCAGAGTGGTTTTCCCATGGCGATGGATTTTCACTTCATGGAAAAAGTGTCAAAGGCAAGTAGTGTAAAGTTGCAAAGTGGTGCAACTTTCATTTTGCAATTTTTCGTGTGACCAACCTAACTACTCTAATGCATCTCGATAGGTAGGTTTATGCTAGGAATGGTCCTCTTTCACACCCAAACACGTAGAATTGATCTGAGTTGCATTCAACCGACTTGATTCCTTATGATGGCATGCAAAACAATGGAAAAGAGAAACTTACAAATGATGGTTGATAAGTCTAAGTATTCCATACAAAAAGTGTATGATCATGGTGCAAAGCACCTTGTTCCTCCATTTGATGAAGAAGGTCTAGTTCAATGGTTTTATTGATTATTTGATGGTGAATAGGTTGTTCAATAGGTTGTTGTGGGTATTTTGAGAATTCTTTGTCTTGAATAACGCCAATTAAGACCATTAGGTATGTTTTAGGGTGAGTTTTGGGTCTAGTGATTAAAAATGTGAAAATTCCAATTTTGCACTAAAAGTTGTCTTTGTAGCCTTTGAAGGAAAATTTGTGAATTTGTATATGAGTGTGCAAGAATGGAGTTTTTTTAATGTAATAAGGCTATTTCTAAGCCATTTGTGTGGGTTTAGAGGTCATTAGGTTGGAGGATTCTAAAGTTGCTTAAAGCAACAAATTTGAAATGCAACAGTTACTTGTTTTGAAAGTTAGTTTTTAGGTAGTTGAGGGAATTGATCAGTTAAAGAAGCGTGTAAAATACTATTTAAAGCCTTGAGAGGATTGAATGGAGGTTTTTTTTGAACTTTTGGAGAAGATCTAATAAGAATTATTGACACTATTCTCTATTTTTTAGATTTTTGATACAAACTTGTTGATCCCGTACTTGGTACGACCTGTAGCTTTCCTATACAATCCCAGGGCTGATATGGATTGAAAGAGGGCTGAGTTGGCTTTATTTTTGTGGTATTTTGGTGAAAAACCATAAAGGAATAGGAGATTTCTTATTTTTTTTCTGCAAGTGGTCTGAAACCCTCAAAAACTAGGGTTTTGAGTGAAATTCCCTCATATCTTCCATCTCCACCATGTGCTAAGGCTAGATATGGGTGGAATGGAGGATTACCATGTATATTTTGATTCCATATTGGTTTTAGAGAATTAATTGAAGGTGGGAGAGAGATCTTTGAAATTCTAGGCCTAACATCTCTATGTGGCGGGCTTGATTTTGTGTAAAATCTGATTTTTGATTGTTTTCACAAGTGTTTTGTGACAAGGGTTCTTGGGAGAATTTGATTTATGTTGGAGAAGATTGTAAGAACCAATTTATGGCCGAGGGGTGTTGGTGTGAGACAAGGTACTTGTGGGAAGCAGTATAATATGCCTAGAACAAGTGTCCTTGGTCTGGTTAATGCCTTTTGAATGGTTCTTGTGTTGACTATCCTAGTTGGTTAGGTTGCAAGGAATAGGAGGCCTATTTTGGAAGAAATAGGTTAGAGGTGGTTGCAAATCATAAGGTGAGTTTTGTTGAGTTGGGTTGGTGATGTTGGGAAGTTTCCAAGTCTGCTCCGAGTTCTGATCATGTCTGGTTTGATAGATTTCATGGTTGGGTAATTGAGTTACCCTGTTGAGTCAAGTGAATGTTGGAGTATTAGTGGGAATATTTGAGAGAAGTTGTGTCAAATCACAACTTGGTTGAGAAAATTTGCATCACCAATGGTGCTTTGCAATTGGAAGAGTAATTGAGAGCATGTTGCTTTGTTAAATAGACCTATTCGGGGGTCTAAGACAATGTTGAGTCTATTTCTTATTTGTATTATAAATAATAACTTGCTTTCTCCCGAGTCTATTTCATACACAAGAAATGATATTGCAAAAATTTGACATATAAATCTTTTGATGTATTTATATGGTGACACATCAAGAACATATTGGAATCTTTTTATGAATCATTTCATGGAATACCAATTGAAAATGTATTTTTTTCTTTTAGATAAAGTTATTTAGCATCAATTAATTAATATTCAAGACAAACCATGAAGGAAAACAATGATCAATGCTAGGGCTAACCAATCAATAATTATACATTTGAATAATTCAAGCATGTACATGTTAATGAGGGAAGCACAAGTAATCAAAACAATGTAAGCCACAAGGTATACACATGAAAAAATGTAGGCCAAAAATTATACATTGGAACACATGTAAGTCACAAAGTATACACATAAGTTGTAAAGTATATACTTGAATACATATAACTCATATCAATTGAACCATCAATTTAGAATGCAAATATAGACACTATCGATGAAAGATATTTGTATTAACCAAATAACCATGTAGGCATACATCAATATATGTCAATATAAGTATGAAATATATGTACAAAATTGCCATATAGGCATACAATGTCAAATATGTCCAATAAAAAATATGTACAAAATTGCAATGTACGCATACAACAAAGGGCTTTGGAATCAAAAGTCATTTCTCTCCATGTTTTGTAAATAAATTCTTTCCTTTTGATTTTTGATCGGATGGTGATAGGTCTATCACTCATTTGTGTTGTGCTTGAGGAGTGCTCCTACTCCTCCTCCTAGTGTTTAGTTCATGGTGAAGTTTTAACTGTTACAATAAGAAGTAAAGACATGAATATATAAAAAATCATATATTTGACAAAATAATTACTTACCTCCATCTCATGATCTCTCTCAATGAGGGAAATATTCTCATGCCCATGCTCAGGCATGCTCAAGCCCTATATAAACTATACAAATGGAAATTAAACTACATGAATCAATAATGGTTTTATTTTTTACTAAGTAACATCTATAAAAAAGAATGTGAATTGAAATTTACTAATTTTCCTCATACCTCCCCTATAAGAGCCATCGAGGATTGTATAGTAGATGACACACCAATCTCCATTGCCCTTGTCACATTTAGAATTGTTTCAGCTTGCAACAACTAAAAATAAAACAACAAATTATTCAACGTAATCAACGATGTGCATATAAAGTACAATTCATTAGTTAAAATCTTTATTCTATTACCTCTGTGAAGGTTTGAGTAAATCCACCACCACTAGGAAGTGTTCCCTCAAAACCTCTAATATTAGCCTATTCAACATCCAAAATCGCATATTAAATTACCATTCGTAAAACAATGCTATTGACATGTAATAAATTTATAATTGTTTACTAGTTACATACCCCAACGATAGGTGTACTAAAAAAATAAGTAGGTGGGAGGCTGGTGTATCTAGTCTCAACATTGTGACCCTACAATTTTATTAAATTCATAAAATAAAATTAGTTAATCTTGCATTTCAAAATCAAAATTTAATAAATTAAATTCAATCAACATGCTAAACTTTACATGACTATCAATGCCATATGCCTCATTTAAAATTTCAGCAGCCCTCTCCATCTCCATAGCTATAGACAAATCCTGCGTAGCAACCTCCTGAGTGTCGATGGGGTCATATGAACAAGTTGCCCCACAAGATTGATAGACACAGGTTTGAAGGCCACCAATCGAAGACTCCCCAGGTTGGCATTGTAGAATAGGGCTAGTATGATGGATGACACTCTGGGTCAAAGTGTTGATCACACACAATGTCTCTACGTCAGCACTTTCCTTCACGACGGAAGGCATAATAGTGTGCTGACATGGTGGCCTAGTGAGAGATCGTCTACCTTACCATATAGGATCCGGCTATGCATCAAGTCTATCCTGAGTTGACCCCCCACCTCTCCCTTGGAAATCCCTCATATCAAAATAATTTGGGATTTTGTTCAGTATGAACTCACTGTATAGTTTCCTAAGGAAATATTGTGGGATTTTGCAATTGTTGCACGGTGGGTAGTCGAAGACCACATACCACCTATCATAAACCTGGTTCCTAATCTATTGGTGGTGGCACCAATGGATAGGAAACCTCTTCGCATTGAGGTTAATATTTTGATTTATGCGTGGATCAGTGAATAATTAGCACAAATCACCTTTTTTTAATTTTAAATCCTTTACATCTTTATATGATAGTTTATTTGCATAATAATCCCCAGCTGCTAGCCTCCTATCTTGCCATCTAGTTTTTTTGTTTGCTAATTGAATCTACATTTTTTAACATATCTTTCAATGAATTTGGTAGGGTCCTTCTTTCTGTGGTTGAACCATTTGGATCACTCAACCTACTGATCAAATTTTCAATTTTATTTTTATCTTTCTCAATTTCACTCATTAAATTTTGTTGAGTACTAGGAGGGGGTTGAGTGATTGGTGGAGGAGGTTGTTTTTGTGCTTGATTTTGATCTTGAGGATTTGGTTGCTCTTCCTGTTGAGGATCTTGAGGGTTTCCAGGTTGATTTGCATCTTCTAAAAATTCAAACATATATATATCAAATTCAACCTAAAACTAACTAATTCAAAACAAAAAGCACATGATCCTTACCTCTCACACCTCCTCCTCATTGTGGTGCCATCATTGTGAAGAAATAGAAATTTTTGGTGAAGAATGTTTTTGAATGGCTCCTCCTAGAACGCGAGAGCGAAAAAATGGGCATTTTGGCCGTGGGAAGAACAAAAAATAGTCAAAATGAAAATGACAACATTTCACTTGTTTTTTCTTTTAACAAGCAATAACATGAACACATTATAATGCGCTCACATTATTGGCTCATTGTTGTCAAGCCTCAGGCTCGACACAACAAGCCATAATGTGAGCGCATTATAATGCACTTGTGTTATGACTTTTCAAACAAAAAAAAAAGGTGGCCACAAATTGGCTACCCATTTCCATGCACCCACCCAATGGAATCCCTAGAAAAGTGTGAAAGTGTGTTGCAACACTTTACAACACTTTAAAATAAGGTAGTATTAAGGTTAAAAAGAGATTTATTAAGCTTAGTTAAATAATAAAACCTTAAAATACTGTGAAAGTGAGTTACAACACTTTAGAACACTTTAGCAAAGGTTCCATTTAAATTCATTAGTTCACAAGGGCCCAAGACCTAATGTGAATGTTTCAACCACATTACAACACTAAATCAAGGCATCCTTAGGCTCGATTCAGCAAGGAGGGCCCAAACAAGTGTGAAAATGTCCTTGACGAAATTTTTTGACACTTTGAAAATTAGGGCGATAGTTTCCCCCTAAACTACTATTTTTTTGAGTTCCTCTAGGGTTGTTCTCCTCCTAAACTTCTTCATGTTCAACAAGTATTATGATTTAATTATCCATAGTTTTGTCTACTATTCCATCCCATGCTTCATTCTTATTGAACTCGACGTACCTTTTGATCACAACCTTTTTGGTGATGGGATTATATAGTTTGTAGGATTTTGAATCTTTTCTATAGCCTATGAAGATACATTTTTCACTTTTACCATCAAATCATTGCCTCTTCTCTTTTGGCATGAATGCATATTCCACACACCCAAATATTCTTAGATGTTCAACACTCCATTTGTTGTTTGTCCATGCTTCTTGTGGAATCCTATCACGAACAACCTTTGTGGGGTATCTATTCAATAGGTAGACTGATGTTGCTATAGCTTCACCCCAAAAAAATTGTGGCAATCCTTTTACTTCCAAAATACTTGTTACCATCTCTTGAATTATTCTATTTTTCCTTTCATCCACTCTATTTTGTTATGGATTATACCTAGTTGTAAACTATTTATCAATTCCTTCATTTCTATAGAAATTTAGATTTTTTTGTAGATGTAATCTCCCCCTCTAACTTTTCTTAGGGCTTTGATATTGTGGTCGCTTTTCTTTTCAACTAAGGCCTTAAACCACTTAAAATTCTCAAAGGATTCTGATTTTTTTGTTGTAATCATCTATGAATGTCCTGAAATAAGAATTTCCACCCAACGTTTGGGTTTGCATGGGTCCACACAAATCTTAGTGCACCAATTCCAATGGTGATTTTTCTCTCCTAGAATACCCTGATTGAAAGGGATGCCTATGTTGCTTTCTTAAAATGCAAGTTTCAAATTTTCTATCAAGTTCTACAATTGATGGTAACCCTCTAACCATGCCTTTCCTAGACAATAAACTCAAACTAGAAAAACTTAAGTGTTTATACCTTAAATGCTAAATTTTGGATGGGTCTTTGATGACTGTCCTAAAGGTAGATTGTTGTTATAGTGATATGAGTGTTAGAGAATATTATTTTCCTTCTATTATGAGTGCCAAAGATTCTATGTGCATTCTAAGAGGAAACATTCTATTTCTTTTCATATGCACTACTGCAATAACTTTCTTGCCACCTCCTTCATCAAATATCATGCACTCTCCATTCTCCATTAGGATTTTATAACCGTTTTGGACCATTTATCCAATGCTCAATAGGTTATGTTTTATTCCAAGGGAATAATAAACATCATGGGTCTTCCTCCTTTCACCATTCTTGGTTTGGATGTTGACAATGATAGGAACTTTCTCATTGTTTCCCATTTTGATTTCAGTTTTTATGCTGCTATCTATGGAGGCAAAAAAAAATTATTATCACTCATGTGTTTGTTGCATGCATTTTCTAAGTACCATACTTCATCACTAATCCACTAAGCAAGATTGCAAAAAATAAATGCATTTGTCTTTTTTCATTTTCAGCCTTGTTCTCATTTGCTACATTAGCATTTTGACTACCTTGGTCACATTGTTTCTTCCTACACTCACTAGCATAATTACCAAACTTATGAAAGTAATAATATTGAACATTCCTCTGATTGGAACTATTGTTCTTCTTCTTTTCTTGGTAGGGTGGTTGTGATTTTATTGGCTCCTCTTGGTTGTTTGAAACTCCTCTTCCAAAATTGCCTCTTCCTTTGCCTCTTTGGCCTCTACCTCTGTTGTTTCTTCCTCTTCCCCGACCTCTTACATTGTTTTGACCTTTGAAGGATTTCTCTAGGGAAGGAGCATAATTTTTCAACCGTTGCTCATGGGTTTTTAGTGAACCCTATTGCTATATGGTTAGCGCTCCTCTCAAGATTCATGACATGGACTAACCGCTTCCCATAGATCTGCTAACTTTGGTGTTTGTATCGGGCATTAATAGGTTGGCCTTTTGGTGCAATGGTAACTGTGTTGCCAAAAATTGGTATTAAAGCCAAAGGTACCAAGCTTGAATCCCCTCAGGTAATGTTGAGGGGGAGATTGTTGGTAGATGGTCAACACTCCCCTCAGGATTTGTGACATGGACTAACTACTTCCCGTGGATCCATTAACTTTGGCAGTTGTATCTAGTATTAATAGGTCGAGCTTTTGGTGCAATGGAAACCGTGGGGCCAAAAAATCCATCAACTCATCTACAATTATTTTAGATAGGTTCTTAGCCTCTTCAATGATAATGACTATAAGATCAAATCTAGATGGAAAACTTCTTAGAATCTTCTCAATAATCCTTTGGTCTTCCATTATTTCTCCATTAATTCTTAATTGATTAATCAAGGTAGAAACCTTAGTGTAAAAGTATGAAATGAACTCACCATCCTTCATTTGAAAAGTCTCAAAATCTCTCCTTAGTAGTTGGAGCTTTACCAATCTCACTTGTCGGCTCTCTTATAAAAATATTGTACTATTTTCCATGCCCGTTTTGAGTATTTTACTGTTGTAGTGTGGGGGGAAATATCCTCTCTCAAGGATGCCTCAATCAAATTGAGGGCTTTTGCATCCTTCATTTGGGTTTCCTTCAACTGATTCTTTTGGGAATTTGATAGGGCTACTTGGGTTTTTGGGTTTGTAGTATCAATGAAACCATTAATGGTGAGCTCCCTTAGGTCACTTGCAACCAATATATTTTTCATCTACTTATCTCAGACATCATAGTTCTTCCCATCAAAGTTTAGTGGTTGTTGCCAACCTTTGTTGTCACAACCTCTCATTCTTCTTAGACTAGAGAAGATTGATTAGTGCCTAGAAAATCTAGGGATTTTCCAAAACACCCACAAAAGTCTAAATTCCCCCAAAAAGGGCTATGATACCACTTGTCGACAGGGGCGGCTTAATATCACTGTTGTGATAGAATGAAGGACAAAACAAAAAAAATAAAGAAAGAGAGAGAAATATAGACACATAGAAAATACAAATTTATATATTCCTTAGCTTCCAAAAATTAAAAACTCAAAGTACTTGCTCCATTTTACACTACAAAATAAACCACATATAATTTGGATTATCGTCCTGAACCTAGAGTTTCACACACCTAATCTGGAACTAACTATACTATTGTAGCTTCCTATTTTTCGTCTATTGTTTCTTTAGAACATTCCCTTTTTTTCTTTGTTGTTGATTACTTATTCTTTGTTGAAAAATTTCCTTCTATTGTTGCAGGTTCTTCTCTATGCCAAAAAATAAATCCCAAAAAACTCATTGTAACATTCTCTTTTTTTATCTTGTATGCAAGCTCATGAAAATGAGTGCTCAAAATTGATTTTCAAAATTACCTACCTTATTAAATGTTGCTAGGTCAAACAGTTTCAAATTGACATAGGGTTAGGAGAAATAAGTCCTTTGACTTAAGATTAAATTCCAACAAAAAAAAATCTAAAATGATTTTTTATTTCATATATAATTCAAAACATATAGTAATAGTTATCCATACAAGCCCATCGAAGGTTCCGTGTGATCCGGTTGATTAGGATGTTGGGTCCGATGCTTCGGAAGAGGATGCTTTGGACATAGTTGAGGAACACACCATTAGCCAAACTGAGGCTTGTTTCCTGAAAAGATTCAAGAAGGGAAGAGGAAGGAAGTAATTGAAGCAAAAGCATGTGGACGTGGCGAAAGACTTGGGGTTGCCAAGCATTAAAAAATTCTTTGAAACCAAGGGAGCCAGGGCCTCCCTTGAGAATCCATGAGGATAACATCATGGAACGTCAAGGGCCTATTTGCCCTTGACAAGCGACATTTAGTTAAGCCCCATTTAGACAGATCGGACACGGACATTGTAATTTTACAAGAAACCAAGATAAACACGGAGGAGGGGGGTAAACAAATAAAAATTTGTAAGAAATGGTCAAGCGCCTTTGTGAGTGCGAGTGGTTCGGTTGGTGGCCTGGGGGTTCTTTGGCTATCGCGGTTGGTGGATATTTATGTTGTCTCCACTTCACCTCACTGGATGCGCTGTTGGGTCAGGCATCACCTTTTGAATGCTGAATTCTCGCTATTCAACATCTATGGTCCAATCAGGACAATGGAGAAATCCGCAGTTTGGGATGAAATCCGGTCCGAGGCTAAAGTTCTAAATAACAATTTGATCATTTTTGGAGGTGATTTCAAAACTATCCTTGATCTAAAAGAGAAAAGCAGTGGGATTTTGAAAGAGAGCAAAGCGATGGTGGATTTTAGAGAATTCGTTGTAGCATGTGGGATGGTGGACTGTCCACCCAAGAACGGTATATTCACCTGGACCAATCATCACCTGGGCTTCACCAATATCTCTGAGCGTCTCGATAGATTTTTGGTTGGGGATGGCTGGTTGGCCGATTCTTTGGCATGTTCTTCCAGTATCCTTCCCATTTCAGTATCAGACCATTTCCCAGTGCAATTGGTCTTCGACCCAAGTATGAAGCTTGCAAAAAGCTATTTAAAATTTGAGTCCATGTGGTGGCGTGACCCAAAATTGGTGGAAAACCTTGAAAGATGGTGGAGGGAAGGGGATGTCTTTGAGGGAATTGTCAGCTTTTTTTTTGCACAAAGAATTACCTATGTCAAAGAGAAACTTAATAAATGGAACGCTGATTCGTTCAAGAACATATTTGCGGAAAAGACTGTGGTTGAGAAAGAGTTGGAGGCTCTCAATGAACAAGTGCTTTAGAAGGGAATGAAAAGCTTCGAGTATAGCAAGGAGAAATCCCTCATGGCTAGGCATAAGGAACTATTGGCCAAAGAAGAGGTTAACTGGTGAGACAAAGCAAGAGAATTGTGGCTGCAGACGGGTGACTCAAACACAAAGTTTTTTCATAATTCTTTCACGGCAAGGCGGGAGCGTAACCGGATTGAAGTAATTGTCTGTGTGGATAGCACAATGGCTACTGATCAGGTCATCATACAACAAGAAGCGGTAAGGTATTACAAATCCTTACTTGCGTCTCAAGATTCAGACAGGGGCGTGTGTACTTGGCCCATTTTGGATAGTATTCCTCTCTGCATTGATGATGAGAAAAACACAAAGTTGGTATCCCCTTTCACTCTTGAGGTGGTGAGGTCCGCGGTATTTGTCCTGCAGCCAGATAAAGCCCTCGGGCCGGATGGAATGACGGAAAAATTCTTTCAAAATAGTTGGCATTTTATGGGACTAGATCTGTTGCACCTTCTAGAGGAATTCCGCAGGAAAAAAGGTTCGTGAGAGATCTGAACAATACAGTTGTTACCCTCATTCCCAAGAAAGAGGTGTGTGATACATTTGCTGACTTTTGCCCTATTTCCCTTTGCAATACCATGTATAAGATACTGGCCAAAGCCCTTGCGAATAGACTAAAGGTGGTAATGGATATGGTGATCTCTCAGGAACAAAGCGGATACACCCCTGGCAGAGAGATTTTGGATAGTATTATTGCCTCCTTTGAAACCGTGCATACCATTGTTTTAGAATGAAGGAAGGTATGCTGATTAAGGTGGATGTCAGTAAAGCCTATGATCGCGGTGATTGAAAATTTTTGTTAGCTGTAATGAGGAAGTTTGGCTTCTCTAAAGATTGGCTTGATATGATTACTATGTGTATCTCTTCCCCCCGGTACTCAATCTCAGTGAACGGCTCACTCTGGATTTTTTGAGGCCACAAATGGTTTGAGGCAAGGGGACCCCTTATCCCCTTTTTTGTTCGTAATAATGGTTGAAGCATTAGGAAGACACATAGACAAGTTAAGGTGTATGGGCCTCTGGAAAGGCATAAAAATTACGGAGGACTTGGACCCTATGACTTACTCTCAGTTCACAGATGATACTATGTTGTTTGGCATCTCCTCAATAAAAGAAGCCAAGGTGATCAAGGGGGCTTTGGATGAGTTTGTCTCTTCTTTAGGATAGTACATAAATATGGAAAAATCGCAAATCTACTTCTTCAACACCAAACCAGCAATGAGAAGAAAGATTGTGGGGCTTATTGTCTTTTCAGTTGGTAAACTCCCCTCGAAACATCTAGGAGCCCCTCTTTTTCAAGGAGTTTTCCACTCGAAACACTGACAAGAGGTGATAGGCGGATGTCGCGCCAAGGCAACGAATTGGAAAAACAAGTGGCTATTCTTTGCAGATAGAATCCAAATGATTAAATCCATTCTATCAGTTGTGCCTATCTTCGTCATGTCTTGTTTTAAACTCACCCACAAAATCACTAGGGACTTAGAGAGCTTTCTAAGGAATTTTCTTTGGGAAGGAGTCAAAGGTGGAAAGCGAATCCCACTACTCAGCTGGGAAACGGTATGTAAAAGTAAAGAGGTCAGTGGTGTTGGGATGAGATAGATGGTCCTTCAAAATTGGGCCCTGGGCGCTAAACTTAGATGGAAAATGTACAGTTAGCCAAACAGGATATGGTGCAAAATCCTGCGAAGGAAGTACCTCGATTGTCTTGACATGCAACACATTCTCACCATGGCTAGCTCAAATGTTGGCTCCCTCATTTGGAATTTCATTTGGGAGCCATCCCATTATCGTTAATCATCTAACTTGGAAAATTGGCGATGGGCGTTGAGCGGATTTTTGGAGGGACTCCTGGAACGGACACCCACCTATTGTGTGTTCCTTCAAAAACATAGATTGGTTGGAGGGGTTTATCAGTGTACATGGATGGTGTGTGGCCGATTATGCACGCACGTTGGTTAGGGTGGGTGGCCATCTATTTTGTTGGAAGGAGTTTTCTTGCCTTGAGATACTCGAAGTGGAGAAGTCAATTCTGGCCGATCTCCTAGAATCACGAAAGATCTATCTTTCTAAAAAGGCAGATGAGGTGATTTGGTGTGGATCAAAGTCTAGAAGATACTCTGTAAAACTGGGGTATGAGGTGCAACGTGCCAACGAAGTTGGTGCTATTTGGCCCACCAGATTATGTTGGAAGGGGGGAGTGCTTGCAAAGGCTAGGGAATTTCTTTGGACTGCTTTACATGGACGTATCCTGACCAAGAACCGGCTAACAAAGTTTGGCTTTATTGGGCTGAATATGTGTAGTATGTGTTGCAAGAACAAGGAAACTGTCAACCACCTTGTCCTTAATTGCCCTTTCACTACAACATGTTGGGACTGGCTCTCAAACTCTATAAACTGGGCCACCCCTTGCCAACAAGAACGTATGCAATTTCTTCAGAGTTGGCCAGTTTACAAGAGGAATAACGTTTGGGCGGCTGCTTGGCTGGTTGCTCCCTCTATGTTGGTATGACAATTATGGAAAGAGTGGAACCGTCAGATCTTCCAAAATACCTGTCTTCCAATAGAAGAGGTGCTGAAGAGAATCAAATGTGGGATTGTTGAGGTGTTAAATAATAAGGGTCGAACTAACAAGGTCTCGATCTTCTCTACTTGGGATGATAGTCTTCAAAAGTGTTGGGAATCGTTGAAACCTCTAGGACAAACTGGCTCCAAGCAAAGCTTCGAAAATGAAACTAGCCAAATGGTACCCTCCGGGGGAAGGAATGTACAAGTTGAACTTCCACGGCTTATCCAAAGGAAACCCTGGGCGATCGGGGACAAGAAGTGTAATTAGGGACGCAACAGGGAAATGTCTCTTTGCCCTGTCTCAAAGGATTGGTATAGCAACTAACAATGAGTTCGAGTTCGATGCCTTGGCAAGTGGATTAAATTTATGTATTTCAAAAGGGATAATGAGAGTCAAGGTGGAAGGTGATTCTATGATATGTATTGTTGTCGTGATGAAGCGTGGCATAGGAAATTGGAAGCTTGAGCATCTGTTAGAGAAAATATTGTGCGCCCTAAACCAATTGGAGCATTTTACAATTAGGCATGTGTTTCGAGAGGAAAATATATTGGCTGACAAGCTAGCCAATCTGGGTGTTACACAAAGCTACGTGGATTCCATCTTCGACTACTCATCCCTCCCTAGGGAGTTAAAAAAATGAGGAAGATGAAATGACTCAATCAAATTCTTGACTATGGTGCTCTCATTCAGCGTTGGTTTTGTTGCTCGCTCCTATCTTTAGTGCAATGGCTACTTAAGGCTGAACTTTTACTGGTGGGAGCGACAACTCTCTGGCCATGGATGCTGGAGGACGTAGCTTCCTCATCAGGACTAACGGTTTTCTTGATCTGATGCATCCCTTTGTGTGGCCTGGCGGTTATCTTCCTAAAAATCATGGTCTCTGCGATGGATTCTTTCTGGAAAAAAAGGCTATCTTTATTTCCGTTGCTTTCTTTAGCTCTAATAAACATGGGAGCTACCCCTCTAGTAGTGCTTAGCAAAAAATAAAAAATAAAAAAATATAGTAATAGTTATCATAAAACAAATATAGAGTTGTTTCTCTCTTTTTTACAATTAGAAAATAAAGCAGAATGAAGTCATTGTTTCTTCTAATTGTTGTTATAGTAGAGCATGCACTTGCTCTCCCTTTTTCATTATATTCATCAGTTAACAAAAAAGACTATCTAAAATCTTTAATTATGCTACATGGGAAAATCTTGCCAAAAAGATTATGCATTTGAATTCTTATTTAAATCTATCTAACACTTGAAATTTGAAAAATATTATTTAATTGAATTTAGTTGGAAAAAGGAAACTTCATACACTTGACAAAAAAATTGAAATTAATTTCCAACAATAAAATCTTCTATAGTCAATTTTTTCCATTTTTGATGAGTTACTTTGCATAGCTCAAGATGATCGGTGGTATACTTGGATTATGCAGGAGGAAAGGATTCATCCTTGGGATTAAAAACTAAACGTCCATAAATATATCTTGTAGAGATCCATATATGAAAATCTACTGAATTATCATATTAAGCTTCAAATAGAGATAATAGATCATCTAATCTCAGAACATTACTTTCAAAATTGTGTCATATACTTAGAAGACATTACTTTTTAATTTGTCAAACCCACAACACTATATTCGTGACTAAGAAAATTGAGTATGGGTGAAAAGCTTTTAGGATTGGTCTAAGCAACATGTTTGTGGTTCGTGCTTATAGAATTATTTATATTTAGACAAAGAAAAAAATTTGGATAATTCATATGATACATTCAACAATTTCAACTTCAAGCATGTTAGGAAAGTATACTAACATGTATTACCTTGTTCTACTATTGCTCACTGTTGCATCTCATTAATAAACTTTGTCAAATATCAATTAAAAGAGGGGCTATAGATATTGTTATAAATTTTGTTCATAAAGGAATTTTATATACAACTTTTGGTATTTAGAGTATCTATGGCCTTCTCATTCTTTTCAGCAATGGGTTTCCCTCCCCCAAATAGCACATTGGTCATTGGTCTTTCAACTAAAGCAAGTTGGGTCACTTTCACTGTCATGTCCACAAGACAATGTTGTTAAGTAGGTTTGGACATGGTACCTATCCCAGTATTGTTGTAGTAATAGTTGTCGTTTTTTGGTTTTCATATTCATATTTAAAATATTAATATTGAAATTATTGCATATAAAATTAATAAAAATTAAATAATTATATTAATATTAATATTAAAAATTATTACATTAACATTTAATATTTATAGAGAAATATAGGTTAAGACTAAAGGTAATGGGAAAATAGAAATTATAACTTCTTAACATCTTCATATGGTATTGATGAGGACAATGTTACAATAAATGCATGAGTCGATGAAAAAATTAAATTTAGAAAGATAAATATAAATAATGGAATAATAAAATTATGTTGCATGTATAAAATTAATATTAATATTTAACTTTATTCATACTAATATTTAAACTTATTCATACTAATATTTAAACTTATTTATACTATAATATTTACATATTGATTGATTCTATTAATATTTATATAATACTAATATTACAATATTAATAAAATTATTTTGGTTCTATGCTATGGATAAAAGCATTGTTCATCTTTGTTTGGTCTTTCCTAGTCCCACTTCTGGTGAGATTTGTCCTACTTGTCTCAATGGTTGTGTTGTATTGAGTACGTGCCCTTTTCCTATTTTACCTAATTAAAACAATAATAAAATTATGAAACTATGTAACTAATGTCAAGAGGCATTCTACAATGGTAGAAAGGATAAAGTGTAATGTCTTGTGTATGTAGTAAATAAAATATTATAATAGTTAATATACAAATAAAATTAACAAAAAATAAATAATTATATTAATATTACTATTAGAGATTATAACATTAATATTTAATATTTAACATTTATAGAGAAATATAGGTTAAGACTAGACGTAAGGGGGAAATAGAAATGATAGATGTAGATTTAACAAAATTCTTAACATATCCACATGGTATTAATGAGGAATGATGCTACAATAAATGAATGACTTAATAAATAAATTAAATTTAGAAAATAAATATAAAGAATGCGATATTAAAATTGTCTTAGGCATATAATTAATATTTATTTTATTTTATTTATACAATAATAATTATAATATTGATTGGGACTTCGATGATGGCTCGTACCCGCATGTGGAGCCCTCCGTGTAGGGTTGAGGCTTGAGTTGGGTCTCCACTAGGAGGTAGGAGCTTTGCATGCCTTGTTGGGCCTACATGAGGGTTTTTATGGGGTGTTTACTACTACTCGGGCTTGTTTGGGATTGTGCATGCCATTGTGCAGGCGGGTGGGGTGTTTTTTCTTCTATGTTTTTTTAGTGTGTGTTGTGGTAGTTGGTGTTAGATCTTGGTTTTTTGTAGGTTTTCTCTTCGGTGATATTTTGTGAGTTCTTATGCTGATTCTAACCCTTGGTTTTAGGCTAGATCACTCTGTGTTTGGAATGTATGTGGTCTAGGTTAGAGCCTACTAAGGCTACTACAATAAATTTCAAGGATGTTGTTAATGGAGGAATTTATTCCTCTTCAAGTCACGAGAAGGTTGTCAACTTTAAGGCTAATTCCTTAGAGGAATTCGTTAATACAAAACAAATGAACAATGCAATAAATCCCAATGGTTTCCTGGAGAGGAGTAAAGAGCGACATGTTCTCATTATTCAATTGGACTCAATTGTAGATGATGTGTTATATTTAGTGGGTTATGCCTTGATCTACAAATTTATGGGCAACGAGGTTTCATTTCCTTTCCTGAATTCATGGGTTCATCGCACATGTAACCCAAAGGAGGATATCGAAGTGATCGTGATGACACATAATTAATTATTTGTTATATTTTCAAGATTGACAGATAGGATTTTTGATTTAGAGAGTGGTCCATATTTCTATAATTAGACTGGCCTATTTATGAAGCCTTAGCATGTGGGATTTAATCTAGTAGAGGATATTCCCTCGAGAAAACCTATTTGGGTGTGTCTTCTAAGATTTCCAATGGAGTCCTTGAGGCAAAATATTCATGTTGCAAGATGGTGTGTCCCTTGGAATTCTCTATGTAGTGCGACGCTTGGGTTCGTGGCATGGCTTAAATACCTTCTATGGATCTTATATAAATCTAGCGGTTGTATCGAGCATTAGCAGGTTGCCTGCATGTGTGTGGAAATTTATTTTAATAAATCGCTTCTAGATCCTATGGAAATCAACTTACGATCTTTGTCTTGGATTCAACAATTAGATTATGAAGCATTTCCTTTTAGATGTTGCAAATGTCATGAATATGGGCATCTTCAGTGTTCTTATCCTAAGGTGGCCCAACCTATCCCCACAGCTCCTTGCCCTCCTCCTCCTATGAGGGATAAAGGGAAAGCCTCGATGTCAAGTATGAATGGGGGTAAGGAAGTCTTTATCCTAATCAGGAAACATAAAAAGGGAAAAGGGTTGAAAAGATCTTTCAAGGAACATCAACATGAAGGATTCCAAAATAGGTTTGATATTTTGGAAACCTTTGATGATCAAGACATCGTGTCATTTTCCCACATTTTATTCCCAGAGGAAACAATGGTTATTTAAGTTGAATCAAGTAAGGTTGGCAATATGGATCATTTATAGGAAGGTACCCTTTCTAAGATAATGGGTGTAGATTAGGTTCAATTTGGTTTAGAATATTTATTCCATCAAGGAAGGATGTAGTTTTTATGACTTCTAATGGGGGTCCTCTCCCTTCTTAAGGTGGATGGGAGGCTTCAAAGGGAGATCAGATGAAGAAAGAGCCTCTAGTGCTAGTTATTCAAAAAAATCCTCTTAAGAAAGGCACTCAAAATAAGGCTTTGAAATTTGGTCGCAAGAAAGATCTAGAGAATATGAAGCTAACTAATGATAACTTTGTGGAGTCAAGATCAGTTAGGCCCATTGACTCACACTTCCAAAAATGACTATCCTCTCATGGAATGCAATGGGTTTGAACAACATCCCTCTACAAAAGGTTGTTCAAGGATTGATCCAAACTTATAAATCGGATAAGGTTTTCTACATGAATCTAAACTCTCAATGGAAGGAATGCATTACATTGCTTCAAATCTCTAGTGGTGTGGTCAGTGTCAGTGCATTGGTGCTTAGGGTTCTATTGGTGGTTTTGTTGTTGGAACACAACAATCTACTGAGAGGGGGTGAATCAATATAATAAAACATTATCATTTAACCCTTAAACATATTCAAAGAACATAAAAAGATCACATACACACACACAAAACTCATAACACTAGATATATGTGGAAAATCTAATATGGGAAAAACTATGGTGAGAATAGCTACTTGAGTCTACTGCTCAAATCCAACCTCACTAGTTTCAATATTTAAGGGTACCAATGCTTAGGAGACATTGATCCCCTGATTTAGGAGCACCAACTCCAAGGAAGCACCCACTTCATGTACTGTGCACCAACTTAGCTATCTAAAGGCACAAACTGTAGTGTAGAAAAATGCATCCCTTTACATTTTCATGCCTAATTTGGGAATAAATATTAAAATAAACTTAATTATGCCTTAATTTAGAGTTTTAATATGTATTTTACATATTCACATTAAGTTTAGGGCCCTATTTATTAAAATGGACTTAATTGTGCCTTAATGTAGTGTTGTAGAGTGTACCTCTTTACACTTTCACACTTATTTAGGGCTCCCTTAATTAATTGAGGTTAATTTTCCTTAATTGGCCCCTTTAATTCAAATCCAAGCCTAATTAATCACATTTTCCTAAGAGGAAACCCGACATTCATTAATGACTTAAGATAACACTTCTCATTGAGTAATGTGTGTCCTAGGTGAGTGACCTAGGACCCATTCACTCATGGGTGAATGAATCCTCACTTAGATCTAGGACCTGAATTTAAATTATTTTTCTAGCATTATTTTAACATATTCAAATCCATGTTCACATGTCGGCTTGTGTTATTTGAATTTCGGGAAATTAATGTTACATACCTATAAATATAAGGTCATTTCACTATGTTTCATCTAAGAGTTTCAAGAAATCTAAGAGTACATTCACAAGAGAATTTCAAGAGCATTTCAAGGAATTCAAGAGAAGATGTAGTGAATAATTATTGCAGCAATCAAGATCCAATTGTCATGTCAAAGTCTTCTTGCATCATGCATTTTATTGGAGCTAATATGTTGATTAGAGTTCATAATCCATTCAAGCATTCAAGACATTGTTTCAAATCAAGTTTCAAGATCAAGATCCACATCCATTGAATTAATTTCATTCTATTTGTAGACAAACATTCCAAGGTTCATTCAAGGGTTTGGTGAGTTGTGAGATAGAGTTGTTCATTCATCATTCCTTTCATGCTATTTTTTTTCATTTCAAATTTTAAGTACCAAAATGAGGTTTGACCAAGGAAAACCCCCATTCAACAAAATCAATTATTTTTCCCTTTTGATTTGTGTTTCTAGATTTAGGTGGAAGAAATCTGGGAGCTCTCTTGAAGAGAAAAAATGAAGAAGTTGTCAAAGTTGCAAAAGTTGTCATCTCACAGAAACTCAATTAAAGAATTTATTTCCTGATTTGTGAACTTGAAACCTAGGCAAATTGAGAGATTTGAATTTGTTGCAGAGGCTCTTAAAATTTTTAGACAAACCCTAAACCAAGACCCATTCGCCCCTAGGAAAATGAGTCCCAGATCAACTTCAGCAAAGCACTTTTGGTGACTAGTACACACCATCTTACCTATCTTTGAACTTCATTTTAATTTCTGGTTCCATCAGTATTGAGATTAATATAATAGATCCAAGTTGTAAATTGCATTTTTGGTTTGATTTTCTATTTTTAATCTTTCTCCCCAAAGTGATGTTTAATCAGGACCCTCGTTTAGGTTCCATAAAAAGGAAAGCAATAGATTCACACTTTGACTTGACTCGCCTCAAGGTTTATAGTCCTTGCATTGTGTGGATCACATTTCCTAATGAATTGAGGAAGAATAGGCCAACTAATTGGGTTATTAATCCTATTTTAGTAAACCCCCCATTTTTCTTCATTTCACCAACCAATCATATTTACAATAAAGATATTGGAGCTACAACTCCTTATTACAATTGATTCACTTGAATCCAATTCTTTGTTACAAGTCTGATATATAATTGCTCATATGTTTTTTTGCCTCTCTACAAACATTACCTCTATGTTTATTGTTGTGGCTTCAACAACTCATTCCTCTCTTCTCTTCTCTACACTACACATTAGAACATCCTCTTTCTATCTTCCTCTGCATACCTCTCTCTCCTCTTTGTTGTGTAAACCCTGGATGATATTATCTATCATTCACTCAAGGTCATTCTTCTCTCTTCCCAACACTAAGTGATGCAACTTCTTTGTTAGAGTAAAGGTCTTAACTTAATTATGTTGATTAAGTTACCTTTATTCCCTTCTTAAGATTTCACGTTAGTTTGCATAAAGTAACATTTAATAATTATATTAATTATTAAATGTTATTCTATTAGGGCTTCTATTAGGGTTTTATTAGGGTTTGCATGATCTCCTTTTTATAAGGATTGATCCCATTGTATTTCAACATCAATTCATTCTTTCATTCTCTCTGATATATACATTTTCAGTTTTCAGAGAACCCTTGCTTGTTTGTCTCCATCTCTTCTTTTGTGACAGGTTATTTGCATGCAGGTGATCTTCGGGGTTTGTGGTGTTGTATTTTCTCAACTCCTACATTTTTTTCATATTATACTCTTAGTCATCCATCTACACACCTAACTTAAGTGTTTAACCTCCCATACTTGCCTTCCTCGATAAGTTTCTTTTGTACCTTGAGCCCAACACCACTGACAACATTCAATACATCAAGCCATGCACACTCTATCCAGATTCGATATATTTTCTATTTTTAGCAACCTACAAACCCTAGATCAGATATGCATTAAATGCCATTCCTTGCATAATCGATCTGTATCTGATATTCTAACTGCCTTCACCTTTGTGTTGTTGTCTACCCATTGATTGGATTAAACTGTGGATATATTTTAAGGGAAAACTATCCTTGTAATTTTATCCTATTCACAAATGTGTTTAGATTATTCCTCAAGAACTTCACAGAGGTTTCCTCAGTTTATTCCTTAATTGTCAATTCAAGAGTCATGAACTTATGAAAGATATTGTGGAATTTTATCGAAGGGTTGAAACTAGTGAGCCAAGTGGGGATGGATGCAACTAACACACCATTTTTTTATTCAAAAATCTGGTTTGCAAACTTTCTGTCACTTCTGTGATAGAAACCTATGCTAGGAGTAGTTTGTAACAAAGGTAGATTAAAACGTAAACAGTAAAATAGAATTAAAGCCTTCACTCTAAAAATGAATTGACAAAAGCTAACAAAGTATTGGAATCAAAATATAGCATGTTGAACTAGATTCACATGTATTGATAAACACACTAATGAATGTTGATTGTAATATTAAACTAAAAATAGAAAACACATCAATTAATACTCTTTCGAAGATAATATGCAATGTTGGATTCCCCTGTAACCATAAACACATTGATTAACAACACACCAAATTATTTCAACATGACTATTAACAATACACATAATATTTTTTAATTAACACAATGATTAAAATATTTAAAACAAATTTAAAACTATAAATACTTATTACCACACAACATGCTAATACTACAACAATTCACTAGGTAATTGAGGAAGTGGGCCCTTCCCTCTCCGATTATCCGGTGATGAAAAGATTTATTCCATGCTAATCAATATTCATGCAAGTGATCTTTTAAATCCTAATGTTTTTGAATTAGAACAACAAATTATAGATATATATTTATCGATTATCAATTCAAGTCTTGACTTACATATTTATAGAGATTATGAGCCGCTAAGTTTATAACTAATGCTAATCACAAAGCATATGACTGTTTAGGTTGTTTTGGCCTATGGCCAACAACCATAGAGGCTACTTAGAAATAAATTACAAACTTTAACATCATCCCAAAAGAATCTAACTCAGACCAAGCTTATCAAAAATGACACATGACTCATAAATGATTTTGTCTTCATTCCACCCATGCTCCTTTTGCTCCCATGTGGCATCCACCTAATTATCCCCTACTACCATAGTCATGAAGATAATCAGTAAATAATTAAAGGTTTTGATATATTTACTATTTTTTATTTTTTCTTTGCATTTTATTAAATATCCTTATTACATTAACAAATAGTGACATGAACAATAAAGGATCCTATAGAAATGAAATGGTAAAGGCTAAAAAAAGGTAAAAAAAAAGGAAACATTTCCCCCTAGCTTAGGGTTTTGCATGTCCTCATGCAAAAGAACATAGAATATAAACTGGTTAGTTTCTGCATTGTGCTAAAAAATTCTTTAAACCACAACTATTTGAGTGCATGCATCTAATCTTCATGTTCTTGAATGGGCATAAGAGATGCATTGGTGGTTTTTGTTTTCTTAAGTGTTTCCTTGAGCTGATATATTTCTATTGCCTGTGAAGAGTTAAGAGACCCTACAACTTCGATCTATTTTTGTAGAGCCTGATTCTCTCCAATTAACTTGGCTACGAGATCCTGAAAGCCACAATTTTCCTCATTTGTCAACAAAGGGTGCTCTTCTTCAAACTCTTCATCGACCTCGTTTTATGCCTCTTCCTTGAATTCTTGTTCTATTTCTTGATTTTTAGTGTGAGGGATTTCAAATTCCTTAATTCCCTATTCTATGAAATCTTCCAGGTTGTCATCACCCACTTGTTCAGTTGGAACATACTCATCCTGAATGGTGTTTCCATCATGAATACCTTCTCTGGTAATTGATATTTCTTCTAAAATCAAAGAATTTTGTTGAGTAATTTTAGTGTCATGATCATGCTCTATTTTATTTATTTCAGTGGCTATAGCTTCCTCTTGAGTCTTTCTCCTTTTACTCCTCCTCAACTCCCTAAAAACTACCTTTGTCTTTTTAGTTTTACAAAATACTATAGCTAGGACTTTCAAGACATCAAATTCATTGGGTTTCTCAAGACTCAAAACATTACTAGTTATGTTGGCCAAGTTTTCCAACTTATCCATTGTGTCAGCTGATGATTTTTCCTTGTCATGAGAAACTTCTGAAACTTTAGCTAAGGACGACCCACTATGCAATTTCCTTTTATCCCTAGAGTCTCGTAAACTAGTTTCAACAAATTTAACACTTGAATGTGTAGCACTTTAATTCTTGATCTGTTTATTGCATGACCCTAGGGTTTGTTTCATGTTTTTTGTAGAAACCCTTTTCTTTGAGGAACTAGGGGAACCTAACTCAGATTTATCAATATGTGTATCAAAAGAATTTTTATCTTTACTACCCTTATTCAAACTAGTATTAATATATTCTTTTGTTTCAGAGTTGTCAGGAGATCTTTCTATGTCAAGTATTTTTTGGGCATTTGGGAGGTCCTCCTCAACAGATTTTTTTGGGGTGTCATCTCTAGAAAATGAGTTCTAGTATTTTGGAGGATAAAACATATTTAATTATTGCACAATCAACATTTTGATGAGGCCATAATGAGCTAAATAATTCTTATTTCCCTTCTGGACTGCTTTTCTCATTTGAGTTATAGAGGAATAAAGAAAAAATAGAACATTTACAAGAAAACCCCATCGAAGATGCATCATAAACCAAAAATTTTTAGCATAGAAATATAAATACCTACCCTCATAGGTTATGTAATGAATGATTAATTTCACTACATCATTCCAGTGATGTGGGAGTGAGACCAACTTTGTTCCTTGCCTAGACACCATTTCAACAAACTCACTTCGTCATAGAGACTTCTTACGAAGGGACTTGAGATATTTCATTCACTTTGAATAGTTGGGAAAATATTTCTCCAATGTTAGCAACAAACCAAAGATATCAACTATGGTCTCCACTATGATAGGGATGGATAAACCCAGAATGCTTGCTTGAATCTTGTGACATTTCATTGTGAGTTCTTGGGCAATATTTTCATCATACCCTCTTAGTTTCTTGAAATACGTATCCCACCCTGCCTATTTAAAGACTTTATACGCCTCATAAACTACTGGAGTTCTTAATTCATCCATGGATGTGGGCTCAAACCTGTGATGATGCTCTCCTTCCATTATGCTACCAAGAATTTTTTCAAACTAGAACAATGTGTTTTTCAAACCCAAAATAGTGTGCAAACAAAACCTAGTAACAAATACTGAAACCACCATTGGGAAATAGTAGAGTATTGGGAGCAGTTTGAAACGACTTATGGATAATAGGTGAGGTAAAAATGGCAAGTAACTAAGTTTGGATAGTAGTTTGCAATGGTAATTATGGCATGTTATTGTTAGTGTTAGGGTAATAATGTTATGAAATAGCCAGGGCCAAGTGATAAATATTTATGGTGTGCCAAATAAATATGATCAAACAAAAAAAAGATTAAAATGGATATGACATGATATGGCCTAGGTATGATTTGACAGTTCTTGTTTATGGAGTGAATGTGATTGGACAGTTTCCCCTAGCTTAGCATATGACTCGTCCACGGGGTATGTCACTATTTATTAAAGAAAATAAAGAGATATAAAATAAAACAACAAAGATAAGAAAAAAACTCATACCCATACCGAACCATCATGTGTACAGAAGGGCGATGTGGAAGCGAACACACAAGCAAATGGAACCAAAAAATCACATGACCATTGTGGACATGGAGATGCCAATGGAGCAGTGGTCTAGGCAAAAAAAGGCAACAAAGAGTGATGATGAAATCATAAATGCGTACCATTACAATCGCCGCCAAAGTGGAAGGGTATTGAAGACATGCAATGGAGTCCCATAATTGCCATACCGCCACATGGAAAGTACAATCAATAAACAGTAGTGGGAGTAGGATATCTGGAAAGGAAGCGAAATAAGTATATAAGAAAACCATGGAATCAACAGAGGAGGAAGTGTATTCAGAAATGATGGAGTACCCGCATGGAATCATGGAAAATTGTGCAAGATGGCAACAAAACTAGGAAGGAGGTGAAAGAACCGTTGAAAAAACATCAACCAACAACATGTGCAAAAAGAACTGAACCAGGACTTCGGTCCAGAAAATGGTAGGAACCAAGTCCCAAGAGAACTAGGAAGAATGAAGTACACAGAAAAGTGGTGGAATTGGCTAAAACGAAGAGCTAGATGTCAGAGAGGCATCTTGAAACAACGAAAAGTGGAAATTGTCCTGGCTGCACCAAAGAAGAAGTGAAAATAAAGGCAGATGAATGTAGAAGGAAGTTCCTAACATGGTAGTGACAATAATTATTGATGTGTGCTCTTTCTTTTTTTTTAATTATTATTATTATTATTATCACGACAACAAACTACTGACATGTTGGTTTTCAATCTACCACTGCTTAGGGGTGCCAAAAAATTAGTTTTCACCACTAACTTTATTTTACAGGCAATATCTACAGGAATTTAGTTTTTAAATATAAATTGGCCAACAACACCAAAAGGTTTTCATTGTTGAATCTTTTATTACACTTTTTTTAATTATTATTTTAAATCATTATTGCAGAAAGTACCTACGGGGTACTTGAAGAGGCCACATGAACCCTGTCAAGGAGATGGAGTTCCTTTGGAAAATGTGATACAAAATCCTCCATGGAAACAAATTTCTTGTACAACTTCAAATTGTGACTGTTGATGGCTAGGGCCATACAATCAAAATCCACAGTGCAAAGCTTAACTGCACCATTTTCATAGACCATCTCGATTACATAAGTTCCAAGCCACTGAGTATGGAACTTTCCCTTGAAATATTGGGAGCGAGAATCATATAAGAGCACCCAATCACCCGATTGAAAAAACCATTGGCGAATGAAATGGTCATGCCAAAGAGCACGTTGTTTCTAAAGAATCTCTAGATGGAACAATGCTTATTGATGAGATTCATCCAGTGAATGCAATTGGGAAATTTGTACTTTTTGTGCATCAGTTAAGCTCATACCCAATTGAAGTGTAGTACGACGAGTTTTCAACTCAAACTCAATTGGAAGAACAACTCTCTTACCATAGACAAATTCATAAGGTGTCAAACCAGTGGTGGTTTTCCATGTTGTGTAGTAGGCCCACACTACTTTGGGAAGCCATGTAGCCCAATATCGATTATGGAGGGCAACTGTCTTGGTAAGAATTTTCTCAATTTATCTATTGGTAACTTCAACCTATCCACTGGCTTGTGAGTGATAAGGTGTATACTTGCAATGTTGAATCTCATACTCATGAGCCAAAGCAGAAATGAGGTTGGATGCAAACTATGGGCCTTGATTTGTGACTATCTCTCATGGAACACCGAATCTGGTAAAAATTTTAGAATAGAGGAAGTCAACTACCTTGGTGTCCCTTGCATGCTTCAAGGAAACAAATTCAATCCACCTGGTTACATAATCCCTACACACAAGGATATATTCCTTGTTCCTAGATGGTGGGTTGGTAGGTCCAACAAAATCAAGCCCCCATTTTTCAAAGGGCTCAATGGAAAAATGAGAATGCAAGGAAATTTAATCTGAGCGCATGGGGCAGCCCATATGATGACATTTATCACAGCGATGAACATAACGCTTACAATCCTTGTGGATTATGGGTCAATAGTAGCTTGCAGTTAAAATATTTTGGTAGTCCTTTCAGCAGAAAAATGTCCTTCGCGGGGTTTTGTGTGGCATGCATGAATTATATCAAAGAGATCATCTTCGAGTACACACCAAAGCATGATGTTGTCAATTCTTGTTTGGAAGAGCAATCCATTGATCCATGTGTACTGACTACTAAGTCCAGCCAATTTTCAGAGTTACCTTAGAGAGAAATGAGATGGAAACTTGAAAGTAACCAGGTAATTCACAATGTCAGCAAACCATAGAATTTTTTCTGTTATAGAAAAGATATGCTCATCTAGAAAGGCATCATCGATTGTAATTGGTTCATCATCTTCTTTTTGTAACTTGGACAAAAATTCTACAACCACATTCTCCTGACTAGGTTTTTCAAGTATAGTAATGTCAAATTCTTGAAGCAAAAGTAACCATCTAATAACCCTACCGGTTATAATAGGTTTATTCATTATGAATTGAATTGCAAAATGATCAGTATGAACAAACACTTTATATTCAATAATATAATGATGAAATTTATTGATTGCATAAACAACAGGTAGAAACTCCTTTTCAGTTACCATATAGTTTACTTCGGCTTCCATGAAATTCGTGTTGGTGTAGCAGATGGAGTAGGAAATATAATCTTATTTCTATCCAAGAACGATCCCCATAGAACAGTCTGGGGTATCAGTATGAATGTGAAAAGGTAGTTTTCAATTGGGACCTCTAAGTATTGGTATGATTACTATCTTGGTCTTAATAGTTTCAAAGGCTTCTTGGCATTCTAGTGTCCAAGAGAAAATGAAATCTTTTTCTAACAAATAAAACAAAGGGGGGGAAATATTACTAAAATTTTGGATAAACCTCCTATAATACCCTACATGGCCTTGAAAAAATATGAACATCCTTTTGGCTAGTGGGTGTAGGAAAGTCTTAAATGGCATTTTTCATGGATTAATGATAAATTAGTGTTTATACAACATTTAAGTACCTTTTATAAATTTGATTTAGCCTCTTCGTAAGTATTACCATGGACAAAAAAATCATCCATAAACACCCAAACACAATCATTTACAAGATCCACAAAAATACTTAAAACTGGCCTTTGAAAAGTGGCAAGTGCATTACATAAACCAAACGACAAAATGTTATAGGAAAAGGTGCCCCAAGAAAAAGTGAAAGTGGTCTTGTTTCGGTCTTCACGTTCTATGTGAATCTAGTTGTAGCCACTATTCTCATCTAGAAAATAAAAGAAATTTTTACCCGCAAGAGTGTCCTAAACTTGATCAATAAAAGACAATGGAAAATGATCTCTTTTAGTAGCTTTATTAAGTTCTCTATAATCAACACAAATTATCCACTTACCATTATTTTTAGGAACCATAAATAGAGGAGAGACCTATTGACTATCTAAAATAGGATATGTGAACCCAACACTCAATAATTTATGTAACTCCTCTTTTACTATTTCATGCAAGACGGGGTTAAGGCGTCTCTGTGGTTGCCTAACTGGACAACTACCTTCTTCAATATAAACATGGTGTGTGTAGGTGTCAAGATAAATTCCACACATGTCTTGGTATTCCAAGAAAATGCATCTTTATGAGTTCTAAGAATGGCAATGAGATATTGGATTTGTTCAGTGGTTAACTAAGGATTAATACTAAGTGTACGACCAGGTAAGATTTCCATGGCCTCTGATTATGTAGGTAAATTAATGGCTAATACTTGTGAAGTGGAAGGTGTATTGCTAGAATTTTTAGAAGACAAAAATGGACTGAATAGGAAATTATGAGGTAGCAACTAATGCAACATAATAAAATCTTGAACAGACTCTGAGCTACCTACCATAAAAAAAATTCAAAAGGAAAGTGAGTATTTATACCTGAATGGAGAACCATGCTTTCAAAAAAATTATTAAATGCATATCTATTCTGAAGAAAATTAATAAGAATATTATCTTCAGTAGGTTCTTCAATTTCCAATGCTTGATCAATCATTAAGATTGGTAATGACTCATCCAAATCACTATCAAACCATACCGGATCCTCTGTCTCCAACAAGGGTTGTGTCGATGGGTATAAAGTCAACTATTTTGTGTGCTCTCCATTAGAAATGACCATGTTTCTCGAATAACAATTGATGAATGCATCTTCAGCCACTAACCAAGGTCATCCCAAGATTAAGGGTTATCCCCCCAACTTAATTTTTGGCTACAAAATCATAAAGTTAGCTGGGTATTCTCATGAATCAATATAAAGAACAATGTCTTCAATCATACCTTCTAGTTTGACCAAAGACCAATCTACCATTTGGAGGACTGTGGGAGTAGGTCTAAATCCTTCAAGTGATAATTTTTCTTTTGTTTCATTTATCATAACATTAATTACAATGCCTAAATCAACAAGTGTATTAGGAAAAATAACTTTATCGATACACAACTTGACTATAGGACTCGAGGGATTTGAATAATTAGGAATGGTTATATTCCAAAGAATGAGGTTTGCTAGCTATCTAATGACTTGGGTGGTCTTCGAATCTTTCTTCTTCTTCTTTCGAGTACATATATCCTGAATGGTTTTTGTATATATGGGAATATCCTTGATGGCTTGCAACAAAGGAATATTAATGTTAACATTGTGTAACTCATTGAAAGAATCAAATCTAGGTTGGGACACTTCCTTTTGCACTAGTTCTGACTGAAATCGATTGGAGAAGGGAGGTTCCTTTATTGGATCCTCTTCAGGTTCTTCATTAATTTTAGTGATGGTGGGACCTTGATGAGCCTTTCCTGATCTTAATTGGACTCCATCTATTTCTATAGTATTAATAGGATAATTAGAGAAACCTACTACCTCATTATTATACACGAGTTGTGTTTCCTTATTATTGGGATTTGGATTTGGTTGAGGTAGAATTGGTGTGGGTTTTGGTGGTTTATTTGGATTGGCTAGTTGAGTGTACGATGATGGTATGGGTGGAAGAAATTGTTGTGGCTATAATATGGGTTAATCATGGGAGGATGTGGAAATTATGATTGTGGTGGGTATAATTGTTGGTATGGTGAAGGTTGCCGTGAGTGTGGCATCAATTTAGAGACGTTACCTTTACCTATTAAATTTAATGCATCCATAGTATCATCTCTTATTACCTTAAGAAACAACATATTAATAGTACCAGGAGTTAGCCCTGGTTGTTGTGATCGTTGAAGGATGAACATGAAGCATTTGAGGTAATCTTCAATTGACTCCTCTTCTGTTTGTGTCATGCAAAAAATATCATCCCGAAGCTCTTTTGTTTTACAATCATCCTAGTATTTTGTCAAAAATACTTCCTTCATGTCATCCCATGTTCTGGTGTTTTTAAGGTTCATGAAATAGCGTAAGGCTGCATTCTTCAACGTATTTGGGAATAACTTTAGCTTTTGTGCATCACTTTGATAGTCATAACTGTGGCACAACACATCAAACTCAAATAAGAACATATCAAGATCCTCAATAGAAAGACCAAAAAAAAAATAGCAAAAGAATAATGGGGAATATTTTTCATAGGGGCATCCTCTACAGGATGTGCAATTAGGAGCTCAAAAAGTGATCGAGTTTTTTTGAGCTAATTCACTGTCATTATTGTTGTTGTTGTTGTTGTTGATGTTGTTGTTTAGATTAGCCATGACATTAAATGCTCAAGGGGTGAAATAAGTTTTGAATAGATTTTGGGTTCCTAAGAATGGACCAACTCTAGACCTGTAAGATTCTTGGAATATCTTTGCAACCTACTTTTTGAATTCTTCGGAAGACCTTAGATGAGTATCTATAGGGGTCTCGAAAATGGTAGACTCAATAACAAACTTTTCGATATCCGGTTCAACTAACACTTTTTCTGGTAATGGGGGTACAACTAATGGTTGTAATTTATCTTTCATTTTTTCCTGTTTTATGTGACTTCTCTCAATAGATGGATTTTTTTTTTTTCAATTCTTCAAGTTATGAACCCTTAATTGATGGTTTTGATTAATTTTTCAATTTTTCAAGTTGTGAACTAATTCCTTTCTCATTGTAATAAATCTACCTCTATTATCTCTACTATGATTCATGCACCTATATGACTTATAACAACACAAATAAGGAGTATTAACCTTAACAATATCGACAATTGTGTAGGCTTTCCTCTTGACGTAATGTCCTAACTCAACTTACTACGGTTTTAGGCCTTTAATAGGTTTCCCCAACAATGACACCAAAATGATTGGATTAAATTGTGGGTGGATTTTAAGGGAAAACTATCCTTGTAATTCTATCATGTTGATAGATGTGTTTAGATCAATCCTCGAGAATTTCATGGATGTTTCATCAATTTATTCCTTAATTTTCAATCTAGGAGTTGTGAACTTATGAAATATATTGTGGTAGTTTACTTAAGGGCTAAAACTAGTGAGCCAACTGGGGATGGATGCAACTAACAAACCATCTATTTTTATTCAAAAATATGGTTTATAGACTTCTTTTCACTTCTATGATAGGAGCCTATGCCAAGAGCAGTTTGTAACAAAGGCAGATTAAAACCTAAACAGTAAAATAGAATTAAAGCCTTAACACTAAAAATAAATTGACAAAAGATAACTAAGTAATGGAATCGAAATATAATGTGCTAAACTAAATTCACATGTATTGATAAACACACTAATGAACACTAGTTGTAATATTAAACTAAAAATTAACATTACAAATAATAGTTTTGAATTAACACAATGATTAAAATATTTAAAATAGATTTAAAACTGTAAAGACATATTACCACACAACATTCTAATACTACAAAAATTCACCAGGTAACTGAGGAAGTGGGCCCTGCCTTCTCTAATTATCTAGTGATGAAATGAATATTTATTCCTCGCTAATCAATATTCATGCAAGTGATCTTTCAAATCCCAATCTTTTCCAATCAGAACAACTGATTGATATATATTATCGATTATCAATTCAATTCTTGACATACATATTTATAGAGATTATGAGTTGTTAAGTTTATAGCTAATACTAATAAAGAAGAATATGGTTGATTAGGTTTTTTTGGCCTACAACCAACAACCTTAAAGGCTACTTAGAAATAGATTACAAACTTTAATATTATCCCAAAATAGACTAACTCAGACCAAGCTTATCAAAAATGACAAATGACTCATAAACGACTTTATCTTCATTCCACCAATGCTCCTCTTTCTCCCATGTGCCATCCACCTAATTATCCCATGCTACCATAGTCATGAAGATGATTAGTAAATAATTAAAGGTTTTGATATATTTATGATTTTTTATCTTTTCTTTTCATTTTATTAAATATCCTTACTTCATTAACAAATTTAGACAAGAACAACAAAATATCCTATAGAAATGAAAGGGTAAAGG
Organism: Sequoiadendron giganteum; assembly: GCA_007115665.2. Taxonomy (NCBI): domain Eukaryota; kingdom Viridiplantae; phylum Streptophyta; class Pinopsida; order Cupressales; family Cupressaceae; genus Sequoiadendron; species Sequoiadendron giganteum. Next base: position 403,779,882 of record CM021110.1, on the reverse strand, counting down.
GTAAATAAAAGGTAAAATCAAGGACACATTTCACCCTCATCACCCATCTAATCACCAATCAAAGTGAGTAGTTGGAGTGGTTACCACAATTAATTATGTCCTCTTTGCAATCTTTCATGACTTGATTGCACGTTCCACTGCTTGACCATTGCAAAATCAAATCTATGAATATTGGTCATCAATTTTCTCTCTTCGCACCACAATCTAATGATTATCCTTTAACCATTCCACCTTTAAAACATGACCGTTTGATTAAGTTCTTTTAAACCAACACCGTAGATCTCCATCGCTTCATATTGCCTATTGCTTTTATGCTTCTTGCTTAAAAACTATTTCCATGATGTAAAGGATTTATATGATGCAATAATTTTTTTATATTTGTCACCCGGGACACATGTCATTATTTCACTCGATCACTTATTAAAGCCTTTGACCCACCATTCTTACCGCATATCGCTTTTTACTCGGTGTAGTGTAATTCACAACAACAATGTGAATTACCTATGCAATGCAATCAAAACTTGTCATTGCTCCTTGATGACACTTGTCATTATACCACACTCCCATAGGTCTAAGTCGAGGACCCACGATACTCTCAATGGGCTAGCAAGATACTGTCATCTATCCCTTCTAATGTCATACTCCACTAACAATTGCTCATTGTTTTTCTATTTTTTCTTGAGAGAATGAGAAACAAGATGTATAGAAGTCATGTAATGCAATAAATGCTTACCACCTATTATCTTGACATCACATTCCACTATTCTAGCTTCGATAGAAATAAAATTTCTTATAACCTTGTCGGTGACTGATGGAGTTCTTATAACCTTGTCAATGATCGATGGAGGTTACATTACCTTTATAAAATACTAGAACTTTTTGTCATTAGTGTATTATTCACCATTTTTTCTTAAAAGAAAATCTTTTGTTGCTAGGGAGTGGGAAGAAAGTAAGTTTTGATAACCTCATCGGTGACCGAAAGAAGTTCCCCAACCTAGACAAAACTCTAAAATGACTTGACTTCATCTTGGGGGAAAAAAGAGAAGGTTATCATAACTTTGTTGGGGACTAACGAACCTTAAACAATAAGCTATAATGTGTCGGGAAAAATAAAGGTTATAAAAACCTAGGTGGAGATCGACAAGGTTTCAATAACCAACTACACCGATGACTTCGATACTTAGCCAAATTTTGAGATGGGCCAAAAACAATATAATTTAAGTGACATTCAACTATCGGTAGCTAGAAAATAGTAAAATATAAACAATGTCTAGCACCATGACTTGAATTCACATGATTTGTATAGATGTTGGGATTTTCCCTTTCACCTTACCACTTTCCTGCCTTTTGGTAAGACATAAGCCTCACTACCAAAAGGTGATGCCCAAACACTTCCTTCAACAACTTTAACCCTTTCAGGTTTCGGCCTTTGGGGTTTCCTCATTCTATTTACCTTTTACCTTCCTTACCATTTTGATAAGGCACAAGCCTTATCTCTAACCCGCGATGCTTGAAACCTTTTCAGACTTCCCTTAAATGAATTTTTTTTTCTTTGTGCAATATTTAGAGAGTACAATTGAAGTCTGAAGCCTAAAACCTTTCAAACTTAACACATATTCCATTCATTTATTTTGAGGCCTTCAATAAGAGGTATGACCGAAGCTCGATGTCTAAAATCTTACAGTATGGTGTAAGACTTAAGTCTGAATCTTGAAACCTGATCGGACTTAGCTCAATTCATCTATCTCCTTCCTTCTCTAGCAAGCAATAAAAGGTAAGCCTAAGGCCCGATGCCCAAAATTTTGTAACACTTCTCTACTTGCTTCATTGATTGCATTTTTGACATAAACCAACAACACTCCATCTGATATTACTCAGATCTCCTTTGAAATCAATGACAATCATAGTACCAAGAATCTCCCCCTTTGTCATTGATGGAAAAACTAAATTCTCTACACCAACTACACCAATCTGAATGCACATACATCATAATAGATCATTCTACACAACAACCTTTCTCCCCCTTGGGCACACAACTATCTACTATCACAACTCCTCCTTTTAAATATGTCCACATCTTGCAGATATAGAGAACTTTGCTCAATTTATCCCCTTTTAACATCAATGGAAAATGGACTGGTCAAGGCACCATGCTTCTATTGTATCCATTTTTTACTCTCCCCCTTTATCAAAATAAAGGAGTGTGTCCATGATATCTACAACCATCAAGTCATTAGAAATTTTAAAAACAAATCATACCTTACTTTACCTCTCTCTTTCTTCTTCAGGGCTGAATAAAGTTTTTGTGAAGCTCCCCCTAAACTCATGCCCCATTCCTAAGGATTAGTGATGTGAGGTAGAAGCATCTACTTTGGATTAAACCTTCTGACCTTTCTCTTTTCACAACTTACGCTTCTTTTTCAGGGACATATGAACCTTTTTCCACTCTAGGGGACATATTCTTCTTTTTACTCTGTTCTTTTGGCCTTTCAAAATTTGTTCTACAATGTTTGGCTATGTGACCAAAAATTTTGTAGTTAAAGCTCATTACATTCATATCCAACAAAGGAGAAAATGGATTTATAATCATATAGTTTGTACTCATTTTAGGGACAACTGTACATTCACATGCCCTATGACCAAATTGATTACATGTTTAACAATAACCATAGAAACATTAGGGATAACTAGTCCTATAATTTCTTTATGTAGGATGAGGAGGTCTCCTTCATTTTGGATTCTTCATGTCTCTCACCCTTGTGAAACCGTCTACATCAACTCCCTTTGTGCTCTATTTATTCTTCAAGTGATTAGTGACTGATTGGTTATTCTTCATGTTTGTTATAGGCTTCTTTTCTCCATCAGATTTCTTCTTATCAACAACATCTTCAGAGACATCCTTCTTCATTTTCTCATTCTTTATTCCAGGCTTTTCTTCTGATTTGAATCTATCATATAAATTTGTCGATGCACTGGTAGTAGAAATATTCACTTAAATTTTAGGCCATATTTTTCTTTTGAAGGCTTTTGTGAGTTTATTAACTCATCTAAGATTTTAGAGCCTTCTTTCAACTTCAGCCCTTTTCCAATTTTCTTTGTATCCTTTTCAAGGTCTTTTCTCAAAGCCACTATTTCTTCTTCTAGATTCATGCAATCATTAGATTTATATTATAACTCAAACTTAACAACATCTTTTATTCTCTTAGCCTCTTCAACTTGAGTCTTCAAGATGATAATCATAAATGATCAAAATTTTCAAGACTTTTGGTTAGCTTTTCAATCTCTTTTTGTACAAGGTTTTTCTATTTTTTGTTCTCCTTCCTCAAACTTTTAATCTCATCTAAGGAACTAAAGATTTCACGTCTAGATCAACTTCTCCTTCCTCTTCTTCATTAGAACCTTCAACTTCTTCATCATAATTTATTTTGAATACCATGAACAGGGATTCATTTCCCTCGGCCACATAGGCACAATCATGTTCATCATCTGAGCTATTACTCTCATTTTTAAAGAAATTTTCTTTCTTTGGGAAAAAGGATTTCTTTTTTTACTATCCCCTACTTGCTCACGATTATCCTTATCTCCATAAGGGAATCTAGCATCAAAATTGCCTATTCTACCATAGTTAAAGAATTTAAGGGGTAGCTTACCTCTATATTTCCTAGAGCCTCTTCTCAATCTTCTGATGAAGATAGCCTCTTCTTCAATAGTCTCCTCACATCCAAATGTAGATGCTTCAATATTTTCGTTTCTGGAAGATTTGAATGCAACTTCTTTCTTGGACATTTTTGCATCTCCCATTCTAAGATGTCATGCAACTCACAAACAATAGTTGTATTCAGATTTCTTGCTTCATCTATTGCAAAAAATTTAGAGTTGTACCTAGATGGCAAGGAACTAAGTTTATTTCTAACAATAATTAGTTTTTTCATTTCTTATCCATGCCCTTTTATTGCATTCACAATTTCATCTACCCTAAGAAGATAGTCTGCAATCTTCTCTTCTTCACTCATCTTTAGAGTTTCAAACTTACCCTTGTAAGTTTATATCTTGGCCTATTTTACCTTATCATCTCCTACATAGATGCTCTTCAATTTACCCCAGATATCATGTGTTGTTTGATAATGCATATCTTTAACAAACATAAAGCTATACAATCTACAAAGAATATAATTATTTTCCTTAGCATTTTTCTCATATTCTTTCTTTCCAACTTGATCAGTAGGAGTAGTATGAATTGTATATTAATTCACAATTGGCATCCATACATCAAACCCTAATGAAGATAAATATGTTTCCATCGTGATGCTTCACAATGCATAGTTTGATCCATCAAAGAGAGGTTCTTTGTTTGCGGATGAACCTTCTTGACTCTCCATTTGTGTTCATTGTCCAAGATCTACCTGAGTTGATTAAGCTTCTCCAAGGGAACCAAGGTTCTAATACAAATTTCTGAAACACAACAATATATTGAATGGGGGGGGGGGGGGTGAATTAGTGGATCAAATAAAAATTTATCATTTACCCTTAAACAAATTCAAAGAACAACATGCAAAGATCACCTACACACACAAAACTCATAACACCATATATATGTAAAAAACCCAATAAGGGAAAACCATAGTGAGAATAGTTTCTTGAGTTTAATACTCAAATCTAGCCTCACAATAGAACCTCAATGGTTATAATATTTAAGGTCACCAACCCTAAGGATACATTGATCCATTGATTTAGGAGCACCAACTCCAAGGAAGCACCTACTCCCTATATTGAGTACCAACTCAACTATCTGATGGCACCAACCAATCAAATCTATAATGAAGATACTGGAGCTACAACTCTAGATTACAATTAATTAACTTGGATCTAGTTTTTTGTTACAAGTCTAATCTATAATTGATCATATTTTTCTTTGCCTCTTTACAAGAATACCCTTGATCTCTATTGGTGTGGCTTTGACAACTCATTCCTCTCTTCTCTTCTCAGCACTACACATTAGAACATCCTCTATTCTATCTTCCTCTTATATTTATTTTTGCATCTACCTTTGTATACCTCTCTCTCCTCTTGGTTGTGAAAACCCTAGATGATATTCTCTATCATTCACTTAGGGTAATTCTTCTATCCTCTTCTCTGCACTAAGTCATACAACTTCTTTTCACATCATACTCTTAATTGGCCATCTACACACCTAACTTAGGAATTTAACCTCCCATACCTACCTTCCCTGACAAGTTTCTTCTACAACTCGAGCCTAGCACCACCGAAAAAATTCAATATCTCGAGCCATGCACACTCTATCTAGATTTGATGTATTTATTATTTTTAGCAGTCTACAAACCCTAGATCAAATACACATTAAATTCCAATCCTTGCATAATCAATCTATATCTAATATTTTAACTTCCTTCACCTCTATGCTATCATCTACCCATATCATTACCAATCAAATTAAGTTGTTGGAGAAATTAGTGAAATTAATTTTATCCCCTATGTAATCTTTCACGGCTTAACTATGTGTTCCACCACTTAATCATTACAAAATCAAGTCTATGAATACTATTTGTCAATCTATTCTCTTTGTACCACAATCTAATGATTCTCCTTTAACTGTTCCACCTTTAAAATATGACTGTTTGATTAAATTCTTTTAAACCACTCTCATAGATCTCCATCGCTTCATATTGCCTATCACTTTTATGCTTCAGGATCAAAAACTATATCTATGATGTAAAGGAGTTATGTGATGAAATAGTCATTTTCCATTTGTCACCCTAGACACATGTCATTATTTTTCTCAATCACTGATTAAATCCTTGGACCCACCTTGCTCATCATATATCACTTTTACTCAGCACGATGTAGTTCACTACAAGAACAATGTGAATTACCTACCTGATGCAATAAAAAATCGCCATCTATTCCTTGAGGACACTTGTCATTTTATTGCACTCCCACAAGGCTAAGTTGAGGACCCACCATACTCGCAATAGGCTAGCAAGATGTTGCCATCTATCCCTTCTGACGTCATACTCCACTAACCATCAATCATCAATTTTTCTTTGTGCTCAAGAGAATGAGAAACACAATGTATATAAGTCATGTGGTGCAATCAATGCTTGCCACCTGTTATCCTAATATCACATTCCACTATTCTAGCTTCAACACAAAGAGAAGTTCTTATAAGTTTGTTGACGATTGATGGAGGTTTCATAACCTTTATTAAATACTGAAACTCTTTGTCCTTAGTGTATTCTTCACCATTTTTTCTTAAAACAAAGCTTTTGTTGCAAATGAGTGGGAAGAAAGGAAGTTTTGATAACCTTGTCAATTACTGACAGAAGTTCCCTAACTTGGACAAAACTTTGAAATGACTTGACTTCAACTTGGGTGAAAAAATAGAAGGTTATCATAACTTTGTTAGGGATTGATGAACCTCAGACTAGTAGGGATTTGTCATGAATAGATAACTCATCTGTTATACCCTAGTCAAGAGGGGTCTCCTCTGTACTCATCACCTCCTTGTCTCGAAAAACTCAAGGTCATGGGGCTTTTCTTGAAGGATGCTAGCTACTCCTTGGGGTACAAGTTTCGTTCTCCCCATTTTATATATCCTATAGGGAAACATGCTTGAGATCATAACTTGGGGTGATGAGGCCTCCAAGCAAGTCTCCTACTTTGAAATAAATAGAAATAGTGTTGCTTTTGGTCCCCAATATCATTCTTAGGAGTCATGAGGGGGGACCATACACAACACTATAACTCAAGGTGTACAAACAAATTACAAATGAATGGTGTTTCTAATTTCTAAGATTGCACTAGTTGCAAGGAAAGAGCATACACACACATCCACTTATCAAACATGCCATAGATTTCTTTTTAAGCGTAACAAGGATTCAAATATAAAATTTAATTTTAAAAACACCAAATTTAAATGTGCAAGTTGTTTGTAAATTTTAATCCCAAATTGAAGTGTGTAGTTTTATGGTTCAATTTGCACCAAACCAAATATGAAATTTGTATTGATCTTTATAAATGCACCAAGGGAAAATGAAATTTGTATTGTTTATTTTATTTGCACCAACTAAAATGTGAGTAATTTTATGTGCACCAAGGGAAAATGAATCCTAGATTAATTCAAAACATACAACACATATGTTAGTAGATTCTTGCATCCTTTTCCATCAAATTCCACATGCTGCAAAATGTTAGCTAATATAGACAAGATCAAAAAATAGAGAATGGTTAAGATTAGGAAAATGAATGAGATCAAGTTGATAAATTGTAAACCTTGTCAAAAAAAAAGTGTTCATACCTCCCAAGCAAATTAATTTTCTACAAAGGTGTCATTTTGTGCACATTCAAACACACTGGTTTGATGTAAAGGCATCGATATGTTATAGATGCACCAAAAGGTAGATGTGTTGAAATCCTGCAAAAGCATCAATATTTGGACAAAGGCGCCACACTGTTAGTCTGCAAAGAGATCGACCTTTTGTAAAGGCGTCAAATTTTCAAGAAAGGTGTTGCATTGTTTCCTTCAATTAAATAGAATATAAAAATGTCAAATGCATTGGGCTTTAAACAAACCCACCAAAATTTGAGTTGCAGGTGCATCAAGCTTTGAAAAAGGCATTGCAATGTTGAAACAAAGGTGCCACATTGTCTCTATAACCTACAAGGCTGACTAAAACTCCATAAAAATGATTAAAACAGGGATGTGGGTCCCACTAAGTGTGCCAAAATATCGTATGGTTAGCTTACATGATCAATTAAGAACTAAATTGAAGCAATTAGATCGTAAAACATTAAGAATCTACAAGATAATGATAAAATAAAATCCATACTCAATGAAATTGATTTGACATTGCCATAAAGATTCAACTAAATCAATGAAACCTAATTATAAACAATTGAATTAAATTACAAGAAAACCTCCAATCCCATTGTGGATTGAAGAAAACTTGTAGTGATGTGGATTGCTCAAATTTGCCTAATTATTTTGCAAAATCTTGGTTGAAGAGGGATGATTCAAAAAAAAGGTTCTCAAATTTCTTTAAAGTTGGCTCAATAATTTGAGAGAGTAAGGATCCTATGAATATTGTGAATGTAATTCATGTTTGAGAGGCTTTGTTTTATAGATTTTAGGAATTAGATGATCAATGGTCAATATTCTATCTCACAATCAATGGATGAGAGGAAATCAAGGAGGATCAATGGTCAAGGATTAATGAGAGATCAAAATATCCGTAATTTCATGGAAATAGGTTGGAGATATTTTAAATTGGAGGGAAGAATTTCAATTTGAAAAGAGAATATTATTTTTGCAAGTTGGAGAGTTGGAGGAAAATTAGCCAATTAAACAATTATACAAATCATTTAATTGAGAGGATGGATGAATTAAGATCTTCAATTAAATAATTGGGAATTATTTAATCAAGACATATTATTAGTGAGAAAATGTTGAATTAACCAAATAACCTTAATTATTCAATTGATAGGGGAATATTTAAGTGAATTTAACTAAATAATTGCACATTATTTAATTAAATGGGGGAATTAGGGTGAAAATGACAAAAAAGATAATTATTAAGTGAAACCCAAATGTGTGATATAGTTAGGACAATTTTAGGTGTCTACAAATTGATGAAATAAGCTTCATTGAAAAAAAATTCTACAAAACATAGACTCTTGACTTCATCAAACATTTCAAAAAAATGCAAATATGAGTTTTGGAGGTATAGCTATAATTTTGGTTGAAAATAAAATATTTATTTATTTGAATACATATAAAAGATCATTAATATTAATTTTTTCCATTAATATTATGCACTCATCAAAGCCTTTTAGTTTCAAATATTTTATAGGTATATCTATGATTTTGGTTGGAGATTTGGAATAGTGGTTTCTTATCAATGATAAATTTATTTATAATAATAATAGATATGTTAAAATACTATGGAAAGAATTAAAAATAGTTATTACTTTAAATAGGAAAGAAAAATCTATCAACAACAAAAGTTTTTTCAAATTTGATAAATCTCAAAGATGTAAATCCAACTATTGATGACTAGAAACTACAATGACAAAAAAAAATGTTCTTATAGACTACAACCAATGAAAATCTTGACAATAGTATTCATTTTTTACCACAAATGATAATGTGTATAATCATAATAGAAAAAAAAATCATTGAAAAGACCTATTACATGCAACTTTTCAACAAAATTAGGTAATGTCAATGCACCAAAAAGAGGTCAAAATGATAAAATTGATGTAAATTTATTAACTATTAAGGATGCATTGATAATGTTCAATTTCAATCTTTGGATAGAAGCGAATATTTTAAATGAATCTCTAAGGTATGTTTGAAATATGATATATAAACATGAAAGTGTACCACTAGAACCACTAACATATGTCATGGTTGATTGATAGTTACACAAGGATATTATTTAAAGATCAAACTCCATAGACAATTCCAATTACACAAATCAAAATACCCTTATGATTGGCTTAGACATTAACAATACACAAATCCCAAGTGTTAACTCTTTTAGAAGTCATTGTTTCTAGAGAAGTAAAAAAATAAAATCAATATTAAAGAATTACATTGTAAACAAAATTAGAGAGAAAATCTCTATTATAATCATCATCTCACATTACATTTAATATATAATTTTATAAATTCAGTATTCTCTCATTACAAGAATAAATTCCCACCCAACTAACTAACCTAATAACTAAATTATTATATGTAAACCTTAATTTACTAACAATCCACCCTTAAGGTTTACATTAAAAAATAAATAAATAAAATATTGCATCAACATCAACCTAAACTCCTTTATATAGGAAAATGTCTTCATTAGCCAAATTTGCATCAACATCAAACAAAATCCTTTATTTAGGAAAATATTTTGATTATCCAACTTCTTACCAACATCAACCCAAACTCTTCATGTTTGGGTAAATGTTCTGACTATCCAATTTTTACATATGAATCAAGACACACTTCACTACTCACAAGAAAGTCACCAACCAATGTTCAACTAGCCATAGCTAGTTTGTGGATTCAACTATCGACAAACCAACAAATCATTGCATGTCCCCTCTTGCTCTTGAAGGGACTAGAGATGAAAAAATATTCTACTCATGCAAGGCATCATCTCTAGGCAAGAAGCTAGCTTGAGATGATGAAGATCCTCCTACCTCTGATGCCTCCAACCTTTGATTCCACTATTTAATGCTTAGAGAAGATATACTTCTTCAATTCCATTGTGAGGAAATTCTTTATCACACATTATAATATTACATGTCTCTCCCTCAGTTTCAGTAGCAATTAAATTATTATATATTTTAACTTACTATCAATAAGATCTCCAACACATTGAATGCAATTCACTAGAATGTGTCCTTTTTTATCACAATGGAAATATTTTAAATTATTCTTTCCTATTGAAGCATACCCCTCCTTTTGACTAAGAAATGAATGTGATCTCACAATTTTACTAAGATTGCATTATATTGCCATAAAAAATATCATTTTAAAATCAAAATTGTATACCATTGCTCTTACCAACTTTCCATGCATCAATTTGATTCAAATAATATTATGCATTCTTCCATTGATATTCAGTCTTCTATAAAGGAGGATCCATGGGTTTTTTCCTCACAGACACATAGATGATTACTTCTCTAATACCAAAGTAGAGAAGCAAAAAAATAAAAGCAATATTAAATATTTACATTGAAAACAAAATTAAAGAGGAATTTTTCATTATAATCATTTGTATCACATTAAATTTAATATATTGGTTTTATAAAGCCAATATTCTCCTATAACGGGAATAACTTCCCACCCAGCTAACTAACCTTATAACTAAATTATTATTATTTTGATAACTTAGAGGTATCCCCAATCCTCATGGTATGTCACTTAGATCTTTGACTCAACCTAGTGAACTCAACCACCCTTGCCTTGGGCTTACATTTTGTCAGGTTTTGGGGAAGGAGGAGGTGAGTAGATGAGACTAGTCCTTTGGGGGCTAAGACCACACCCAACATGACCCTAACCATTTATCATCTGGGGTAGAGAATCATTCTTAGGACCTACATGGGATGAACCCAAAGCCCTCAACCGACTACACTCATTTGGGTCAACCTAATAACTAAATTATCATATGTAAACCTTAATTTCTTAACTATTATTAACATATGACAAAAAGAAAGAACAAGGTTGACATTTGTAGCTATATCATATGTAAATTTATTGCAAGGTCTAATAATAATGTCACCATTTACATATGACTTCTACGAAAAGATAAAAATGAGAAAACAACTTACCAATCAAAAAGTTAGAAAATATCTAGACTCAAATTATTAAAAGATAAATGATGTCATGCACTTCTTTCAAATTTATTTCAAACGATATGAAATGTTTCAAACTATTTCTCAATTTCTCCCATGTGTATAGTACTTTATCATGATGTTTTAAACATTATTTATTTCTCCTCTCCTCTTCTATAAATTTATTTCTTTAAGATAATTTAAACATTAATTATTAAATTACTTGTTGAGCAACAACTCATATAGATAAGCTAGGACCTTCCATTTATTTTTGAAGTGCTCTCTACCAACTGAACTAATGACCCCTCTTTGGAAAACCCATTACCACTCTAGGTGTGGCTTATTTCCAACACCCCCCTTAATCCAAACTGATGGTGCTTGGTTTTATAACTTGCATAACCACCCCATCTTTTACCTTGACTTGAAACTTATTCAAGTTCCATCTCTCGTCTCAGTTCCCCTCCCGCTGCCACTTGTTTCTTTGTGTTCTTATTTTTGGTCGGTGTCATTTTCCTTTGGTAGAAGCGGAGCCAAAAACATAACCGAACTTAAAAATTTGACAAGTTCCAAGTTTGGTTCCCATCTCGATCCTGCCTCCTCTTTTTTCTTTTATTTGTTTCGTATTGGGTTCATTCCTTCCAATCTCATCTTCATCTTGTTGTTCTTGTTTCATTTATTCTTCTTGTTTTCTTCATCCTTGGCGAAATTAGAACCAAACCAAGAACTTGTCAAAAGTTCCCTGGTCGATTTTCATCCTGATCCCGCACCCGCTTTCTTGTTTTGTATTCTTTGCTCTACTTCAGTTACATGATAGTTATGTGCCTTATTTTTTTGTGATCCCACACTTAACCAACCACATTAAGGGCATTAATTTTAGATACTCCACATGCGTGAAATCAAATTTAACCTTAAATAAGGTTAATTTACTCACTATTATTATTGTTTTAAATAGTGATATCAAGCTAGAACCGAGAAAGAAAAGGAGGGTCACGATTTAGTCGGAAAGCAAGAGTTTGTCCACATATTGGATAAGGTTGAAACTTATTGGATAGAATTTGAGGTAGGTGGACTTTTTTCCCCTCGTTTTCCTTGTCATTTTTCATTTCTCTTGTTTTGCCTTGTGTTCTTCACGTGTTCACGAGATTTATCATGGATCTTTGCGTATTTTCGTTTTGATGCTTTTGTTCTTTCTTTTTTTTTGCTTTCCCCTTTTATTTCCGGTTTGCTTTTGTGTCTTTTTTGTTTTTTTTGCTTGCTAAGGTCATTTTTCATGTTTCATTTTCAAAAGATTTTACAGGGTTTCATTTTTTAAAATATTTTGGGGGGTTTTAAACGGGTCTCTGATCTGTTGAGTGACTCATCCAATCCTTTCTCATGTGTTGGCTCGATGATTTATGTGTAGGGTTTTGATGCCCTAATTTCCTATTTCAACTGGTTAAATAAGCTAAGGTTTTTCGTGCCTCATTTAAATTTAAAATCGTGCCCTATTTATTGGTTTCCCCTTGGTCATATGAGGAATTGATTTATATTGTAGTTTTAAGCTCCCTCAGCTCATCATGTGACCTTGTTTTAACATCATTATAAGTACTTAGGTAAGGTGATGTCATGCTTAAATTAAAGCGCAAAGTTGAATCCAAGAATAGGTTTAATCCATACACCTGTATTTGAAACGCTCCAGATCCGGTTCTAGACCCGCTCTCAATAAGCCTTTTTATTACCAAACATCCTTTACTTTGGTCGAAGTGAAATCGAAATGAAGATATGAATTGAAACTTAGTGATGTTCTAAGTTTGGTTTTCATTCTAGTCAAGTTCCCGATAACCATTCCAACTTCAGTCTTGATCCTAACATGTAGTTCATTCCGGTTTCAGTTCTAGTGATGATCCTGGTCTTAACCCCGCCATTTACTTAAAGCTTTCTAATGATGTTCATGTCTTGGTCTCACCTCTGGTGAAGTGCTAAACTTTTTCCAGTATGTAGAGACTACATGAAGAAGGATAGAGTAACATGGAATGTAAGTTCTCTAATACTTATTCTCATACATTTTATATAGACCTAATCTTGGGTTGTCATACAAAAAGTGACCAATTTCAAGAGCCTCTGTAGGAGTGTCACAAATGGAAGGCTAGACTGCAGAAAGTTCAAAACAAACAAAGCCTAAGAGGATCAAGGTGGAGCAACTACCATACACCTTGAGATATAAGCATCAAATTCCTACTCTTACTACAAGATAATTGGATTCAGAATTGGCTGATGTTATAGACACCAATCTAGGCCCATTAAACTATGAGGATTTTTGTCATGATAACCTCTTTGAACATGTGGCTAGGCAGATAGAGAGAATATTCCAGTTGGGATTGACACATGTCACCATATTTCCACTTTCATTCCAATGCCCAAAACTTATCATTGCAGCAGCAAAAGCCTGTAACCCAACGACTAGACAGGGTGTTGATCTTCAAGGAAATGTGATCATTGACTTGTCTCCACAAATGATGAAGTTAATGTTTAATGCACCCATCCCTCAGAACCTCGGGCTATTGAATGAGGCAGAGGCATTACAATTGTTTAGGAAGCACAAGGAAGTCAATAGAGCTCATATGAAACAAAGGTGGTTAAAGGCATAAAAGTCCTTAGAAAAGCTGCTAGATCAACCTAAAAGGATATATTTCCAAAAGGAAATAAGTGATTTAATCATGATGTTGTCTAGAGTATTTCGGAAGAGGGATTCGTCATGCTTTAAAGAATGGATGTTTCCATTTATTGAGACAATCATGGTTTGGAAACAATATTTTTATTTGACAATGATTTTGTGAGATTTCCTAAACAATCAAATGCAAAGGGTAAGGGTAAGGGAAACCAATAATATATAAATGAATTCTTATGTGATATATGATGCAACAAGGATGGGTATCTTCCCCGGATTGAATGTTGTAGAAATTATGGGGGAGGCCCCTGGATAGAAGAGACCCTGGGTGCATTATGATCAACTTACCCTACATACATCAAAATTGCACTAGAGAAGGGTTAATGATTCCTTCCTCTATGTTATTATTAATAAGCTAACTGGAGATGTTGGATATAGATTAAGTAGGGATGTCATGGCCTTTATTGCAAAATGAGGACATTGGTATATTCAATACCCCAAGTTCTCCTATTTTAGATTGGTAGGATTTTATGGGCACCCCCACCTACTTCCCAAATGTTGTAGTGGTAGAATTGTTCTCATGGAATTTGTGTACCAATCCTTAGTAGTCAATGGTAAATTTATTATTAAGCACAAAACAAGATGTCATAAGTTTTCCATGAAGTTGGGAAAATACTTTTGTGCTCATATTATGGCTACAAAAGCATTATGTGATGAATTAAGTCACTTAAGGTTGGGGTTGTACACCTCTAAGAAGCATTTTTACCCAAAGAATAAGATGAATAAATTGCTTCCCACTATTTTTGAGAAGCACTACAATTTTCTAGAAGATTTTTGGTGAGATTTGCAAGATGAGTATGATGTAATGAGAAGGAATTATGAAGGAATTCATATTCGTTGGATGATTCAATTTGGAATAAAGGAAGATATTCCTGACATATTGTCAAATGATCGTGTGACGTTCGATCCAAGATATGAGGCTGAAAAGATTGGCACCAGGGACTTAGCCCCCATTAATTGTGAGGAAGAAGAGTCCATTGAAGTCAAGTAGATTTCTAGAACCGTATTGGATAGAAGTATGCAATGGGTGATCCTAAGAATAAAGGAATCAAAAGCTCAAAGTTCAAAGAAGAGGAAAGCAAGGGCCACTAAAGGATATGAAAGGATTAAGAGAAGGGAAAATTCTAGAGAGAAACTTGAGTATCTTCCTCCTATCTATGGATGAGATGTAATACTAGAAATACCAACCCAAGAAGTCTAGGAACCACAAGGCATGGATGCTGCAACACTTGGGGAAGGATCCTCTTCTCAAACTCCCCTCACTCAAGAACCTAGCAAAGAGGTACCATGGGTAGTCTCCATGAAGAAGCAGAAACTATGAAGGGAAAAGGGCTTGAGGTGGAAATTCATGATATTGACACAAATTTAGAGGAAACATATTCTGATGATGAGATTGTTAAAGATGTGTTTGCTCAAAATTTTGAAGAAGAATATGTTCTTACCCCTGAGGATCGGTGGAAGTTGTTTGAGGATGCTAAGAAGGAAGTAGATGCAAAGGCAAAAGCTGAGGCACCGGCTAAACAATAACAAGAAAAAATAAAAGCTAAGGAAGATGCACTTGCTAAATAGAAAGAATTAGAAGCCAAGGTCGAAGCCAATATGCTTGCTATGCAATAGGATTTGGAGGCCACTGCAAAAGCTAACGAGTTTTCCAAAGAGAAAAAAGAGAAAGAAGACCTTTTACTGCAACAAAGGGAGGCTCGACAAAATGCTAAGGAAGAGGGAGATAAGTTAGCCTTGCTTCAAAAGATCCATGAACTTGAGGAAGAGAAGGCTCAGCAAAGAAGAGAGAATGAAGCTCTTAAAGCTAAGTATAAAGCAGTAGAAGAAGCTCAGAGAAAGAAGGATGAAGAAGAGCTAGAGTTCAAGAAAAAGGAGGCAAAGGAGCAAGCCAAAATTGATCAAGAAGCTTCTAGACTATGGGAAAAGGTAGGAGAATTAGAGAAGAAAAGAGATTGATTGTTGGAAGAGAGGAGATTAGAAGAGGAATGATTGGCCAAAGTTGAGCAAGAGAGGAAGGCAAAAGTTGAAGCTGACAAGTTGGCCAAGGAGAAAGCAGCGAAAGAGAAACAACAAGAGGTTGACTCCCAACCTAGGACAACAATTTGGCAACCTCTCTCTCCTACCACTTCTTCTTCTACACAGGTGATGACTCTCCCTACTGCTCCTTCATGGCTAAAGCTCAATCTTGAGAAGAAGCAGGTAGTGCAACCACAATGCCTTAATTGGGATGATGTTAGAAAAGAGATTGAAAAGGAAAGACCGAAGAAGAGAGCTAGGGTTCTTCATTCGACCAGGCTAATGGATGCTGGAGAAATTGTGGTTGAATGTGCTAGCCCTATGGTTGACAAGGATAAGAAAGATATGCAATTAAGTGATTAGCAATTGGGCGCTATTAATCTAGGAAAGCCGACAAGAAATCAATAGATAAACTTAATTGATATTGTAGCTTCTTCTACCAAGTCAAGAATGATCGAGGACAAACAAAAGAAAGATGAGCTTAAGTCCCAAGTTGATCAATTGCATAAATTCTTGAAGGATTTATCTTCCCCTATCTCTTCATAGTCTACTGCTCTAGATACGCCTATTATGCTGAAAAAGAAAGATGTTGATAATTTAATTGAAATGAGGAATAAGGTAGGAATGTTGAATAGATGGATCAATAGGTTGAACCAAGAAATAGAAGATTTTCTTATTGACGGTTCCAGGGTCCATAAAGAAGCATTGGAAATTTATTTAATGACATGGTCGCACATGTTGAAACTCTTGGGAAATAAGAGGAATAATATGCAGGGCATGCGAGGAAATTGAAAGATATTAATAAGTTTCCCAAGCTAAATTTGCTAGAAAAATCCATACTGGAATAAGACAATGCAGATTTTTTGGAAAGGACTATCAACATCATTAGATCTAGGTATTCATTCATTTTCACTCACCGGAGTGAGGTGCAATAGGCTGAGAAAGATCTTAATGAACAAATTGAAGAATTAGGAGTGAGCATCACTAGACTTGTCAATGAGGATATTCTTGAAACAGATAGCCTCCTCCTTGAAAAATTCAAGGAAAAATGGAGTGGTAGATTTGACGAAATGATGCAGAAAGGGGATGATGATGATGATGATATTTTAATGGATAGCCTTATGGATGTTAAACAAGAAGTCAAGGCTTCCAGGAGGGAACTCATCAAGCTAAAGGATATGAAAGAATTTACCTCTTTTGAGCTAGTGAGAATAAAATTTGAAGATAACTAGGTGGATGGGCTTGATGCAGATATGTTTCAACAGGTTATCACTAGTTATGATGAGTATATGGAGGAGCAGAAAATGAAGAGTTAATGCTACCACACACATGTTCCTTTGATAGATCAAGATCAAGGAGGAATTCTTAACTAGACAATTTCCCTCTCCTATTTTCCTAGATTATGACATCAGTTTAAACTAGAAATCTCAACAAGTTCTCCTTTCCTTTCTTGGATGCAGGTTTTGACAGATTTTTCAATCAACAACTAAAGATTAAAATAGAGACTCTTCTTACATTGTTCCAATCGCCCCATGATTTGTGGATCTGGATTTTGATGAGAGAAATTAGTGCTAAACTATTTATATATATAATTTCTCTCCACTTTGTAAAGGTTAGCTCATTGAAGCCAGATTAGACACCTAAAGGAAACTTAATATAGTTTACAGTTTTAGAAGACTTTTTACAGTTTATACAAGATACTTGGATACATTTTCTTTACATGTTTTAATACAATTATGTTATTTTCTGAATTGGTTAATGATAAGGTTTATGAATCATAGTTATTCATATGCTAGTTAATTTTGTGCCTAAATGTTTGTTGTTTGATGAGAATCAATAGAAGAAACCAAATTTAAGACTATTTCATTGAATTATATGTGGATGGAATTATTTTATGTTTGTTGATCTATGAATTAATGATGAGCTAGTAATGTGTTCTTATCTGGTTATTGAGGTTTGATGGTTGTATCTTTTGAATTAGCACTGTGAATGAATATAATGGTGTTGAATAGTCTATGGATTATGTCATTTCATAGTTTCTTAGTTACTTGAAAGACTCATTGTGAAATGTATATATTTGAATTGAAAGGAGTTTACATTTATAATATGTTATTCCATGTTTTGATCTATCTTTTTCTATTTATTTACACCCCCAAATGTTAGATTAGTTCATATCATGCAATTTGTGTCTTTTACCAACAAGCCCCTTGAATATTACAGTCGCATGGACTACTAAATTAAATAGCACAGCTGGGAACCAGCTATAGAGACCTTGGAAGATAGGTGGTTTTAGATCAATTATCTTTTTTAGGAGAAATAGAGTAGAAATATTTTGTTTAATGTTGTGATATTTTGACCATCAACATAACTAGCACTAGAAGGAGGGCCTAAAGGAACAAAATGGAGTGAATCGGGTCATTTTCACTCGAAAGGTTCGAAAGAATTCTCAGATCTTCTACAAACCCATACCCATTTATCAAAGTTTGAACACCCACTAGGCCCAGAACTCATAGGGCTTTAACACCACCACCCACTCCACCTAGATTCCCACCAATTGTAACGTTGGCACAACCACCTCCACCTAGACCCATGGCATTCTTTGCCAATAACCCTTCACCATTGGGAGTCATTCCTAGTGGTATCCATGAGATGCCTAAGAATCCTAAAAAATTGTTCTAGGTACTCCTATGGAGAGCCTAGGAGTTTTGAAGAGCACATATAGGAATTCAAAGATTTTTGTACACGGGCTCAGATAGCCCACCATGATGTTGCATGCAAATTGTTTCCATATTCCTTAGGGGATATGGCGTACAATCATTACCTGAACTTACCCACTGGATCTATCCCAAGTTGGGAAAACTTGGAGGATGCCTTTATTAATCAATTATGGGTTTTGTAGATCTGGCTATCGTGTATCATCAATTTTCCATGATAAGGAAAGAACCACATGTGCCTTTTCCTCTCTTTAACACCCATTTCCAATGAATGCATAGACAGTTGTAGGATCCATATCTGGTGGCACAGAATATGGCCATTTAGTCTTACCTATAATCCATAGAACCATTGATTGGCTTGTTTCTCCAGATAACATACCTTGAAGTGGAAATTGATTCATTGTCCAAATTTTATCACCTTGCAATTCAATTGCAGCAAAAAATCAGCTCACAATCACGTAGCCTCAAAGCCATTTTCCCTCCCTTACGTTACCCTCCAATACAAACTCCACCCCCACTATTTAATATAGTCCCAGGTATGTCTAACTCTGATTATGGACCTTTGGCTGAATTATAGAATTCTCCTCAACCATGGGTTAATGGAGGAATTCTAAATCCATCTCAATAGATGCAGAATTCCCATAATCCTATGGAGGAATCCAATCCTCCAACTCACTCACTTATTGTGAATTATGTAGAAAGTGAATGCACCACCCAACTGACCTCTAAGGTAGAAAATTTGAATTAAACCCTATCTCAGGTCACAAACAAAATGACCCAACATAAGTTGAACCCTTCCCAAGGCCAAAACTAGAACCGGGGTTACTAGAACTAGGGAGGGTTTTCAAATCAAAATAATTATTCTAATGAGAATTCCAACTAGAACCAAAGGAATTACCAAGGCCAAAACTTCCCCAATTACAACTACCAGAATCGAAATAGGGGATACAATTAGAGGTCGAACAATAATAGGTAGTGGAACACTAGACCCAACAATGGGGGATTCCCTCATAATTATCAGTCTGGTGAAGATAAACCACACATTGCAAATGTTGCAGATATTAATTTCATGACTAATTGATGTAGGATACATGATATTGCAGCACATTTTGAGGTTAATTTCCTAGAGATGGAGAAAATGGTTAAGATTGCACAAGCTGACTCTCACCCCCCACTTCGAAATTCCAAACAAGATAGTGGGCCAGTAAACATAGCTATGACCTATGAGACCATTTATGAATCATATAAATTCCCCATGCAGGGAGAAAATGAGCCACAAGAGGATATGTATGATGCTCAAGCCTTCCAATCTAAAGGTGGTCATTTTTTGAGAAATCAGAATAAGGGCCCATTTACCACATCCACTCCTCCGAACGCTATGGTTCCACCTAAACAAAATCTGGACAATAATCCACCTCCACCAAGAGGCCCATCTGATGTCCAAAATAAAGGTAATTCTTCTTTTGTTCCTAAGTATTCAAAGAATAATGAGCCAGCATTTGATTTTGTCTCATAGATGAAAAAACAAAAAAATTCTCTGTCATTCTTTGATATTCTCAAATGGTATCTAGACCAATGGGAAATTGTGTTGAGGGATTTGGAAGAGGTATATCGGTCAAAAGGGATAAACAAGGTGACTCTAATCACAGACATGAACACAACCATATAAAGAAGTAAGATTGGAACCCCACCATTTCTTTTAAGCCTTAGGATCTTTGGGAAGAATTTGCATAACTGTCTTTTGGATTCTAGAGCATTGGGAAATTTTATACCCTTTTCCATTTGTAAAAAGTTAGGACTAAGTCTTGTCCAAACTCATAAGAAGGTGATACAACTAGACAAAACTGAGGTCAATGTGGTAGGTGAACTGAAAAATATTCATGTGCAAGTTGGATCAGACCCAAGGATCCTGACTTATATAGACATCCACGTAGTAGACATCCCCGAAACATATGGCATGCTTTTAAGTAATGAAAATCATTGGAGGTTACCTATCCTTAGACTTTTTGCATATGTGGCTGCCATGGAAAGGGGTAGCATCACAAATTGGGATTAAAAGTGAGCCTTGTCTTAAACACATGATAACCGAGTATGTTTCCCTAATGAGGTATCATTATTTGAGACTGAGATGGGTGTATACAAGAGTGAAGAAATTATAACTTTCTTTGTGTTTGATCCTAACTATCCACAAACTAAAGAATCCAGTATCCCCATGAACATAGTCAACCAACAAGTTTTGATTAGAATATTACAACACAATAGACTGGTTTTGGGAGAAGAGGTTTCTCTATGGAGTTTGTTGCTCCCAAATTGGGGTAGAGCCCACTATGAAGGCCATTCAGAGTGGACATGCCAACCTTGTGTGGATATTCTACATTACATTTATGAGTCAGAAGAGACTTGTGAACCTCAATCAGACACACCTCTGAACCAATTCCGTTTCCAGGACAAGGATGAAACTATCCTAACAAGAGATAATATCACCCAAGGGGAAGATTCCTCCCAAGATAAATAGGCTCAGGTTTTATGCTTTGATATTCAGAAGAAGAAAAAACTGAGCAATTTAAAGAATTATGTGTTACACCAACCCCTGATGATCTTCCAATGCCTAAGGGGCTTACCCAATTTTAAAACCATCCAACAAGAGGTGCAAGAACCATTTTCTACACCACTTTCAAATGAGAATGGATTCGCTGATAAACATCATGAACAATAATCTTCGAATCTAGATAGCCTACACCAATACAAGATGCCACCCATTCCTTATAAACAACCACCTGTAGCATCTAAAAACAAAGAAATCTCAGCTCCAGATCAACTGTGGATTCTTAAATTCGACAGTTCTAAGTCCAAAATAGGGAGTGGAGTAGGAATTGAACTAATTAACCCAAAAGGGAAGACATACTTTGCATCTTATAGGTTATAGTTTGGTTGTACAAATAATGTAGCAGAGTATGAAGCACTCGCTAGGGGTCTGATGTTTTCACATCAGAAGAATGTGAAAACCATTACGGTTATGGGAGATTCAAAAGTTATTGTTAAACAGGTTCGTAGTCAATATACCTATCACAATAAGAGACTGACTACATATTGGAATCAGATATGGAATTTAATAGAAGACTTTCATTCTTTTGGCATCAAGTTGATCCCTAGAGAGAGAAATTAGACTGCAGATGCTCTCATTGTTTTCGCAAGCACTTTGGAACCTATGTAGGATTCCAAGATCGAGATTCTCAGTAGAGTTAGTCTCGATTCCAGCCATCCTTGACAACATCAAGAATTTTTAGGTCTTTGATGATGACCAACATATACTTGACTTTTTGGCAAGCTCGGATGTCTTTGAGCGACAAATAATTGATGAATCAGAAAGAGACCAAGGAGATTGGGACCCAAAAATATGAGATGAAGAAGGGATCATGATTCTTAAAAAAACAAACATTCATAATTGAATGGTAGCATTAGAGAGGATATTTGATTTAGATCCTCGTGCCCATGAAAAACTACCCATAGCCACTAATGGAGGGAAATATGAATCAGTTAACTTGGCAGATTCGGGTCCATAAAAGAATGTGTTTATTGGCAAGGATTGCTTGAAACATATCCGTGACAAGATCATAAAAGCACTAAAGGAGGATATTGTATCAATTTCTTGGGGATACGAAGAATTGAAAACCTTTGAAACTTCAGTGATAACTCACACCATTCCCTTGAAGCCTAAAAAAAAGCCTTTTCATCAAAAGAAACGCCCAACTAATGCCCTGATTCAACCATTAATTCAGAAAGAGGTGCAAAATATTCTCTCTGCCAAGATAATATGTCCGTTATGGCATTCCACCTGGGTCACTAACTTAGTCCCTATACGAAGGAAGAGTAGAGAAATCAGGTTATGTGTTGAATTCCACAACCTCAACAAAGCATCAGAGAAAGATAACTACCTACTACCTTCTCTTGAAGAGGTCTTCCACATTGTCAACGACTCTCAAATGATGTCATTCCTTGATGGTTACTCAAGATATAGCCAAGTCCTGGTTAATTACAAGGATATAATGAAAAATTCCTTCACTACCAAGTGGGGGATATTTTCCTATTGAAGGATTCCATTTGGCCTCGTCAACGTTGGAGCTACTGTTCAACAAGAAATGGATGTAGCTTTTAAGGACTTGGTAGGTAAGTTTATAATCATATATATGGATGATCTGACTGTATTTTCTAAAGACAGGGAAACCCATGCCGCAAATCTATCAAAAGTTCTTAAAAAGTGTGTAAGCTATGGAGTATCTTTAAATCCGAAGAAGTGTGTGTTTGGGGTTTCTGAAGGGAAACTGCTAGGACACATAATGTCTGAGAGGGGAATTTCAATTGATCCCAATAGAGTCGAATCCATTCTAAAATTGACTATGCCAGGTAGCAAAAAGGAGATGAGGTCCTTTTTCAAGAAAATAAACTTTGTACGAAAATTCATAATTGGATTTACAGAAATTGTTAAGCCTCTTATTGAAATGAAAAAGAAAGAGGGTAAAATTGAATGGAGAAATGAGGCCAAGTCATTCTTTTCAAAGATCAAACAATCTATATCAAAAGCACCAGTTTTGACCAGCCCTTATTATCTAAAGCCTTTTTACATCTATTCTTTTGCATCTAATCACTCTTGTGTTGTTGTTCTGACACAAAGGAAAAGAAAAGGAGATGAAAGACCCATTGATTTTATGAGTTATCCATTCAAGAACACTGAAGTTAGATATCCACCTCTTGAAAAGCAAGTTTTTTCACTGGTGTGAATGGTCAAGAATTTTTTTCATTACATTCTTCTCAGCCAAGTTACTGCGATAGCCCTAGACCCTACTGTCAAGTCTCTTCTCATGCAAAGTCAACTGGGGGAGAGACGAGGAAAATGGATGGCCATCCTGTAGGAATATGATCTCAAAACCCATTCAATGAAGCTAGTCCAAGGAAAAGGCTTGTCCAAAGCAATGAAAAATGTGGATACTAAAATTACCTATCAACAATACATTGTGCAGTCATTTACAGGCGATCCTTGGTATTTAGACTTGATCTTCTTATTGATGAATAATAAATGTCCAGATGGGATGAATACCACACAAAGGAGAGAACTAAGGCTAAAGAGTTATCATTACATGCTAAAAGGAGGAGCTCTGTATTGGAGGAATTTTGAAGGCGTTTATCTACATTTCCTTGATCAGCACCAAGCAAAGCATGCGATCACAAATTTCATGGTAGACACAGTATTGGACATGGATCTGTTGATTCTATGGCACACCAGATCTTGAGATCAGGCTACTATTGGCCCCATGTGTTCTGAGATGCACATCAACACATGAGGACATGTCACAAATGTCAGACATCTCCATCCATAGAATGCAATTTGGTGATGCCCCTACAATCAGTATACAAGGTAAAACCATTTTCCAATGGGCATTAGATTTTGTAGGGGTGATTAATCCGAATTCATCTGCAGGTCATGAATTCATTTTGATAGAAATTGATTATTGTACATGTTGGACTGAAGCCTAGCCTTGTAAAAATAACACCACTGAGGTGGTCATCAAATTTCTCAACGAATGTATCGTTACCAAGTTTGGAGTACCATTTTCCCTGATATGTGACAATAGCCCTTCTTTTTCTTCCACAAAATTTATTCAATGGGCATATGAACATAAGATAGTGTTGAAGTTTTCTTCTGATTCTTAATGACATTGGAATGGAATAGCAGAGTCTACTAACAAAAACCTATTAGAAGTAATTAAGAAGTTGTTAGAGAGTAACCCTAGGGACTGGCATACTCAACTTAGGTTTTCCTTATGGGAAGATAGAACTCATATTAAAGTCGCCTTGGGAATTCCCCATTTAAGTTGGTATATGGTCAAGACCTTTCCTATTCACTTACAGATACTTGTTCTTAGGTTCATCTAAGAGTGTTACTCAAATGATGATAGGATAGAGGTCAGGCTTAGTAACTTACTAAGTTTGGAGGAATAGAGAGATGCTACCTTACAATATTTTTCCAAGCATCAAGTTGTCAAATGTTGGTTTGACAAGAGAGCGAAGATTAAATCATTTAGAATATTAGACTTAGTACTGTTGTGTGATAAATCCAAGGAAAGAAAAGGTGATCACTAGAAATTTGACCGACTTTGGTTAGGTCCATATCAGATTGTTGAGATCCTAGGTGAGAATGATTTTCATTTGAGTACTTTAACAAGAGATCATGTTCCTTTTCCCGTCAACGGGAAATTCCTGAAACACTACTTTGGCCCATGAAAGGGTTAGTGATCAATTTTGTTGTAAGTATGTAATTATTTTTTTTTCATTTTGGTTTTTTTGTTTGTGGTCTACATTTCCATTGTCCTCATTTTGTTGTTTACTTTCTTTCTTTGTTTTTTTTTGTTTATGGGGTTTTCATTTTTTATCCAATTCAAGTGATGGGTGAAGTTATTTGAAGTATACTGAGGGTACTAGGAGAGAAGTTGGTTGAGTTTTTTCTAGGTATGCCTATTGAAAGTTTTTTTTTCATAACTTGTGACTTGTGTTCCTTTTGTACAATGGTCTGGTGGGTTAAACAAAAATAGGTATATTGTAAGAGATCTCATCAACCACGATCGAATCTGTTAGAAAATAGATAAAACATTTGTTCTACATAGAAGCTCATTTGTCCCTAGGTGGCTGTATTTTTTATCCAAATGAAAAATTTAAACCTTGACACTGTCATGAAATCCATTGTAGTTCTCAACCCCAAATTTTAGGTTGATATATCTAAGTATTGAGAAAATATAATAAAGAATTCTTTCAAGAAAATCTAATAAAATAAAAAGGGAATCATTGAATGGTGACAAACTCAATACAAGAAGGGTGATTCAAGTATCTCTATCAGGGCTATAGACACCTGACTGGCAGTAGAGTAATGCTTTGAGAGAGCTAGAGGTATCTATGTCAAGGCTATAGATGCCTAACTATTAGAGGAGAAATTCCCAAGATTTTATTGCAGGATAGTTAAGAAGATTCAACTCACGTAGCTTGAATCTTGAATATAATTCTTTGGGATGGAGGGAAGTTTTTACTAAAAAAAAGATGCACCATGTATGCACACAATCAGATTCGAAGTTGATAATGTTGATTTACGTATGAGATTCTAGCCCAACCTTGTTTTTTATGACTAATCACACTTGAGCGTAAAACCTTCATTAACCAAAGGTTCTGGGTGACTAAATTCTTCAGTATCTTGAAAATAGGTAAACCATTTTTCCAGCCGAGTCACCATTTGTTATGCATTGCATAACCACCCCATCTTTTACTTTGGAAAAATTGGGTCCCCCTTGTTTCTTGCCCTCGTTTGTTTCCATTTGGGACTTAGGAGTTTTTCTTTTATCCTAAGTCTTTGTCTTTGTTCTTTTTCTCTAGTGGAACCAAAACCATTACCGAACCTTGACTTGGAACTTATTCAAGTTCCATCTCCTGGCTCAGTTTCGCTCCTGCTCTAGCTTGTTTCTTTGTGTTCTACTTTTTGGTTGGTGTCATTTTCCTTTCGCGGAAGTGGAGCCAGAAACATAACCGAACTTGAAAATTTGACAAGTTCCAAGTTTGGTTCCCATCCCGATCCCACCTCCTCTTTTGTCTTTTGTTTGTTTCATTTTGGGTTCAATTCTTCCGATCTCGTCTCCGTCTTTTTGTTTTTCTATCGTTAATTCTTCTTTTTTTATTCATCCTTGGCAGAACCAAAACCAGAATCGGAAGCAAACCGAGAACTTGTCAAAAGTTCCCTGGTCAATTTTTATCCTGATCCCGTGCCTTCTTTCTCATTTTATTTTCTTTGCTCTACTTCAGTTACACAATAGTTATGTGCTTGTTTATGTCATCGTCTCGCGCCCAACCAACCATATTAATGGCATTAATTATAGGTCCTCCACACATGTGAAATCAAATTTAACCTTAATTAAGGTTAATTTACTCATTATTATTATTGTTCTAAATAGTGATATCAAGCCAGAGCTGAGAAAGAAAAGGAGGATCATGATTTAGTCGGAAAGCAAGAGTTTGTGTGGATTGGATCAGGTTTCAACTTATTCAATAGCGTTTGAGGTAGGTGGACTTTTTTCCCCTCGTTTCCCTTGTCATTTTTTGTTTCTCTTGTTTCATGTTGTGTTCTTCATGCATTCGCAAGATTTATCATGGATCGTTGCCTATTTTCATTTTGATGCTTTGGTTCTTTCTTTTTTTTTCTTTCCCTTTTTTTTTCTGGTTTTCTTTTGTGTCTTTTTTGTTTTTTTTGCTCGCTATGGTCATTTTTCGTGTTTGGTCATGTCCATACCAACATGCCCTAGATTTGGTTGAGGTGTCATTTTTGAAAAGATTTTGGGGGGTCTCTGATCTGTTGAGTGACTCATCCAATCCTTTCTCATGTGTTGGATCGATGATTTCCGCATAGGGTTTTGATGCCCTAATTTCCTTAAGTCAATTGGTTAAATAAGCTAAGGTTTTTCATGCCTCATTTCAATTTAAAATCATGCCCTAGTTATTGGTTTCCCCTCGGTCATATGAGGAATTGATTTATATTATAGTTTTAATATCCCTTGGCTCATCATGTGACCTTGTTTTAACATCATTATAAGTACTTAGGTAAGGTGACGTCATGCTTAAAGTAAAGCGTGGAGTCTTTGTTTTGTTTTGTTTTCCGTTTTTATTTCTAGTTTTATTTTGTATCCTTTCTGTTTTATTTTGCTAGCTGCAGTCATTTTCGTGTTTGGTCACGTCGTTTTCTTTACAAGTTTTAATATAATTATATTATGTTATGAATTAGTTAATGATAAGGTTGATGAATCATAGTTATTAGTATGCTAGTGAATTTTGTGCCTAAATGTTTCTTGTTTGATGAGAATCAATAGAAGAAACTGAATTTAAGACTATTTCATTGAATTATCTGTGGATGGAATTCTTTTGTGTTTGTTGATCTATGAATTAATGATGAGCTAGTAATGTGTTCTTGTTTGGTTATTAAGGTTTGATGATTGTACATTTTGAATTAGCACTATGAATGAATATAATGGTGCAGAATAGTTTGTGGATTGTGTCATTTCATAGTTTCTTAGTTACTTGAAAGGCTCATTGTGAAATGCATATGTCTGAATTGAAAGGAGTTTACATTTATAATCCACTATTCCATGCTTTGATCTATATTTTCTATTTATTTACACCCCCAAACGTTAGATTAGTTCATATCATGCAGTTTGTGTCTTTTACCAAAAGGCCCCTTGAATATTATAGTTGCATGGACTACTGAATGAAACAACCCTATTGTGAACCAGCTACGGAGACCTTAGAAGATAGGTGGTTTTAGATCAATTATCTTTTTTAGGAGAAATAGAGTAGAAATATTTTGTTTAATGTTATGCTATTTTGACCATCAACACTTGGGTCTCCTAGCCTAGATCTAATACCACTTGTTGAGTTGTAACTCATATGGACCAGCTAGGAATCGAACCTAGGACCTTCCATTTACTGTTGGAGTACTCTACCAATTGAGCTAATGGCCCCTCTTTGGCTAGCCCATTGGTAGTTCAAGTGTGGCTTATTTTCAACATTACTAGACTAATATTGTTAACATACTACAAAGGTAGATACTACTAACATGCCTATCTTTAGAAAAATATACATAAATAACATGAAAAAATATCCTTCGCAAGGTGTCTATTGTTCCAAAATATTGTGATATATAAATGGAATAGATTAATTAAAAAATATATCTATCATTTACATAGATTATTTTAAAGATAGGTTTGTGAGTTTAATTTAGTTGTATTAATTTTTTAATAGTATCTTAGCCATATATTTAAAAAATAATTTATTAATTGTATTAGTTTTTTAATAATATGTTGAGCATATATCATAAAAATATTTAAATGTAATCACAACATAAGACACTTTTATACCACTATATAACACCTCTCCTTTATTTTATATTTTATATTATAATTTTGAACATCTATGATTAAAAGGATTGTTAGAAAAAAATATTTCTTTATTTTAATAAAAAATAAATTAACATTCAATTTTACTAACATATTTAATTGACAATACTTACAAAAGATAAGTAGGAGGTATTTTCCAATGTGTCAAATTATGATATTGCTACCATATTTAATCGTGTATCTTTTTGAGTCAAACTCGTTGATCCATGTTTCATGAGTAGTGGTTCATAAGAAATCATCTCTCATGATAATGAATGGTCCACTTAGCACTCACTATGAACATCACCTAGATGCAACGAGTGCTAAGTGGGTCATTCACTATCATGAGAGATGGGCTCTTGTGAACCACTACTCATGAAACATGGATCAATGAATTTGACTCAAAAAACTAAAATATTGAATCCTAGTAGCAATATCATAATACTTAAATAAATTTATATATATAAATGCAAAGGTGATATATATATGTTCAATTTCACTAATATTTAACACCTATCTCTATCTCTATATAAAATTTGTTAATATTTTCTAAGTATGACTTCATCAAGCATTTAAAAAAAATGAAAATATAAGTTTTTGAGGTATAACGTTGATTTTGGTTGAAAGTAAAATATTATTTTTATTTTAATATATATAATTCATTACTATTAATTTTTCTAGTAATATTTGCACTCATCAAAGCCTTTTATTTTCAAATATTTTGTATGTATATCTATGATTTTAGTTGGATATTTGGGATAGTTGCTTATTATTAATGGTAAATTTATTTATAACAATAATAGACATGTTAAAATACTATGGAAAGAATTTAAAATAGTTATTAATTTAGATAAGATATTTAGATAGGAAAGAAAAATCTATCAACAACAAAGGTTTGTCAATTTTTCGTAAATCTCAAAGATGTAAATCCGACTATTGATGACTAGAAATTAATAATAACAAGAATCAATGTTGCCATAGACTCCAACCAATGAAAAATTGACAAGTATTCATTTGTTAACCATAAATGATAATATGTATATTCATAATAGAAAAAAAGGTATTCATTGAAAAGACTTGTTACATGTAACATTTCAAAAAAAAAAAAGGTAATATCAATGCACCAAAAAGACGTCAAAATGATAAACTTGATGTGGATTTATTAACTACTAAGGATGCAAGGGTCATGTTAAATTTCAATCTTTGGATAAAAATAAATATTTTAAATGAAACTCTAAGGTATGTTTGAAACATGATATACAAACATGGAAGTGTACCAATAGAACCACTAACATATGTTATGGTTGACTAAAAGTTACTCAAGGATACTATTTGAAGTTCAAAATCCACAGGTAATTCAATTACACTAATTAAATTACCTTACTATTAGCTTAGACATTAACAATACACAAATCCTAAGTTTTAACTCTTTCAAAATTCACTATTAACATAGGACAAAAAGAAAGAACAAGGTTGACATTTGTAGCTATATCATGTGTAAGTTATTACATGGTCTATGAATAATGTCATGTACTCCTCTTTAATTTTTTTAAAACAATATGAAATGTTTCACTATCTCTAAATTTCTCCCATGTGTATAATACTTTATCATGATTGTTTAAATATTTTTTATTTCTCCTTTTCTCTTCTATAGAGTTATTTCTCTATTATTATTAAAACATAAATGATTAAATTACCAAACTAATGTTGTTAACATACCACAAAGGTTAATGCTACTAGCATTCCTAGTTTCCTATCTTTAGAAAAATATACATAAATAATATCAAAAGATATCCTTCTCAAGGTGTCTATTGTTCCAAAATTTTGTTATATATAAATGGAATAGACGTCGTAGGAAGAATATATATCTCACTATCTTTTACCTAGATTTTTCTGAAGATAGGTATGCTAGTTTAATTTAGATGTAATAATTTTTTAATAGTATGTCAGCCATATATTTTTAAAAAAAGATTTATTAATTGTATTAGTATTTTAATAATATGTTGAGCATATAGTTATACAAAAAAATAAAACATAATCACAACATTTAAGACATTATTATACTACTATATAACATCTCTATGTTTATTTTATATTTTATATTATAATTTTGAACATCTATGATTAAAAATATTGTTAGAAAATGTCCTTTCTTTATTTTAATAAAAAATAAAGTAACATTCAATTTCATTAACATACATTGAAAATACTTACAAAAGATAAGTAGTAGGTATTTTCTACATCGTATCAAATTCTATTATTGCTATCAAAATTCAACCGTGTAGTTTTTGGATTCAAATTTATTTCAATACCTATGTTTCATGAGTAGTGGTTCACAGGAACCCATCTCTCATGATAATGAGTGGTTCACAAGAATCCATCTCTAATGATAATGAATGTTTCACTTAGCACTCGATTCATTATCATGAGAGATGGGTTCATGTGAACTACTCATGAAACATAGATCAATAAGTTTGACTCGAAAAACTAAATGGTTGAATCTTAATAACAATATCATAATACTTACAAAATTATATATATATATATATATATATATATAGAGAGAGAGAGAGAGAGAGAGAGAGGTGTTATATACACATTAAATTTCATTAATATAACACCTATCTCCATCTCTATATATAAAATTTGACAAATTATGTTAATGAAATTGAATAATACTTTACTAACAATCTTCCTTTAAAGGCACAACACACAAGATTCCAGAGTGTTCATTACAAGGAACGAATTCCTTTCTCATTGATATTAAACTATAAATTTCACCTTGGTGTGTAATGGGTATTCCAAAGAGGTGTGGAAGGTGAATTAGGAAAAATAAAATAGAGTATTGGTTGCATAAATGTGAAGTGTATGAAGTCAATTGGCAAGCCATTTAGGAAACGGTGTTGTTTGTGAAAGAAAGGTCTCAATGGAGAAGTGATAACTTCAACTATCCATCCACTTTGAAGGATCCAAACAGGACTAAAACAAAACCTTTGAATCAAGAAGAGAAGTGGGATCCATTACCAATAGGCTCATATTATGTTTTATTATAGGGAGGGAGAGGGGAAGAAATGGGGATTAAAAGAGGGATAGGGGATAAAGATAGAGATAAAGATAGAGCTAGAGAAGGAGGTGGATAAAAGGAGAGAGATATGGAGAGAAGGAGAAGGAGATATAAAGATAGAAGAGAGAGATAAAGATAGAGAGGAAAGATGGATAGATAGGGAAAAATAGATAAATATATATAGAAAGAGAGAGGTAGAGAATGAGAGAGGGAGAGAGAAATATAAATATAGATATAGGAAGTAATATAGATAGATAAATACATAAAAAAGTAATAGAGAAAGAGGTATATATAGAGAGGGGGAAAGATAGAGATAGATATAAGGGGGGATAAACATGGACTATGTGTATATGAGTGAGAGGTATATGAAGATAGATAGAGAGAGGGAGATAGATATATAAAAATAGATAGAGAGGGAGGGAGAGAAATAGAGAGAGAATAGAGAAGAGAAGTAGATAAATATAGAAAGAGGGAGTGATAGAGAGAGATGGGGGGAGATAGGGATAGAAAGGGGAGATAAAGAGATATATATAACTTGGGAAAGATAGAGGGGGTGAGAGATATATATATAGAGAGAGAGAGATGGAAGAAGAGAGGGAGAGGGAGAAATAGAGAGATTGCAATTTCACAATGAATGACAACATGATGTGAAACTTCTCACTAATTTTTGAATCCATGAAATAAAAAGTATAATTATGAAGTAAGATAAATCAAATTTTTATTTGACCATTTAATGGCTAACATATTTTAAATAAGAGAAAACATTTTGTATCATTTTCAGAATATGTAGACTCCATACATAATAATTTATGCATTAATACTTGAAGGTAAAATATTTTAAAATGTATTAAGTTTAGAGAGCAAAGTGTGAATATTTATTATAAAATTAAAAAGAAATTTTTTATTTTATTTTATATTATTCATTGTGAATTGGTGGGTGGGTTATTATTCCTTGCCTATATAGGCAGAGACTTATGTTTTTGCCTCACTATTAACCTTATGTTTTTATTCGCCCCTCATATTTTTGGCGTGGGTTTCTTGATTTTTCAATTAAAAGGGGACAAAAATCTTCTAGAAAATGAGCAACAAGCGGGGGGAAAAATTTAGGTTTTCCTAATGCAATTAAAGAAAACATTTACAGTAGGGAAAGAGGAGCTTTTAAGATAGAGTCAAATATTTGGGTGTTGTAGAATTTTCAAGATGGTTTGGGACATTTCAAAGAAGGCTTTGGTTGATAAGAAAATTGAGGAAAAAGTAGTTTTTATAACTTATGTATGAATCTGTTAGGTTTAGATAGGCATCAATTTATAATTGGCGGGGTAGTAGTGATAGTTTTGTCAATGTTGGTTTTGTATGCAATGCAAATGTTTTGTGAAAAATAAGTGATGGTTTTGTAATTAGTTTTTGATGACAATTAATGGTTTTATTTAAGTGATAGTTCAAAGATCTCATGGTGTTCTAATCTCTTCAATCATTCAACTTTCTTCAAATGTTAAGATTATTTTTTAGTATCAAACATAAATTCATTATTGAATATTAAAATAAAATAATAGATTAATAAACAGTTTAAAATTAGATATAAATTTGAGTGATTTCGTAATCCATAAGAGTGAAGTGTTAAAAGAGTTTGTAAAAGATCCTATGAACCGAATAAACTAGATCTAAGATAATTGTATTGTCCAAATGGTTCGAGAGTGGAGATGTGGTTGGAGAGTTCTGAGAAATAATTTCTTCAAGTTGAACTTACGAGTCAGTTATTCCCCAAAAAACATAAAATAAAATCATTGATTTACAATCATGATAAACAATAGCAGTGAACAAGAGGGACTACTGATCCATGAGTCAAGTTTTCACCAAATTAAGTATTTAACAAAACCCCAAACGACACAGATTGTTGAAAGAAATATTGTCATTGTATATATATTTTTTTATAATTCACCACCCTTATGCTAGTTCAATCTTATCAACTCATCACTATGATGTCCATTTTCAATTTCCTATTGTCTATTCAAGTATATTATTATTACAATAGGAATCACTCATATTAATATCCTAATTTATCTCACTCAAATCATCACTTGTGTGACTATTAAGCATTTGAAGCATGTGAGCATGGGATATGCCTCACTAAACAACTTTTGAAATCAAGAAACCGATTGTCATTTCATTTTTCAATAAGCTCTTTCAAACAATTTTCTAGAGAAAAGGGAGAAAGAATCTAACTAAAAATGAAAATTGTTTTCATTTATGAGAGTGATATGCAAAACATGGCCTTTCTAATTGCACTCTATTATGAGCATAAGACTTAATAGTCAATAGAAATCAGAAGACATAACTACAACAATGAAGACGACAAAGAATATTTATATGATCAAAGATGTAGACTTTAAATGGATCAAGCAGTCCCACACATGAATAAGACTATAGAAGAGCAAAGGAAAAAATTGTGAGACAAAAACCTTATATTGCTTGAGGACACGACCCTCCAATTCCACATTACATTTCCCTAGCCAATGGAATAGTCTTCTCTAACATGAATGGAAATAGGTTTCAAATGATGTGGAATATGAACCAACGGTGCAAAATTTGTTGACATGGAGAAGGAGAAGCTTTTCACGGGATGCAAAGAAACTAGTCTTCAAAGTTTATGTCCAAGAATCTTAAGGATGGCCCATTCCTAATATGAAAACAATTGTATAGAAAAATTGTCCTACCTTCCTTTATTATCATATTCTTCTTTGTTATCACTATACTTTGATTATATATAAAAAAATTATCATGATGAAATGTGACTGGTGAGACTGATGTTTAAGATATGTCGTGAAGGTAACTTTATCAATACTAGTATGTGATGTCAAACTCGTCAGTAAAATCAAAGAAACTAAGATATGGTTTGCAGTTTGTTTGATTACTTAAAAGGGGGATCTTAACAAGTATGTTAAAGCGAGAACCACATATTGTAGGTGAGTGTAATTGTCTTATGATGTGTGAGCGTTTAAAAGAAAAACATTGAAGATTTCTGTGATATGTGGTATTGCTCCTGTGATTAGTGAATAATCAATAGGCATGGCCTTAATTCTTAAATAGATTTCTTGGGCAACCGTTGGATTGAATTCAAGCATGATTTTCGAAAAATATATGGACCATCTGAGGTGGGTAGGTGGCATTTTACAAAGCAGTTCACGTGCCTTTCCTCTGCTACCACATTTTGCATGAGCTCAAGAATCTAGTAGTTCTAAAAAGTAATACCCCAATATTTTTGGATTATATTTTATTTATTGTGAATAGATTGAAGCACCCGCTGTGGATCTCTGCCAATTATTTCTCATCGCCATTGATTGAGGTAAGTCGCTTGGCATGGTTTGAACGATCTTTGTTATGTGCTAAATGAAGGATGCTCAGGCATCGATTTTTTTAGGGTAATGTAATTTTTTTCCTGCAACATTAGCGAGTATCCATTCAATACTGGTGGGTGCTAAGCATTCTGCTTTGTTAGGGTTATGTAATGTTTTTCCTGCAAAGTCTACCCAATTTTCCTCATCGGCATTGCTCATCGGCATTGTTGACTGCATCAGACAATTTGGGAATGCAGATGCTTTACCTACTAAATTCAAAGCATCGGCACAAAAATATCACTCAGTTAGCAGAAATTAACTTACAGGTTCCTATTTGTGAAGATCCAATCAATATTTTTAACCTTTTTGTCTAGGCTTTGGAGCTTTGGCTAGTTGATAGGCTGTCTTGCCTATTGAAAATTTGCTAGTGGGCAGTACACATCCCAATTATGACCTGTTACTCAAGCGCAGGTTGCATATTTTTGGTGGTGTACAATTTGCAGTACATCACTTCTTGTTAGGAGTTCATGGAGTGGAGGAAGAACTTTGGCAGAGTGGGCAATGAGAATATTTCAGTTCCAGATTTTGATGAATTTTATATTCTTAGGACTTATTAGGGAAGTTGTCGAGCAGTAATGAACCATGAAATGCATTCCGTATACCATCAAATCATCAAGTTTTAATTTCGTATGTAATGAATTCCTACGTGCCAAATGACGTAAGAAGGAAAGCTGTGTAGATTATTAAACTGTGTAAAGATTGCGGCCTGCAAATAAATCTTTGTCTGATGTACATCAACGCACCAGACTTGTATTACACGAAGCCTCACTGCTTTTATTTGCCCGTACTATTGCCGGAACATTTGATCTTGTATTTGAAATTTGGAATGCTGTGATCAAAACGTTACTTATCATTATTATTACTATTTAATTTTGATGCCGTGTTAGTTTGTACCATTCATAATTGGGTTTCTCGGTTCGTGTAATCTACAAAATCTTTCCCTTAGATGCTGTGGCGTCATGATTTCAGTCTGTCTGGGGACCAATCTGGAGTTTCATGTTAACAATCACTGTCAATTGGAAATTTGGTCATTTGCACACCTGTAAGCTTAGGGAATGAATGAACAAAAGTGTACGAAGACTTGCTGCTTTCACAGCTTCTGTAGAGCCCTGGATACCGGTAAGCCATCCATCTGTCCAATTACAAAGCTGAAATATGATGACGCAGTAGTTCGTGCTGGAGACTTATTTAACACCCATTCAAAGCATCTGATGGCGAGTATTTGAATACGCAAATCTAGAACTAATCAATCTTAAACCTTTTATTGTGTTATACTGGATGGCCAAGGTCGTGATCAATCCTAATATTCTCTGTTCAATTTTTGGACACTTAATTGATAGAATGAAACCAAGGTGAGAATGTTTATATCTTTAGACAAATGTCACTGCACCTATCTATAGTTATGCAGATTAACTGATACATGACAATTAGATATATGAAAAAAACAACGGCGACATGCTCAATGTTCAATACTGTAAAGGAGATGAAACGACAAACAAATTGGACGGTCTCTAATCCCCGTGTCGTGGCATTTGCAAAGCTGGTTGGTCAAATGAAAAGCAAGATAAACTTCTTCCTCTCTTGTTCCAACGCACCCTAAATGATACTACAAGCAAAAGTAGATAGGCCCAACTTTCCTTGTATGTTTAATTCATCACAGCTTGCGTGACTGAGTGATTAGAGGGTGATTGAGAAGAATCAGGTGTACAAGGTCATGCAGACGGCCAAAATGGCCTCTGCTGGCAAGCTAGACAAAATTGAAAATGAAAAGGTGTGTAGCCTTCTACACCCTTCTCTCTATTCATTTTCTCTCATCCTTTTTTAATTAAATTGAATGCTCCTTGCCATTCACACTTCAGTTAATAATGCAACTCAAAGGACTCCATGGAATTCAATACCAATATGTTTTCTTTTGAATTTGTGAAACCCTAGCACTAAATAGTATTTCTTAACTAACTTCCATCTTGAGGTATTTTTCAAATATTGTTTATTGATAACAGATATCAATTATGCAGTTGATTTTATCTGTTTAAACTATATGTGCATATTCTAGTTCTGGAATAATCAACCACAAATTTCAACTAGCTATGTCACCATTGCTAGAGTATCCTCATAATTTTGAAAAGAATATTTATTTTTTTGAGAATAATGGTTAGTATTTGGTTCATTGTCCCTTACTATTGAATTCAACTTATCAAATTTTAAAAAATCATTCAAAAATTTACCAAAATCATTAGAATTGAGTTCATGTTGTAAATCTTATTTTTTCTTTTTATCGATTTTGAAAAGCAAAAATTTAGATATTAAATTGAAAGATAGAAGGAAAGTTAAAAATCTGAGTTTTAGATGTCAACAAATCTGACAGATGTGTTTGGAAGCTCTAGTTTTTTTCTATTTGGAAATGTTAAAACAGAGTGTAAAAGCATTAAAACAGACTATGGAAACACTATTTTACAAGCGCTAAAACAGAGTGTGGAAACGCTATAACAAATTTCTGAAGCGCTACTTTGTAGAAGCACTAAAACAAACCTCTAAATCGCTAAAACAGAGTGTGGAAACACTATAACAAATTTTAGAAGCGCTACTTTATAGAAACGCTGAAATAGACCTCTGGAGCGCTAAAACAAAGTGCAAAAGCACTACTTTGGATGCCAAAGCGCCACAACAAACCTCAGAAACGCTAAAATAGAGTGTGAAAGCACTACTTTGGGTTTCAATAATGTTGTCCAATTTTCCCTCTCGTGAAGAGATTGATTTTTTGAGATTTTTGATACTTTGATAGGATACCTCCGCTAGTAAAAAAAAATTATGTTTGGATGACAAGCCTAAAGTTTCTGAATTTCCTTCCCTATTGTAAGAATTGATCGGGCACGTTAGAATATTTGTATCATTGGCTACGGGATGGAAGATTGACGAATAGGTTGACTATGATTATGTTTTTGATACAAGGCTCTTCTTTGGAAAATGGCTTGTGAATATAAAGGTTCTAAAGCATAATCGTCAGTATATCCTTTGGAAAAATCGTGAAACCTATGGATGAAGGTTCTATAATGAAGTAAAACTTTCCTACTTTGATATAAGAATTGCCTTCTCTCTAAGAGTTTCTTGTAATTGATTTGTTTTTTTGGTTGTGTGACTCTTTTTGTGAGGGATTTCTTGACAAAAGTTGTGGATTTCCAATCCCTAATCATAAATTTCCATGTTTGGTTTTGTTTGACTCCTTTTGTGTTTTTCTGGATGATCTTTATCTGAGTTTAATGATTTGAGAACACAACCAGAAATTGTAGAACATTTTTTTAAAAATCTAGAATCTAAATAGATAGTGTATGTTCTAAGAACCACACGTGGTTCTATTTTCACTGGTTTCTTTAGCAAAAATACACTTCAAACAGACTCACTGTTAAGGTCAAAAAGGTCATTGTTATACTCAACAACCCACATCGGGTGATCCCACAATAGTGGTTTACAATTTTTGGTCAAACTGGACACTGAAATTATTATTTCTAACTAAATCTTCACATTCGGGCACCTATAGTGGCTAGACCGTGAGGAATTTGAAAATGATGCAAACTAGAGTCTCGTCACATTTTGTCTGTAAATTTTTTTTTAAAAAAATTCAAAATTTTTGGAATTAGATTGCACTTCTTTTTCCAGCTCCCACGAAAATTGGTTTTTTTCAAAAAACAACATTTTTAAAAAGTGGCGCTCACCATATACAACATAACTTTTTTGTATGAAGGATAAAATTCTAATTATTTTGAATTTAGATTTGTAACTACAATATCTAACACTTTCATTTAGTCTCATAGTTTTTCATTGAATATTTTTTCCTTAATCTAGTTTCGAAGTCAAACCAATTGCGATTTAGACATAGGCGGACTGTATACAACATAAATTTTTCTATATGTATCGAAATTCAATTTTATTTTTTTTAATGGATCAAGGACATCAATACCCAACACGAACATATTTTTTAAAATTTTATTTTGATAATCTGCTATTTTTCCACATGTGCAAAACAAAGAGCTTGATTTTCAGTGAAAAACCTATGTTTAATAAAACTAAAAAACCAAAACATATTAAAATTAAATTCGTTGGATAGTTCGTTTTAAGGACTACCTGATTCTAGTTGGGTTTGTGAAGATTCCTCCATTTTCATCCTCAACCCGAGCTCTGAATTGCCAAAATTTAGGTTTTTTTGGTGTCTCAGATGGGGGATGAGGGATAAGGGGGGTTGGTACGAACCCATAGGGGTTCGACCTCAAGGGGTTTGCTCAAACCAGGGTTCGAGTGAACCATGGTTCGAGCAAACCCCTTCAAAGAGGTTCGCTCGAACCCCTTTCCTATTCATTTTTTTCTAGCGGCCAAGATTCAAAGGGGTTCGCTTGAACCCTTGTTTGAATGAACCCCTTATTGGTTTGGTCGAACCAATAGGTTTGTACGAACCCCTAAAATAACTTTTTTTGCCTTGGGGTCTTTTTTTGTGAGTTTTTCTTCCTCACTTGAATTGTAAACCACTATTGTGGCTTCACCCCATCTCAAAATTGCGTTGACTCACATAGCCGTGTCACCCACTAGAGGGCGCCCATATTTTTTTCATTTCCAAGTGCATACTCAAGGTTAGATTTCTTGATCCCTTGAGCAAATGGTCCTTGGAAATTATATAATGAGTGCCTTGCGGGTAGATTCTTCCTTCCCCTTGCATTGTGAATATTATAATGTTTGGTTACTGACTCAGCTTGGATTCTACACTATGGTCTTAGATAGGGTTTATGTGCGATGCGGCAAATGATAAACTCCCTCAGGAGACCTCCCAACCTTTAAAACAAAGTTTGTGGGGATGGTTATCTTGCACACTACCATTGAGTTGGACTTTCATCAACAACTCACATTTGATTATAGTGGGTTGGGAAACCTAGCTTTGGTTGTTCCCACTTAGGTTGTTCCCATAGAATAAGTACTTTTTCCCACTACGGAAGGTCTTCTAAAGGTTTTAACAAAAGCATAAATTGCATGAGAAAGAAAGGATGAGTCTGGCGTTTTGATCACCTAGTTAAGGGGAGAGCATAAGCCTATTCACCATACAAGCACAACAAATAATGATTCATTTTAAGCCCAAAAGACAATGCACTATTCTAAGTGAAGATGTTGCTTCACAAAATTAGACTACTTAATTTAACTAATACAACCAAAATTATGATGACTATCCTAGGATTGGTATATTTTAATTTATGTGTCTACCATAGGATTGATTTTTTTTAGTCCAAAAGCATCAAAATAACATTTTGGTCATGGTCACGTCGGATCTAGATAAAAAAATATAGAAGTGTTGAAACAGAGGTTAACAAAAATTAGAAGCGCTATAGTTTAGATAAGAAGCGCTATATATTTTATTAGAAGCGCTACAAAATTTGGTAGAAGCGCCATAGAAATTCACCGAAGCGCTATAAAATGTTGAAGAACAGAGACCAATTGTGTTGTGAACGTCGGGATGATGCACTGAAACAAACCGTGGAAGCGTTATAGTTTCATCCTTAGAAGCACTTAAATAGTTCTTCAGAAGCGCTATAATTTATGTTGAAGCGTTTAAAAAAAGCTCGGAAGGGCTATAGTTTTCCTCATAAGAGGTATAGTTTTCGTTGAAAGTGCCAGAATAACTCTCGCTCGCGCTAAAATAAACACGCCAGAATCCTGTATGACACTTTTCAAAGAAAATTTGTGAAATATGGGGTTATGCCCCACTGTGGGTGCCAAATTGTAAGTGTGAATAAATAACAAGTAAAATACACTTCTTAATGAAACATTATATCAAAGATTCAACAAACAAACTATTCTAGAGCAAGAATCTACTGAAAGTGTCTTATTGTTTCCTATCTCTAAAGATGTTTAAGTCAAGAAGCTCTCAGATTTAGTAAGACACTATGACTGTTAAAATGTCAATTTAAAGAATGGAATGATGCTAGATACAATGATCTAATCCTATATGATAATATCTAAATGATAAAAGGAAACTACTTTAATCTATGCTGACATGAAACTATGATGCAACCGTGACATGAAATCTATTGCTATTGCTATGATGCTCGATGCTTGGTGCTTGATTTCTTTCCTACAGAGTATGTTTTCACAAAGATGAGATCCATTTCTTGTAATGAAGGGTTGTATTTATAGATTTCCCGACAACACATTTGTACAAGGCAGCAAAGTAGAGGCTTGGATTCAATCTAGAGGATTGAATGGTGAGAGATGGAAAGGCTGGAGCTGATCATGGGAATGGTTCCTCCCCATGAAAACATCAAGCAAGGAGATAGGAAGGATCAGAGGGAGAAGATTGAGAGGATTGCCTGTAAGCTTTCACGTGAATGCCCGTCACATTTAATTTGACATATGAAATTTGATTTGATAGGTGAGTGAAAATAGAGGAATGCTTTTATTTAAATATTTTTTATTTATATAAATTAGAAAAAGGGAATAAATAATTTAATAAAATAAACTATGATAATTAAACAATAAATATTTAACCTTTGTTTACTTTATTTGAATGATGTGATTAAGATAGAATAAATAGGGAAATTTGATAATTAAATAAAATAGAGTATTTAATGTTGTTTATTTAATTGAGATGAAATAATAGTAGAATTAGAAGAATTTAAATAATAGTCTAAACGTGAACTATATAAATAAATATTTCTATTTATTCAATAGTAGAGGAATTTAGGGTAATTAATCAAATAAGTCATATTTAATTAATTAGATTTTCCAAACCATTTTTAGGTGTATGCAATTATTAATTGACATGTCTTTGATGAAAAATGGAAGGAAAGTTAAACCCCCCAAAAAGATATTAACTTTTTGGACATATTACCATTTTATTATTAATTGGCATGTCCTCAAAGACAAGTTTGTTGTAATTGTTAGGGCCACTTTTCTTGAAGGACTCTATGTCTTAAAACTGTGGGTTAGAGCCCACCTACTATAGTGAGGTGGGTTTGTAGTATCAATATTGGTTGTTAGGGTATATTTTGAAAACTTGAATCTAGACACATTTTAAAAGAATATATATTCCTTACAATAGAATTTTGAATAGATGTATGTTGGAGTTATGTTCTATCTTATTATAGGGAGGGGAATTCGAACTCTAGAAACACATTAATCATCTTCCAATTTCCATTTCATGATCTCATTTTTTTCTTGGTAAGTGCACTTTCTTTCTTTAGTTCAAGATTCAATATTATTATATTTATCATAACTAGCAATGGGATATGGATTTTCCAAGCTCCCAAGGACCAACTTTGTTTAAATTTCATTCCTTGCAACCTTTGGAGTCCATGTGAACACATTTGTTTCAGTGATTTTTTCAAATAGCTCACATGCCTTGGTCTATTTTAAGATAATACATCTATGTTGGAAATGTTAAATGAGAGAGATTGGATTCAAAAGATCCAAACACTTAACACTCAAAACAAATACAATCATACATAGCTTTGTGATAGCAAAGAAATATAGTTGAACAAGTTGTATGATGACTATAATCAACTATTCACTCTTCAAACCACAACAACCCCACCAACACAAATATTATGTATATTATGACCCCCAAAAAAAAAAATCATGCACCATGTTGAGTAACAATTTCATCATTTAAGACCCATCCTAACTCAACATGTGTGTCTCACTCTCACCCAGCCCCACCCCACCCCAATGTGACTAGAGAATTAACAATAGTGAGTTTTACTAGCTCCAGGGTCATTCATGGTTGTATGACATTTTTCTTGAGGGTTCTAATGAGGGAAAATATTTTTTATTGTCCCTATCCAACTACATATTTTTCTTGCTATCATGGTGAAAAAGGTAAACCCTAGGATTTAACTCTTTTTCAAAGGGTAATTCATTTAAAGATTGATGTAGAGAGGGTTTGATGAATTTGGACAAGATATAGGATTGACTTACAACTTGAGAGGTGAGTCAACCTTCCCTTAACAAAATCTAGAATGGACTTAAGGATGAAGTGCAACTAGCCTAAAAATTCAAATTATTGTTATGATACAAATATATCAAACATAGAAAGTCATAGGCAAATTCAAACTACAAAAATGGATAA
Organism: Sequoiadendron giganteum; assembly: GCA_007115665.2. Lineage (NCBI taxonomy): Eukaryota > Viridiplantae > Streptophyta > Pinopsida > Cupressales > Cupressaceae > Sequoiadendron > Sequoiadendron giganteum. Next base: position 403,736,574 of record CM021110.1, on the reverse strand, counting down.
AATAAGACAGTGTGCTCCTGTGATATGAATCTGAGGTAGATTCTTGAGGACCTAGTCGCCCTAGGGTCTAGGTGACTATTTCCTAGTAGGAGGGTCTCAAATCTGATTTCACAATCCTCTGATGCCATATTAGAGCCTTCATTTTTTACTTCTCGCACTATCGGATCACTGTCAAATATTACTGTAACTGATTTTTTGTTTCTTGTCAAGGTGTAGGGTTTTGAATGCAATAATGAATCATTGACACTCAAACTTCTCCAATATTCTTCAAATTTGAAACTTGCACATTCAAAGAGAGAGCAAGGGTTATGCCATTTAGGGGCTTACCTTAGTCAAACCCCATGTTAGTGTTTCCACTTGCAAAATGGCAATGTCAATGGTAAATGGGTAAATAATAAAAAATAAATGATGAATCCATAAAGTGTTGCAACTTACCACCCTCCAATGGCTTCCTTAAAGTACTGAAGTCACACAAATCTCCTCAAGTCTTAAATGTTTCTTGTTTGATTTTCTTGGAGACCTATAAGGGTTATTCTTCATAAAAAAATATGATCAAACTCACATACACTTTGACATGATGCTTGGATATTGAATTGCAGAAATAAATCTTTGAAATGTTGCTCTTGACTTGCTTGATAATGCTCTTGACAGTAATTCTTGGTCAGTTTTTTCCTTAATGCTAAATATTATTTGTTAGTTTTTAAATGGTGAAATGACTATGTATTTATAGGTGAAATGTAGGGAAAGGGAAACCTTTGAGTTTTCACCTTAGGATTTGACACCTTTCCCCAATTTCAATGTGTGTTGTTGGTTTTGTGTGGGGGTTGAAATGCAAAGGTGAAACGAGGGTTTGATGGATTTGGACAAGGTATGTGATTGAATTACAACCTGAAAGGCAAGTCAACTAGCCCTTAACCAAATTTGGAAATGTATAATAATGAAATGCAATTATCTAATTGTCCTAATGATGCAAATTAGTGTTCTAATGCAAATACAAAAAATCAGAGAAGTCATAAAAAAATCAAATAGCAGAAACAAAAAGGGGAGGACATTGTGCACCTATCGTACAAATTTTAGCCTAACTTATGAGGGAATTTCCTCTTGATGTTTCATTTTACTTGTAGGTATTTTTTATATTTATTTTCACAGTCCTTTGATGTCAAATCTGTACTTTTGTTTCCCATATAAAAACTTGTTGGATCACTATATATTAAATATTTCATAAGTTTTCAAGGCCTAGGGTTTCAAATGCAACAATGAATAAATTTCCTTCAAGCTTCCTTTGATCCTTTTCAACCTGAAATCTACACATTGACAAAGAGAAGAAATCTTGTCATTTAGGGGCTAGCCTTGGTCAAACCCTATGTTAGTTTATCCACTTCCACAATGGAAATGTCAATTATAAATGGATAAATGAAAGGAAGGAATGATGAAATCACAAATTGCTAAAACTCGCCACTCTTCACTGGCTTCCTTTAAAAACTGAAGCCATGCACATCACCTCAAGGTTTTAACCTTCACAAAAAAATGATAACATGAACACACATGAACTCACATAAGATTTTACACGATGTTGGTTCTTGAATTGTTGAAATAAAGCTCCAAAATAATACTCTTAACTTGTTGAATAATTCTCTTGATCTTAAGTTTTCCAATAGTTTTCTAGATATCTCTTGTTAATATTCAAATGATGCAATAACTAGGTATTTGAATGCTATTATTCTAATTTCCCAAAATTAAGTCCTAACAGCTGCCTTTAGACATTTGAATTTCAAATAATAAAATTCTACTGCTGACATACATGAATTTGGAGCCAAAAATAAGGGGACATAGGCACCCTAGGTGCTAGTGTCCTGACCCTATTTTTAGTAGTTTAAAGTGTCGAGGGGGTATGTGCAAGATCATGATGGGCCAAAAAGTGGCGATCTATAAGTGATATGATGGCCCATGTGGCTAACGACTTCTTTTTTACCCAAAATTGATGAAACGAAAAGGGTTTTTAAAGGATATTTTCAGATTTCCACCAATATAAATTATTCTTTACTTTGAATTTAATAAATAACTATTATTCTTTTTCTTTTTGAATTGTGACTAAATTCTTGATTGATAGGCTGATTGAAAAACATCTATAGCTTTCAAAAGGTATCACATTTTTTGAATCCAAAATATGTGTCACATTCTATACTTCACATAATATAGGATTAAAAAAAAAAGTATTTCATGAAGTTTTGACCAAGTTAAGGTGGTTAGACATACACGTTTTTATATTTTTTAAAAGTTGTAATAAAAAATTCATAATTAATAATTTACTTGGAAAAAAATTACAAGAAATATGCATTACATCAGGACATGAGTCCCCTACTTATATCTAAAATCTTATAAAAAAATATTATCATTTTATTGTGGTTAGGGTGGTTAGATAGACACCTACTTCTTATTTTTTCCTTGAAATTTAAGTACTACTGCATTGAAATTTCAAAATTTCACCAAATAGATTTAAAAAAATAAAAAATAAACCTAGTAGTTTAGAAATTGCATTCAATTTTCTAATGATTCTATTGTTACATATTTTTAAAATAATATTGATAACTTATTCAAATTTTTATGTCAAGTTTCCTAACTCAGATTGTTTGAATTTTCATCACCACTTAAGGGCCTATTTTTTCCATGATGATCCTGCACATACCCGGGGATGAAGTATTAAATGAGAGGATTTGTTTTATGCTTGCAATTTATTGGAAAATATTTAAAATAAGTTGTGGAATGCATAATATAGGAAATTAGGAGCTTAATTAGGTCTAATAAATTCAAGCCTAGGAGAAAAACATAGTGTGAATTGTCAAGGGTGACAATTTATGATGCCACATTTAGCCCTCACTTTAGTGAGAGTATGAATTTATGCTCACTCACACTAAAGTAGAGAAATATAAGTCAAGAGAGGTCCAAATATATAAATATTGAACAGATAGGATGACTAAGGATTAAGGGAGGTGATCAAGCCCCCAGAATCTAAGATCCCATGGAAAATCAACATAAACACAAAGGAACACACATGTATGATATGTAGCAAGACAACATACATGTTAGAAAACATGACTTGCATACACAATGAAAACACATGGAATGATGGAACATAAACATGACAACAAAATAAAAACAAACATGATGTAAACATGAAGAAGGCACACAAAAGACAAAAAAACACAAGGAAATAGTATTAAAAGATTCGATTTGGTAAGGTAAAGAGACCTTAGTCTTAAATTGTCTCAAAACCCAATATCATCCATCGAATAAATGAATTCTCCCATGAGGACTAGCAAGTTGTGTTATGCCAAATCACTCATGAAACACATGGCTCCGCTAGAAGGAAAGTTAAGTTATTCTAGGAGGCCATGTTAAAAAGGGATGTTCAAGTTTAACGTCTCAAGGGACAAACAAAACTCACCTTGGGGCTGCACAAGGTTTAATGTCTCGGAGGATGAAAAAACTCAATTCAAGGGGTGCATAAACGATGATAAGACAAGGCTAAAAACTCAAGGGGTGTTATAACACCACCACCACAAGAGATGAATTCTAAAAATAAAAAAGGAGCTTAGCTCAATACATGAAATGTCACACCTTAGGGAATATCACACATGACATCACCACCACAAGAGGACAAAGAATAAAAGGTCACACCTTAGGGAGCACTAGCCATAGTATTACCACAAAGGAGGAACATCATATGCACCAAGAAAAGGTCACACTCGTAGAGGAAATCAAGCTCAATATCACCACCAAAGAGACACTCACATAGATCAAGAAGGCCACACTTTGAATGACAAGGTCACACTTCCTAGGAGATGTATGTTATCATCACTAAAAGGGACCCTTCCTACGTAAACAATGAGCGAGGGACTATATCCCTCTCCCTTAAAATTTTAGTGTACTTGTAACACTAACATTTTAAGGAGAAACAAACGGATCCTTTGCTAGAAGGAATACACTGGAATACAAGGCTGACTAACCCCTTGCCCCCAAGCATAAGGACAAAGGTGAGCCAAATGGATTATGATATGCTACTCCTTGCAAAATAAAAGATAATTGCATAAATATAATTTTATACCCTGATATATGGTAGTGAGCATGTTGTGATACTACAACTATCACATGGAAAGGAGAAAAGAAAATAAATGTTAATATATTATACATTCAATTTGATCCCCATAAGGATCAAATTCTCTTAATTTCCTCTTAAAATAATGACATTCCTCAGTAAGATTCCAAAGTGTTCTATGATATGCAGAGTAATATGTATTTGTACTCTTTCCTTTCTTATCTTCTTGGTCACAGATAGGTGGTAATGTAATGTATCCTAGTTTGAGAAGTGTATCTAAGGCCCTTTCGGTCTTGGTTATAGGATGCAAGAAATGTAACTTCTTAAGAGGACCATATATTTTGGATTTATCGATTGGTGGAGCAGATGCTTGATGCAAAGGTGGAGGATCTTGGTATCCTACTCCTTTAGTGTCTTTAAATGGTGTTTATTCCAAAAGGGAGTCGATCTCATGTTCATTCTTTATGTCACATCCTTATTTTCTTAAGATTTTAAAGCCTTTCGCATATCTTTGTTCCAAGTTTATGGGTGTGTTTGTGACTTTATGCTCATATGATGGGAGGTTGGTTGATATGCTTTCCTTGTGATTTTTATTGATAAGTATCTCCATCCATATTGGTTGAGGTATGCATTACGATTCAGTTTTTGGATGTAACAAAGTGAACATTTCAAGTGGTGGTATGGTAGGTGTTTCTGGTTGTTGGTATGGATGATTAGGCGTTCTCATGGAAGGATAGAAGGTTGCATTATTCTCAAGGTTGTGTAAAGAATTACTTATGAATCATTCATTCTCTCCTCATCTTGTCCCAAGATATCTACCTCACGAGGACATCCATTGGGAATGAAGGATCATGAATTTCCTTATTTGAACTAGGGTCATTACCAAACACACAACTTGAAAATTCTACCAAAGATTTCAAAGAGGTCAAAATATTACCAAAACATTGAGCCATCCTAATGATATAATGCTTTTATTAAGGTTCAGACTATTATGCAATAGGTGACTAGAAAACAAACAACAAATTCAGACAAAGAATTTTGAGAAATTTTAGTGTCACAAAATGTAAGCCAAAATGAGGAGTACTATGGCACCCAAGGTGCCTATGTCCTAAGCAAGCTTTTAAAAATTAAAATTTTGATTGTTGGGTAAGTGCAAAAAGATGTGGGGTCAAAAAGGGGGCTTAAGTGGCCACTTTTTTTCTGAAATCAGGAAATACTAACCTTGGACGTGAAATTGAGGATAGTTACACTCAAAATTTTGAGATGCAACAAAGACAAGGATCATAGTGCTTTGAATCTACTTTCTAAACAACTAATTTATTTTTAAAATGGTTGAGATTAAGGGGTTCAAAAGAGGGACGTACATAAATTGGTGTTATTTTTGTTAGAAAAACATAACATAGCAACTTTTGTACGTCCCTAGCACAGTGAACTTTTTTTTAGTATTTTTAAAATCGCTCCAATGAGAAACTAGCTAATAGTATGTAGTTGATGCACGATTTTCTTGATAATTGTTTAATGAATATTTGATTTTTTACTAATTTTCTAAGTGGACACTTCCTAACAAACAAAATTTTGGAAACTAATTGAATTTTTTTATAAAAAAAATTGTAGAATGGAGTCTAGTTTCTAAAAATGTAATTTATTTGAAATATCAATGAATGGTTAATTTATAACGAAAAAACACCAAACACTATTTTTTGCCAAAAAAGAGACACACAAACAAAATAAATTATAGATGAAAGGCGTGGCATTGAAAAAAAAGTGAAAAACATTACATCGTTGGATAGCTAAGATAGAACCTGACATTACTCGGGTGTTCGATTTGTTCGACATTGAAACATGTGCAATCCTGATGGTGAGCACGAACCCAATTATGTGAAATATTATAGAATTTGTAAAAACATGTCTCTAATCATTTAGAAGGCCCTCCAAGCCTTTGGGTTGGTATTCCAAAGAAAATACCAATCCTAAGGCTTGGGGATTCCCAAAGAAAGATATAACATGAGTGTGTTATAATGCACTCACATTATATCTTAATTTTGACATGGTTTTTTATGTTTGTATGGGACATGTCTAGTAAGACATAACACGAGCACAGTATAACGCGCTCGCATTATGTCTTGTTTTATGTTAAATGCTACTCTATTGAATGTACGTTTATATATTTGAATGTTTGTATGTACATGTATGATTGTGTCATGTATGTATGTATGTATGTATGTATGAATGGTTGTATGCATGTATGTATGTATCAATGCATGTATATATGTATGCCTATATGTATGGATGATTGTATCTACATATGTACATGTATGCTTGCATGTATATAGGATCATATATGCATATGTATTATGCTTATATGTATGTAAGTAAGTATGTATTTATGTATGTCTTTAGAGGGAGGGATAATTTTAAGAGAGAGAGAGAGAGAGTTGTCTAGGTAGGGTGGGAGGGAGAGAGGGAGGGAGAGACTTGAGAAAGAGAGAGAGGTAGAGAGGTAGTGAGAGAGGGTCTTGAGAGAGGGAGGAGGTGGAAGGGAGAGTCTAAGAGAGAGGGACTGGGAGAGAAGGGGTTGGAGTGAGAGGGACTAAGCTAGGTAGGGTGGGAGAGAGAGATAGAGAGATAGGGGGTGGGAGTGAGAGAATTGAGAGAGAGGGAGAGAGAAAAGGGGGAGAGAGGGAGAGGGAGAGAAAGAGAGAGTTATGTAGGTAGGGTGCCAAAGGGAGAGACTTGAGAGTGTGAGGGGGGGTGAGAGGGAGACTTGAGAGATAGGGAGTGAGAGGGAGTGCAAGAGAGAGGGAGTGTGAGAGTGTGAGACTTAAGAGAGGGAGAGGGTGTGGGAGGGAGTGACCTGAGAGAGGGAGAGATAGAGGGGGGTGGAGTGAGAGGGACTTATCTAGGTAGGGTGGGAGGGATAGATAGAGAGGAGAGAGAGAGAGAGAGAGAGTTACTTGGTAGGGTGCCAGAGGGAGAGACCCGGGAGAGAGGGAGAGAGAGGGAGTGGGAGAGAGAGAGAGAGTGATGGAGAGGTAGTGGGAGGGAGATAGAGAGATATACAGAGGGAGTGGGAGAGGGTGGTAGGGATTGATTAAGTGAGAGGTACGTAGAAAGATGGAGATGGTAGATATATACAATTAGAGAGGGTAGGAGAGAGGGAGGGAGAGAGGTGAGATTTATAGATAGAGATAAAGGGATAGGGGTTAAGGGTTGAGGGTTGAGGGTTGAGGGATTAGGGTGGAGGACCTATAGGGTTAATGGTTTAGGGTATTATGGTTTAAGGGTTGATGGTTGATGGATTAGGGTAGAGGGTATTGGGTTGAGGGTAGAGGGTAGAAGCTTTAAGGGTTTAGGGTTAAAGGGTCTAGGGTTGAGGGTTTAGGGTTGAGTGTAGAGGGTTTAGGGTATATGGTTGAAGGATTAGGTTGAGGGTCCAATATAAAGGGTAGAGGGTATAGGGGTTGAGGGTTGAGGGATTAAGGGTTGAGGGTTGATAATTGAGGGTTGAGAGTTTCATGTATAGGGTAGAGGGTAAAGGGTAGAGGGTTTTAGGGTTGAGGGTTGAGGGTTTAAGGTTGAGGGTAGAGGATTGAGGGTATATGGTTGAGGGATTAGAGTTGAGGGTTCAATGTATAGGGTAGAGGGTATAGAGGTTGAGGAATTAGGTTTTAAGGGTTCATGGTTTAGGGTAGATGGTTTAAGGGTTGAGGGTTTAAGGGTTTAAGGGTTGAGGTATTAGGGTTGAAGGATTAGGGTTAAGGGTAGAGGGTAGAGGGTTTAAGGGCCAAGGGTTCAGGGTTTAGGTTTTAGGGTTGAGTGTTTAGGTTTGATGGATTAGGGTAGAGAGGAAGGGATGGATGGATGGAGAGATGGAGGGATAAGTGAGATATAGATGAGAGAAGAGGAGAGAGGGACATAGATATATGAGGTTTGAGGATCCAATGTATAGGGTAGAGGGTATCGGGGTTGAGGGTTTAGGGTTTGATGGTTGAGGATTGATGGATTAAGGGTTGAGGGTTGAGAATTGGGGTTTGAGGGTTTAATGTATAGGGTAGAGGGTTTAAGGGTTGAGGGTTGAGAGTTTACGGTTGAGGGTAGACGATTGAGGGTATAGGGTTGAGGGATTAGGGTTGAGGGTCAAATGTATAGTGTAGAGGGTATAGGGGTTGATGGATTAGGGTTTAAGGATTGAGGGCAGAGAGTAGAGGGTTGAGGGTTTAAGGGTTGAGGGATTAAGGTTTGAGGATTTAGGGATTAGGGTAGAGATTTTTCTTGGGTTTCAAGGTTTAAGGGTTCAAGGATTAGGGTTGAGGGTAGAGGGTAGAGGGTTTAAGGGTTGAGGGTTGAGGGTTAAGGGTTTAGGGTTGAGTGTTTAAGGGTTGATGGGTTAGGGTAGAGAGGGATGGATGGATGGATGGATGTAGAGATGGAGGGAGAAGTGATATGGAGAGAATGAGAGAAGAGGAGGGAGGTACAAAGATATATGAGGTTTGAGGATCTAATGTATAGGCTAGCGGGTTGAGAATTGAAGGTATAGGGTTGAGGGATTATGGTATTGGTTTGAGGTAATAATGATAGGGTAGGGTTGGATGGAACACTCACTGTTCCATGCTCTGGATCCTTGTTTGCAAGATCTCCTTGGTGTCTTTCTTCACCATATGAACCTTTAGGACCTTCCTCATATCTAGGTGCCCTTGGTTCTCCTGGCCAATCCCACTATCATGACAATTCAGCTTACCAAGTCAAACTTGGTGCACTACCACCTATTCTTCCCTTAGCCCTTAATCTTCCCTAAAGGCCAATTGCTCCCAACTCTCAATTTGTTCTTTGCAGGGGTGTAGATATGTTTCTCCTAGCTTCACACCATCCTCCTAGGGTTCTTGAAATTTCACCAAACTCCTTTCTTCCATCGCTCTCACCAAACCCTCATCTAGGGTTAAAAAGGCTACTAGCCTTTGAGCCCCAATTAGGCCTCCATTTCTGAGAAAACCTGTTGGTTCTCTAAACTTTCTCAAAGCACCTTGAATATTTTCTATGGAATCATGGTCCTAATATCCATCCCTCAAATATTCTGGAGGTCTTATTTCTCACCTGACCGTACACAGGCCTAACCTTCCAATTTAGCAAAATTTAGGTCTTTTTGAACTGTTTCCTGACCACATGGTGAACTGTCAGTTTTTTCTCTAATCTGAAGGACTGGTGAAGTCTCCTCTTTGTTGCCAATCCTTTGCAAGGCTTCCATATACCTTTCCACCATGTGATTTGTCAGAGAAAAGGTCACCCCTGCAAACCAAGTGCTTTACACTTCTTGACTTTCCTAGCCGGGCACTGTCAAGCTCGCCTAGGAGAAGTCTTCCACTGTGATTTCATGGCTCCTAACTACTCCTAATTCTACCATATTTACAAACAAGGATTCTATCCCCAATCCCCAAAAGCCTATACACCAGGGATAGTGGGAACGTGGACTAGTTCTCCATTCTTACCAGTCTACCAGTCAGAGCAGTATTTACAAGAAATGAACTAACTATTCAAAGAATGCTTGAAATAAAGAAACTAACTGCCTATTGCTCCTACACAGTGCTTGAAAATTAATTACCCTACATCCTACACTACTCACAGTGCCTGATCAAATCATTAACACACAAAACTAAAGCAAAAACATAGGAAATTCAAATAAGAAATCACTATTTTCTTGATTTTGAAACTTCTACTCAAACTCGAATGCATCCAACCTTTCTCTCAGGTTGAGGCACCTGATTTATAGGTCAATGAAGGTATTTATGCCTCCCCTTGGTCGGACATTACATTTGTCTTGTGGCAAAGGTGCAGAATGGGCCATTTTGCCACTTTTGCCAATGTTCTAGAGAACTAGGAAAAGTGAGTTTTTAACCTCATTAACCTTTCCACTCCTGATCACTCCTAATCATAAAGCCTCTCACTCTAACTCAATGGTCAACATGACCTTTAGGTAAAAACCTTTCCACTCTTGATCGCTCCTGATCATAAAGCCTCTAACTCTAACTCAATGGTCAACATGACCTTCAAGGAAATACATTATAAAAAAAATGCATCCTAGACTTCCTAATGCCTAGTGTTTCCTAGGTGCTCCTGCACCAAATAGGGTTGAGGATACATATGGTTGAAGGATTAGGGTTGAGGTTCCAATGGATAGGGTAGAGTGTATCGGGGTTGAGGGTTTAGGGTTTGAGGATTGAGGGATTAAGGGTTGAGGGTTGAGAATTGAGGGTTAAGGGTTTAATGTATACGTTAGAGGGTATAAGGTTTAAGGGTTGAGGATTGAGGGTTTAAGGTTGAGGGTAGACCATTGAGGGTATAGGGTTGGGGGATTAGGGTTGAGGGTCCAGTGTATAGGGTAGAGGGTATAGGGGCTGAGGGATTAGGGTTTAAGGGTTGAGGGTAGAGGGTAGAGGGTTTAATGGTTGAGGTTTTATGGATTAGGGTAGAGTGTTTTCTTGGGTTTAATTGTTTAAGGGTTGATGGATTAGTGTTGAGGCTTGAGAGTAGAGGGTAGATGGTTTAAGGGTTGAGGCTTGAGGCTTGAGAGCTTAGGGTTTAGGGTTGAGTGTTTAAGGGTTTAAAGGTTGGGGGTTTAGGGTTAAGGGATTAGTATAGAGAGGGAGGGATGGATGGATGGAGATATGGAGGGAGAAGTGAGATAGAGAGAATGAGAGAATAGGAGGGAGGGACAAAGATATATGAGGGTTGAGGATCCAAAGTATAGGGTAGAGGGTTGAGAATTGAAGGTATAGGGTTGAGGGATTATGGTATTGGTTTGAGGATATAGGGTTGAGGGATTAGGTTTGAGGGTACATATGGTTGAAGGATTAGGGTTGAGGGTCCAATGTATAGGGTAGAGGGTTTAGGGTTTTAGGGTTGAGGATTGAGGGATTAAGGGTTGAGGGTTGAGAATTGAGGGTTAAGGGTTTAATGTATAGGTTAGAGGGTATAGGGTTTAAGGGTTGAGGATTGAGGGTTTAAGGTTGAGGGTAGAGCATTGAGGGTATAGGGTTTGGGGATTAGGGTTGAGTGTTGAGGGTCCAATGTATAGGGCAGAGGGTATAGAGGTTGAAGGATTAGGGTTTAAGGGTTGAGGGTAGAGGGTTTAAGGGTTGAGGTTTTAGGGATTAGGGTAGAGTGTTTTCTTGGGTTTAAGGGTTTAAGGGTTGAGGGATTAGGGTTAAGGCTTGAGAGTAGAGGGTAGAGGGTTTAAGGCTTGAGGCTTGAGGGCTTAGGGTTTAGGGTTGAGTGTTTAAGGGTTTAAAGGTTGAGGGTTTAGGGTTGAGGGATTAGCATAGAGAGGGAGGGATGGATGGATGGAGAGATGGGGGGAGAAGTGAGATAAAGAGAATGAGAGAAGAGTATGGAGGGACAAAGATATATGAGTTTTGGGGATCCAATGTATAGGGTAGAGGGTTGAGAATTGAGGGTATAGGGTTGAGGACCTATAGGGTTGAGGGATTAGGGTATTGGGTTGATGGTATAGGGTTGAAGGATTAGGGTTGAGGGTACATACGGTTGAAGGATTAGGGTTGAGGGTCCAATGTATAGGGTAGAGGGTATCGAGGTTGAGGGTTTAGGGTTTGAGGGTTGAGGATTGAGGGATTAAGGGTTGAGGTTGAGAATTGAGGGTTGAGGTTTTAATGTATAGGTTATAGTGTAGAGGGTAGAGGGTAAATGGTTTAAGGGTTGAGGGTTGAGGGTTGAGGGTTGAGGGTTTAAGGTTAAGGTAGAGGATTGAGGGTATAGGGTTGGGAGATTAGGGTTGAGGGTCCAATTTATAGGGTAGAGGGTACATGGGTTGAGGGATTAGGGTTTAATGGTTGAGGATTGATGATTGAGAGATTAAGGGTCAAGAGGGTTGAGGGATTAGGGTAGAGAATTTACTTGGGTTTAAGGGTTCAAGGGTTGAGAGTAGAGGGTAGAGGGTTTAAGGGTTGAGGGTTGAGGTTTTAGGGTTTAACATTGAGTGTTTAAGTGCTTAAGGGTTGATGGTATATAGTTGAAGGATTAGGTTAGAGAGGGAGGGAGGGGGGAGAGATGGAGGGATAAGAAAGATAGAGAGAAGGAGAAAAGAGGAGGAAGGGACAAAGATATATGAGGGTTGAGGATCCAATGTATAGGGTAGAAGTTTGAGAATTGAGGGTATAGGGTTGAGGACCTATAGGTTTGATGGTTTAGCATATTGTGTTTAAGGGTTGAGGGATTAAGGTTTGAGGGTTTAGGGATTAAGGTAGATAGTTTTCTTGGGTTTAAGTGTTTAAGGGTTGAGGGATTAGGGTTGAGGGTAGAGGGTTTAAGGATTTAGGGTTTAAGGGCTGAGGGTTGAGGGTTTAGGGTTGAGTGTTTAAGAGTTTAAGGGTTGAAGTTTTAGGTTTGAGTGATTATGGTAGAGAGGGAGGGATGGATGGATGGAGAGATGGAGGGAGAAGTGAGATAGAGAGAAGGAGAGAATAAGGGGGAGGGACAAAGATATATGAGGGTTGATGATACAATGTATAGGGTAGAGGGTCAAGAATTGAGGGTATAGGGTTGAGGTTTTAAGGTTGAGGGTAGAGGATTCAGGGCATAGGGTTGAAGGTCAAATGTATAGGGTTGAGGGTATATAGGTTAAGGGCTTAGGGTTTAAGGGTTGAGCGTAGAGAGTAGACGGTAGATGGTTTAAGGGTTGAGGGATTAAGGTTTGAGGGTTTAGGGATTAGGGTACAAAGTTTTCTTGGGTTTAAAGGTTTAAGGGTTCAGGTATTAGGGTTTAGGGTAGAGGGTATTGGGTTGAGGGTAGTGGGTATAGGGTTTAAGGGTTTAGGGTTTAAGGGCTAAGGGTTGAGGGTTTAAGTTTTATGGTAGAGGATTGAGAGTATAGGGTTGGGGGATTAGGATTGATATTTCAATGTATAGGATGGAGGGTATAGGGGTTGAATGATTAAGGTTTAAGGGTTGAGGATTGAGGGTTGAGGGATTAGGGTAGAGATTTTACTTGGGTTTAAGGGTTTAAGGTTGAGGGATTAGGGTTGAGGGTAGAGGGCATTGGGTTAAGGACCTATAGGGTTGATGGTTTAGGGTATTGGGTTCAAGGTTGAGGGTTGAGGGATGAGGGTTGAGGGTTGAGGGTTTAAGGGTAGACAGATTAGGGTTTGTGGGTTGAGGGTAGAGGGTAGAGGGTTTAAGGGTTTAGGGTTAAGGGTTGAGGGTTGAGAGTAGATGCTTTAGGGTTTAGGGTAGAGGGTAAAGGGTTTAAGGGTAGAGGATTTAAGTGTTAAGGGTAGATGGTTAAGGGTTAAGGGTAGAGGGGAGAGGGGGGAGCAATACGAGTGAGAGAGAGGGAGAGAGTTGACAAAGGGAGAGGGGGTAAGGAGGGAGAGAATTGAGAGATAAAGAGAGGGAGAGATATAGAAGGTAGAGGGATTAAGGGTTGTGGGTAGAGGGTAGAGGATAGAGGGATTAGGGGTTGAGGGTTGAGGGTTGAGAGTTGAGGGTAGAGGGTTTAGGGTAGAGGATAGAGGGTTTAAGGGTTTAATGGTAGAGGGTAGAGGATTTAAGTGTTAAGGGTAGAGAGTAGAGGATTAAGGGTGCCAGAGAGAGTTACCTAGGTAGGATGCTAGAGAGAGAAACTTGAGAGAGAGAGGGGGTGGGAGGGAGAGACTTGAGAGAGAGGGAGAGGGAGAGGGAATGGGAGAGAGAGGGAGTGATGGAGAGGCAGTGGGAGGTAGATAGAGAGAGATAGATAGAGGGAGTGAGAGAGGGTGGTAGGGACTGATTGAGCAAGAGGTACATAGAAAGAGGGATAGGGTAGATAGATACAATTAGAGAGTGTAGGAGAGAGGGAGGAAGAGAGAGGTGAGATGTGAATATAGAGAGAAAGGGATAGGGGTTGAGGCTATAAGGTTGAGGGATTATGGTGGAGGACGTATAGAGTTGATGTTTTAGGGTATTAGGGTTTAAAGGTTGAGGGCTGAGGGATTAGGGTATAGGGTAGAGGGTAGAAGGTTTAAGGGTTTAGGTTTAAAGGGTTTAGGGTAGAGGGTTTAGGGTTTATGGTAGAGGGTTTAGGGTATAGGTTTGAGGGTATATGGTTGAAGGATTAGGTTGAGGGTCTAATGTAAAGGGAAAAGAGTATTAGGAGTTGGGGGTTTAGGGTTTAAGGGTTGAGGGTTGAGGGATTAAGGGTTGAGGGTTGAGAATTGAGGTTTTAGGGTTTAATGTATATGGTAGAGGGTAGAGGGCTTAAGGGTTGATGGTTTATGGTTTAAGGTTGAGGGTAGAGGATTGAGGGTATAGGGTTGAGGGATTAGGATTGAGGATCAAATGTATAGGGTAGAGGGTATAGGGGCTGGGGGATTAGGGTATATATTTTTCTTGGGTTTAAGAGTTTAAGGGTTGAGGGTAGAGGGTAGAGGGTTTAAGGGTTTAGGGTTTAAGGGTTTAGGGTTTAAGGGGTGAGGGTTGAGGGTTGAGGGTTGAGGGTTGAGTGTTTAAGGGTTTAAGGATTGAGGGTTTAGGTTTGAGGGATTAGGGTAGAGAGGGAGGGATTAATGGATGGAGATATGGAGGGAGAAGTGAGATAGAGAGGAGAGAAGAGGAGGGAGGGAAAGAGATATATGAGGGTTAAGGATCCAATTTATAGGGTAGATGGTTGAGAATTTAGGGTCTAGGGTTGAGGACCGATAGGGTTGAGAGATTAGGGTATTAAGTTGAGGGTACATATGGTTGAAGGATTAGGTTTGAGGGTCCAATGTATAGGGTAGAGGGTTTATGGTTTGAGGGTTGAGGATTGAGGGATTAAGGGTTGAGAATTGAGGGTTGAGGATTTAATGTATAGGGTAGAGGGTAGAGGGTTTAAGGGTTTAGGGTTTAAGGGTTCAGGGTTCAGGGTTTAATGTTTAGGGTAGAGGATTGCGGGTATATGGTTGGGGGATTAAGGTTGAGGGTCCAATGTCTAGGGTAGAGGGTATATGGGTTGAGGGATTAGGGTTTAAGGGTTGAGGGTAGAAGGTTGAGGGTTCAAGGTTTAAGGGTTGATGGATTAAGGGTTGAGGGTTTAGGGATTAGGGAAGAGATTTTAATTGGGTTTAAGGGTTTAAGGTTTGAGGGATTAGGGTTGAGGGTATAGGGTATTGGGTAGAGGGTAGAGGGTAGAGGGTTTAAGGGATGAGGGTTTAGGAATTAGGGTTTAGGGTTTAGGATTTAGGGTTTAGGGTTGAGTGTTTAAGGGTTGAGGGTTTAGGGTTGAGGGATTAGGGTAGAGAGGGAGGGATGGATGGATTGAGATATGGAGGGAGAAGTGAGATAGAGAGATAGAGAGAAGGAGAGAAGAGGAGGGAGGGATAAAGATATATGAGGGTTGAGGATTGAGGGTATAGGGTTGAGGACCTATAGGATTGAGGGATTAGGGTATTGGGTTGAGGGTATAGGGTCGAGGGATTGGGGTTGAGGGTACATATGGTTGAAGGATTAGGTTTGAGGGTCCAATGTATAGGGTAGAGGGTATCAGGGTTGAGGTTTTATGGTTTGATGGTTGAGGATTGAGGGATTAAAGGTTGAGGGTTGAGAATTGAGGGTTTAGGGTATAGGGTAGAGGTTAGAGGGTAGATGGTTTAAGGTTTAGCGTTTAGGGTTTAGGGTTTAGGGTAGAGGGAAGAGGTTTTAGGATTTTAGGGTATATGTTTTAGGGTTTAGTGTAGAGGGTAGAGGGTAGAGGGTTTAAGGGTAGAGGGATTAAGGGTTGTGGTTTGAGGGTAGAGGGTAGAGGTTTTAAGATTTTAGGGTTTAGGGTTTAAGGGTAGAGGGTAGAGTGAGAGAGAGATAGAGGGTAGAGGGTAGAGGGTAGAGGGTTTAAGGGTTTAAGGGTTTAGGGTAGAGGATAGAGAGAAAGAGAGAAAAGAAACCTATAAAAAAGAAAAATTCATAACACGAGCATATTTTAAAGTAGTAGAGATATGGCCATTTTTTAGCAAGACATAATGTGCTCACGTTATAATGCGAGTTTGTTTTGTCTTGCTCAAAAAATGATAAAAAAAACTCAATCTACCTATGATATCAAGGCCAAAATTCTACATATTCTCTTGGTTCTAAGTGTGCTATGATAAAAAAAGAAGTTTTTTGATGATTTTGTGAAGTGTGCATGCATGGTTTTTACGTTCCACCACCTCTTTCATGATCTTTGCACCACCTTTGCATGAAATAATGGAGTTTTCACCCTGAAAGGCATATAATATCAATTCAAGTCTCAATTACATTCAAGAGTGATATACAATTGAAGTTCGGAGGGGAAAAATCTTTTGAAAAAGTCAAATTGTTGAACAGTTTGAAGAAAAAATATGCAAAGGCTACATAATTGAGCAGAACTCCTCCATTTGAAACCTTGGTTTTTTAGGTATGTGAAGTATTTACACATTTTCTTTCATTCTATTATGCCTTGCTTTCATTTTTGATATTTTTCATATTCCATGTTGATCATTGTTTGTTTGGAATTATGACCTTAGCTTGTCAATGCACATTTTAAATTACACAATTCTTTACACTTGCCAATTACATTTTTAAACCACGTCTCTTTGAGGCATTTTGTTAAACAATTGACTTACCTTGTGTATGCTTCCACATTTTGTATACACATATATATGGCATAAGTTATAAGGAAGTAAAATAATACATCATTTCTCAATCCTTTACTATGGATGTGCATACCACTCTCCAAAGCTTTCATTTTGGTATAGGCATGGGGAATGTTGGAAAATGTAGTTGAATTTGGTTTTACACCTACAATTTGCATATGCTTTAAATTTTCTAAAGCCTTTTCAATAAATCTATTTTGTGCATATCTTGCAATCATTATAGTCCATGAGGACATATCTCATTGAGGTATTTTTTCAAACAATTATACCAAGCAGTTGATTTCCTTGTCTATGCTACCAAATTAACCATACATGTCTCTAAAAAAATGGAATTTACTCCTCCCACATTGATAGATCTTTGAATCTATTTTGGTTTTCATCTCTATTTATAAATTTACCTCATCACTTATGTTATGATATATTTTAAATGTTTCCTTTATTAGTCTACCTACAAGGGATTATAACCCTTCTCCACTACTTCAAGACTCTTTATTCTAAGTTAGAAACGTGGGGAAAGGTGCAACCTATCTTGAAATCATGGCTCAAAATGGAAGCATGGAAAACGTATTTGAATAATTTGACAATAATTTGTTTTCATATAAATGTATGCAAAATGTGGTAGCATTGGCAAGCTAGTGAGCTTGGCAAGCTAGTGAGCTCTAGTAGCTTGCCAATTCAGTAGGGTTGACAAGGTAGGGGCAGCGTATGCATTATAAGCCCCACCAACATCTTCAAGAGAGTTCTTGTCAAAAAAATTATGTGAAATAGAGGATGGCCAAATATTCTATAGGACATTATTGTTGGAGGGTTCATTTCAGCGTTGCGGTGGCTTGTAGCATATTCCAGTATGTCAACATATGAAAAGCACAGATGAGGTGGGAAAAAAACTAGTAGAGTTTGGGAAGTATAAAACAATGGCATATGTTACAAAAGACGGTAATTGTTGACACAAGATGTTGCAGGTAGCAACAGTCTCATGGGAAACTTAGTTGTTGGGGGGTATTTATGCGCACGACTAAGTGACCTTCGGGTTTTACCGAAGTCGGCTCATCATTTTTGTGGGTGAGGTAAAAGGTTAAGAAGATAACTGAGAAAATTAAATCTAAGCTAAAGGTGATTTGCCAAATCATAAACGATATTACCTGAGCACAGTATTGGATGCAAAGGCTCAAACCACCGAATGTTGCTTATTTAGATAAATTTTCTCAAAAGCACTTAAAAAACATAAGAACACCTCCTAATTGCATAGCATAATCAAGTACAACTTCGGCCAACACAAAAGAGTTCAAAACATGATCTGTATCTATTAAGCCATAAAAGATTATAAAATCTTAAGAATAGGCATTCATATATTATAGGAAAATAACAGCACAGTTTAACAGTCTTATTAAATGCATGAAAAGTGAAAAGGCCGAATTGATTGGCGTAGTTTGCGAACTTCAAGTTCAATAAAAATATTACAAAGGCTATTCCCAATGCTCAGGAATCTTTTCTATCTATCTAATCAACAACCTAATAAAAGAGAAGCAAGGCAGCTTATATAGGCCAGCCCACCGCCTGAAAACCACAAAAAAAATTCCTTGATCAAACATCGATACCCCAAATCTTCTTGAGCCGTCACCGAACAAAAGGAACACTCAGCAATGCACCAGAATAACTGCCTCATAGAAAATAAGGCCACGCAGTAGAAGAAACAAACACGCGACATCAAAGAAGAAAATGCATCGATAAGCAAGAAAAATTGACGCAGCAACAACTCCCAGAAAATTGGTGCGCAAGAAAATGTCACACATCGAGCAGACGGAGCACGGTAAAAAGAATAAGGGATGCCCAATGAAAAGATCTGAAGAAAGCTATGAGGGTGATGGCGAGCGATAGTAACTGCATGGTGGGCCCAGCTCGAAAAGTGGCAAGAGAAAGGCACGCTTCACGCACATAGAACTCAACAAAAACGAAGTGATACAGAATAGCCAAAAGCTCCGAGAGGAAGCCACGTGGCAAATGCAGAAGGTTGCAAGTGATAAAAGATAAGGTGCAATCTTGAAGGAAAAATAATAACCATGAAGGTTAGCGGTTTTTTGTGAAACACTTTGGCGACTCACAGGGACATTTCGCCTATGAAATGAAGAACCCCAGAAACCTTGGTTCAGCATCCCATTATCACTCACAACCTTGAGATGGTAGCTTGTAGACCAGTCCAGACCTTATTTGATGGTGCAGAGAGGGCTCGTAGATGTTTTTGCACCAATTTGAGATCGATGATTGCCTTAAAAGGCAATTCGCCAGATACCTTCACCTCTAACTCAAGCTGGAAAAAGAGTTGTGCCACCTGATGCACAATACCTTCAATATTCTCAGCGGTTGAGGACTAATCAAAAGATTGGAAAAAAGAAAGGTCCTTCTTCTTCTCTTCGCTCTTTGCAATTATGTGCTCAATGCCTACTACCACTTGATCAGCAATCAAGGGCAAAGGGAGGCCTCACTGAGTTAAGCAAGAAAATTTTTCCTGCATGTCGCTAGTCACCTGGTTCAATCTGGCTCTCCATTCTGCCACCTACTAGACAGCCTCGTGCATGGAAATGAGAATGCTCACACCCATAGCCGTCATTGTCCGGTCCCTAATCCCTACACTGCTCAAGGCCTCATTAGAAGTCATATAGAACTTTCCTAATTGAAGTCTAGCCTCCAAAAATATTGGTCATCATCTCCTGCACCTGCTGGATTGTTTCATTAATGGTTCTGCATAGGTCAGTTGTCTGCGCCATAAACCTTAGGGTGGGCTGCAAAGTAAGGCATAATTCCTAGACCTTATCCCAGTAGAACATGTATAACTGCTTGGAAATTTATAATGAGCTCATCTGTTGTGCAGGAGGTTGGGCTCTCAAAAGATCTAATTCTGCAACCTGGTTGTTCAGGTCCACCCTTAACTCCAATAAAATTATGTCCAATGCGGTCACCTGGCTTCTTAGAGTGGAAATCTCTTTCTCCCTTTCTTCTCAAACCAACTCGGCCTGCTTTCTCTTCTCAATTTCTGACTCCAAAATGACATTCATTTCGTTTACTTCATCATTTGTGTTCTATCGAAGCTGCTTCATACCATCATTCAGTTGAGTGTATTCAGCACAGAGCTTTTCTTCGTTCGCTCGGCTCTGCTCAACCTCATTATGTAGGACCGAAACAATCTTCGTGCTCATAACCTGAAGTTCTTTGATCTTGCTTTCAAAATAATTCCTCTCCTTTTGTAGGTGATTTATCTCATTTTCCTGGGCCTGAAACTTGTTTTCCCAAATATCAACCTTGCCCTTTAGCTCCAATATATGTTCCCCATTTTTCCTTGCTTGGTGATTGAGCTTGAGGTAATAAGTGGTAACCACCCTCTAAGTCTCCTCCATCAACTCGACCTTATCCCGTGGACGAGCCTGATGCAAATCTAGCCAAATGACGTTGACAAAGTAGTCACTTGGCAGCATTTCCCCAATTGGTTTGATTATGTTGGGAGTGATCTTTGCAAACATCAGGGAATTATGGCTTTCTTGGAATACCATTTACAACAGAGGTTCTACCTGTCTTTCCACATCCTTTTCTCTTCTCTTTTGAATTTGGTTTGCGCGGGCACTTTTATTTGTATCCACCTGCGAAAAAATATTCCTGGGAGGAAATACTTAGTCCACCAACAAAAGGAAACTCTCAAGGGACTGCTAGCGAGAAAGATAGCATACTCAGCGCATCAGTGGTTTTGCTAGGCCTTGTAATCATGGTCGGGGAGAATGGTGGAATGAATTGACCGCTCAGAGAGGATGATAATGCGGTATAAGGAAAGGTTGGGGAGGCACCAACTGAAGGGTTGGGCCTTGGGGATAAATTTTTTTTGCTCATTAGGTCAAGACTGGCAATGAATTGTGTCCCAGGGGCGGACTGAAAGGTAGAGGATGAAAATGGAAAACTAGGAGGGAAAGGACTGGATTGCCCAGGATGTTCAATAACATAAAAAGTTGGTGCAGATGAACAAGCCAAGGCACACGAAAAAGTTGGGGCAGTAAAAGATGAGACCATAGACATAGTAGAGAGAGAAGAGGGAGAAAATAATACTTGAGGCTCCTGAAGACTTGCAATCAACGCCACTGCTTCTACATGTTGTGACTCCATTCCTCCAGAGGACTCTCTCGTTTGTTGTCTTTTCTTCTTTGGGGAGTCCTCAAGGTTCACAATAACCTTTCGTCCATGACCAAAACTCCTTTCCCTCTTTTTGCTCGATCTAGAGGAGCTAGAAGGCTCTGAAATTTGTGTATTCGAAGAGCCCTCCTGCTGTGTAGGCTATCTACCAAAATATTCCTTATGCATTGGCTCATTTTCAATGGCAGGGGGATTCTGATTTACCTCATCATCGAGTTTTGTGGCAGCTCCTCTCTTTTCATAGTACTGCTTTGAAACCGAAGCGTTTGGAGAGTTCTCGTTGTCTGGATGCTCGTGAACCCAAATGTCATCAAATTTTTCATCTGAGTCAACCTCTTGAAAAAGGCCACCCAGAGCTTTTATCTCCTTCCTGTATATCCGAGTTTATTCAACTGGGTGCACAGGTATGAGCTCATATTTTGGTTTTTGTTGGGCTTTCCCACAACGTGGTAAAATTTTAACCACGGTGGTCAATTTTCAGTAGTAGGCAAATATTCAAGTCCTACATAATAGTTCAAATTTCACTCCTTGACATTTCTCTGAGGGTCCCAGAATGGTCGAGGATCGTGTGGAATTTTTATGCCAATCTATGATAAATTGTTCCCCGAGTTGTATTGTCATATGTCATCAATAGTCACCAGTCCAAGACTACCCAACTTAGAGTACAAGAATTCCAAGTTGTTAATCTTCGTGGTCTTCTTCTTCACTAGCGAGACCGAGCCAAACACGACAGGTAGCACCAAATAGGAATTCAAATGTCTTCCTCCCCCATAATCATTCTCAATATTGCTCATTTGTTGCAACGCCTCTAAGACCAACACTCTGTCGGAAAGAAAACTCGGGAGCCGAAAAGGCTCCCAGATGAAACCTCACATACAGAGCATAGTGAATTTTGTGCCAAAGAACCAATCACAAGGTAGCAAGAGGCCTCCCAACCATGACCTCTATCGTGGCTTCAGAGGCAATGTCATGTCACTTCCAAATCCATCCAAATCCTGTAAGGTTGGAGCTAGGAATGAATCCATAAACGCGTAATAATCGAAAGTCTTCGACAGGACGGGAGTCCATGTCTATAGTGGCTTCCGAGCACCACTTTTATTAAAAATGGACAAGGCCATGAATTGGTGGAAATAGTCATGATTCTGATGCAAAATTAAATAGGCCAGGAAGGAAGAATACCTGAATCTAGAGCCAACCTCAAAATCCTGCAGTTGCTCGATCATCCTGTCCACAATGACCCTTGCAAAGTCCATAAGCGGAGGTTGGTTGTTCTTCCTCAGCATAAAGTTGAGACTCATTTGGAATTCAAAAATGGACTTGTCTGTATCCAGCCCACAGACTAGGGCCAACATAGAGGTGACGGAAATAGACCTCGACTTCAAAAAATTCAGTGCAATCGCGAATTCGGGAGGTGTTGGAGCGTCTATCAGCTGAGCAGTCTCAGTGGAATAAAACTACAATGTCATCTCAAATGTTCTCCAGCATTCCCACATCCTTTTTATGTCAAAATATTAAAATATTTTGGGTAGAGGGAAGGGGATGCATAACATGTCCTGTAGAGCATGAGGGATGATGAGCACCCTCAAATTAGGGCCACTTATAACTCCAGTTTGTGGATCAAAGTTTGTTGCGACCATTTCTGAGAAATGATGCACCAGGGGAACCATGTACTGGGGAAGCCCATAGTCCCATAGACATTTGTTGAATGGGTCTGATACTTTCTTCATTTTCTCACATGCAACCTCCCTTAGGCTCTTGGGATTGTGAGATAACTCAGGATCTAGGACATTTACCCAATCCTCTGATACTAGGGCCTGATTTCTAGGAGAAATCGCGGCAAGAATTTTCTGGTCTAGTTGATTGGTAAAAGACCAAGATGGCCTTGTTGGGATTTCTAGGGTAGCATCAGACTCTTGGCCATAAACATCTACGCAGACGCCATCAATCTCTGGTCGTTAATGCTTTGAGGGGTCGGGACCTGTGTTGAACTTCCTACAATTTCAGCCATTTTCTTTTCATATTCGCAAGAGGCTTTCACAAATTTTGCAAATGACTTAGCTTCTAAAAAACCTTTCTCTCTTTGCAAATAAATTAGCCATTTTCACCTTTTAACAAATTCTTACCATAAATGCCCCTTTTTCATGCCTAACCTACTTTTTGGTTTTTGTGAAAAACGGCTTAGTAAGTGTATACACCAACCTTTAATATTTATTTTCCCAATGCATCTCTGGCCTTTCCAAGCGTGCGAGAAGATCACCAACTTGCCAAAATACTCTTAGAATTTAAGAGACATGGCATTCGCCCAAGGTGGCACCAAATTCTCCTAAAACAATGCGCCATGACAACCCTGCCAAATCCTTCACAAATTCTCTTGCATTTACTGATCTCCTAATTATGCTTGGGCATAGCGCCCAACGACTTTACCAAAATATTTTCCTTGATTTTATTGGGACGACATATCCTCATGCAGACACTTGGCTTAATCTCTTTAATTCGGAAACTTTAGTGAAGAAAGTTGCGGATGTACCTAATCATTCACATCAACTCACATGTTGTAGCACTGATTATCAAGGCTTGATAGCTCTATTTTCTTCTGATGTAATTATAGCTTGCCTCATCGAGTGAACCCCAACTTCAATCTATAAATAGCCCCCAGCTATTTTTTTAATCACAATTAGGCTCGGCATTCCACTTCAGTAGGCGCTAGTTAACTTAGTAATTTCTTAAGTTAGAGTAGTAAGCAATAATGGAGACGTCGACTAGGTTGGATTGCAAGAAGACCCAGGTAGCATTTTTTGGAAAAATTAGGTGTAGGCACCTGAAACGCATGACAGGCATCAAGAACCTATTATACATGAAAGCGATCAAATGGGTCCTCGGTCAAGACTGCGTGGAATACGAGGATTAGTACAAGGTGAACACTAGCATTTTTTCTCATTTTGTCGCCTCGCTTTTGGACATTAGTGTTTCTAAACGCAAAATAGTGAAGCTGACCAAGCGAGTGTTCCCTTGGCGCTACCTCGAGAACTAAAGCTGACCAAGTGAGTGTTCCCTTAGATCTTGGTCGGACATCCTTTTATCAAACCACCTTTTTACCACCTGTTGGCTGTTGTTCATGGCCTCGACAGTGTGCTCTCTTTTCTCCTGTACCTCGAGTAACTCAAAAAATCGTACCTCCATTGCTCCGTTATGTTCAATCTCTAGATATTTGAGCAGTTGGAGAGATATGATTTCCTTGGCAATAGGCAACAATGCCTCTTTTTCGTACACCATCTCGTAAGGAGATGTCTTTAATATTTATTTGGGCGTGATACGGTCTTCCCATAGCATTGTTTGGAGGTTCTTATGCCATTCTCTCTGGTGTTCCAAGCCTATTCTTTTGATTAACCTGATGAGTTTTTTATTTGTAGACTCTGCAAGGCCATTCCTCTAAGGATAATTGTTAGAAAAGGTTTTCAGGAAAACCCCATATTTTAATGAAAATTGGCTCATCTTAGAGTCGAGGAAAGCTTTGGCATTGTCGAAAATAATTTTTTTTGGCAAGCTAAATCTGGCTACCAACTCCTCCAAGATGTTAACAATCTCTACTTTTGTTGTATTCCTCAATTGCACTGCTTCTACCCATCAAGTGAAGTAGTTGGTTGTTGTCAATATCCACCTGTGTCCAGCTAAAGAGAAAGGGTTAATCATTCCACTGAAGTCTAGACCTCATTGAGCAAAGGGTTCCTCTACTACTATAGGCTTTAATGGCATAGCAGCATTCTTTCTCTTTCTAGCATAAAATTGGCATTCATTGCAAGACTTTATTAATGAGAATGCATCATTGAAAAGTGTTGGCCAAAAGTAACCAGCACATATAATCTTAATTGTTGTAGTTCTTGCAAAAAAATGTTCTCGAGCTGGGCCATTGTGGTATTGATCTAATATTTTCTTTTCATGTTCTTCATTTACACACCTTAGCAAGACGCAATTGAAATTTCTTTTGAAAAGTACACCTTCTGAGAGAACATAATTGCTATTTTGTAAATGATAGAAACGCCTCTTAAAAGAAGGGAGATTGATCGGATACCTTCCTGTTTGTATGCGTTTTATCCTATCTTCCAGAAAATCACCCTTAGAGCTTTCTTCGTTCAGTAACACAGGTTTCGGGGCTTCAAGCTCTCTCACTGGTTCATTGTTTTCAGCAAGGTACTCACACAGTCCTTTTCCCTTAACAATTTTGACAGGCCTGATCTCGATATCATGCTCTAGGGACATGGTGATTCAATTAGCTCTTTTCTCTGTGATTTCTCCTTACATGATATTTTCTCGCAAACAAGGATGCGGTACACAAACAATCACCTTATTGTATGATATCAGGTGTCAGAACTTCTTAAGCCCTTTTACAATAACAAAGGCTTGCTTTTCTACAAAATTGTATTTTACCTCATATTCCTTTAAGGTGTGTGAGTAGAAAGCAATAGGATACTACCTTTTATCCTCATCATCCTTCTGCATAAGCATAGTGGTAATATTGTTGCCACCACCAAAAATATACATGATAAAATCTTTTTGACAGGTCGAGGTTTACTAATACAGGGGTAGAAGAAATAACCTCCTTTATAAGCTCAAAAGATTTTTTGGCCTCCGCCATCCATTTGAAAGTCTGTTCTTTTTTAATCATCAAGGTAATCGGCCAAACGATCCCTGCAAAATCTGCAATGAATCCACTAATGAAGTTGACCCTACCTAGAAATGATTGCACTCCCTTCTTGTTTACGGGTAACGAAAGTTCCTAAATTGCATCAACTCTTTCAGGATCAATGGCAATTCCCTCCTTTGAGATAACATACCCCAATAGCTTCCCCTGGGGGACTTCGAACACTCATTTCTTTGGGTTCAGAGAAATCTCAAATTCCTGGCACTTCTGGAAGACAAGCTCTAAATGATCAAAGTGATCATCGACAGATTTGGAAAATACTGTCAAGTCATCCAGATAGATAAGTATAATCTTATGTATTAAATCCTTGAAGGCAATATCCATGCCTCTCTAAAAGGTGGCTCTGGCATTTGAGAGTCCAAAGGGCATCATGGCATATGCATATGTTCCGCATTTTTTGTGAACATTATTTTTTATTAGTCTTCTTCATTTACTTGAATCTGGTTGTAACTAGAAAATCCATCCAACATTGAAAAAATTTCAGAACCAGCTACGATTTGTAGAATTACCTCCATAGAAGGCAGTGGGTTATGATCCTCTAAGGATGCTTTATTCAAGTCTTGGAAGTCTACACACAGTTGTATGTCTCCATTATTCTTTCGGACTAGTACCAGGTTTCACACCCAAGTGTTGTATTTGATTGGAAACACTATTCAGGATGCAATCAATTTATTTAATTCTTGTGACATAAGAGATTCAATCTTTGGGTTCACAAGCCTCTCTCTTTGACGAACCGGCTTTGCTCCTTCTGATAGCTCAATTGTATGCTCAATAATCTTGGGGTTGTATCCCTTGAGATCATCATATGACTAGGCTACTACACTCGGATATTCCTCACAAAATTGCCTTAGTCTGTCTTTATTCTTCTAAGATACTTCTTTCCCGACCTTGAGCTTTTTGTCTTCTCTGATATGCAAATCAATGTAGTCACCTTTGTCGGCTACGAGCTTCCTTTTGTCTCTCATTGTATCATCGGAATCAAATAGGATTTCCAGAGTGACCAGGCCTCTCTGAAGCTTGTCGGATTTCAACTAGATAACTTGATCCCCATAGGCTTCGGCATCTTTTGTTGCAGTTGATCAGAAATTTCACCAAATGACTAGAGAAATGACGCAATATGAGCATTGGTATCGAACATTTTCCAGTCTTGATTGTTGTTTGGAATAGCAGGTCTTACAATTACTCTCATCGCATGCTTATTTTTCAATAACTTAGAGGTTGGCTAAAACTAAGCCCTGATAGTCGCCATCTGGTCGGCTTCGGAGTTCTTTTCTCTTTGTATAGCTTGAATATTAAATGCCTCAAAGTTGTCAATAATAACCCATACTCTATGCTGGTAGGATCACATACAGACATTATTTGCAGCAGAAATCCCTCGGATTTGGTTGACCACCAATTCTGAATCTCCAAACACATTTATTTGCTTGGTGCCCATTTGTTCTACAAGGCTCAAACCATGGACAGGACCTTCATACTCCGCTTCGCTGTGTGAGCATGCGAACTAGAAGCAATAAGACCTCAAGGTACTTTCTTCAGACAGAGATCTCAAACATATTCATGCTCTAGCACTGGCTTTGCATCTCGCTCCATCAAAGTGCAAAGTTCATAACTCCGAGGGTGTTTCACCTTAGGACTCTTTAGTAATTCTAGGCATAGACTACCCTTCCTCATGTTTGACATAAGTTCTGAGTCCAATTGCGTGATAATTCCCAAAAGGGTTTGTATGTATAAACTCATTCAACAAAGTTTCTTCATCCTTCATCCAGGAGCTTCTAGCCTCTTCTTCTTCTAGAAATTCCACATTGAACCTCTCTTCTTGGGTAATTGAAGTATGTGTTGCTTCAAAGTTGAGCAAAGCCTCATCAACAACACGTTCGGAACGTAGATTTTTTGACAGTAGTTTCATCTTGGCTCCATGTTTGGTCCTCAAGATTAGGTGTGACCAGTCCAGTGCTAGATATCCTCCAACATTTGTTGTGAACTCTCAGGACAAACAAATCCCAAATAGAGGAGGAATATCAATGAGTACGGTATCCTAATTTACAGTGATACTGGGGCAGGAAAACAATGTCATAGGCAATCCCTTGATTACCCCGACAGTATCAACTTTATTTCCATCTAGTTGCATGACTCCCTTGTTAAGAGGCTCATATTTTAAACCCAAAGCATCATCTACTTGCTTAAGAATGACAATGGTGCTAACACTAGAGTCGATCATACAATTATGTAATAGTTTGTCACCAATGATAAGTGTTAGAAAGAAAGGCTTAGGTTTAGGCTTACTCTCTTTTTTGGTTTCGATTTTTTCTTTCGATTGATTTATTAGCACTTTATCCAGGTCTGGCCTAGATATTTTTTCTTCATTGGGCTGACTAGGCACCTTCACATCTTCCTCTCCCAACAACACTTTTTGTAATAGCACCTTCTGCTCCAGAATAGCCAAGACATCCCACAAAGAAGCGTTGGTAGAGGACTTCTTCAGTTGTTCCACCACATTGAACTATGCTCGCGACTGATAAGTCACGGTTTCTTTCTCTTTAGGTTTCACAATTGGCGTTAGCCTTGTAGCTGGTACGTCTGACTATTTGGCAACAGTCGAGAGGGTCATAGGAGCCTTTTCCTTCGGAGGAGGCAGATTCGGAGAGTTGGGAGGAGCCATGTTAGTCTATTATGGGACTGACGATGGGCCTACTAATGGACTAGTCATCGGCTGAGATGGAGCATTAGTTGGCAGAGATGTGAATTCTCCGGTGAGTCTCCGCTTAGAACGCGTGTTGTACTCAAACTACACTCATAGCACTTGAGTCACAGGAAAGTCATTCGAAAACGTTGACTCTTCTCCTTCCATCCATGAAAAGAGTGATTGGTCTGGAACTATGTCTAACTCTTTTTGAATGGACATCCCTTGCATTTGAGCAGCAAGGACTGCATTGTCCATCTGTTGAGAGACGTATGATTGATTGTCGGGATTAGGTGTGGTGCCTTGACTATGTTGTTCTGCAATCTTCTGTTGCAAATTTCCTCGTGGACAATTTGGGGGCATGTGTGTATCATTGCAAGGAAAACACCATGAATTAGCATCTTCGGCTAATTTATTTTGTCCCGCAACAAGCTCTTTACTTGAAATAGGATGGATGGTCTGCATCGCCAAGTTCAGTGGAACAACTTGATTATTCGACTGAGCCGAAGTATTTCCGCACGATCTATCTTGCCATTGATTTAACTGGTACGTAGCTTTTCCGCCTTCATAGTTTTGGTAGGTCGGATTTTGATAGCAATATTGTTGTTGCTTCATGGTAGTCAATTCATTAGTCATGGCTTGCATCTGTTCTCTCATCTTGTTCATCTCGGTTGCCAAGGGATTAGGCACTGGAGCCACAATCGGAGTTGCACTCGGAGTTTTTCTGGGATACACGTACATAGATTAGGGAGGAGTTGCAGGCGCGTTGGTCGAAGGAGCTTCGCCTTTTACGGTATTGCACTCAGGAAAAAATGGCATGATGGGTCTTGGTGCCAACTTTCCAGTAGCAATTAGGTTATTTTCTGTAGTGACAGCCAAGGCATAAGCATGAGGAAGAGTCTCTCTGCCAAGATCCTGTAGCATCATGGAAATATCAGGATTGATGGACTTTAAGTAGAACATGAACACCAAATCCTGAGGCAGTTGACTACCAACAGGCACTCTCTGCCAAGTTGAATGAAACCGTGCATTGAAATCAGGAAAAGCCTCGTGAGGAGCTCACTTTATATTGGCCAGTTGATGATATAATGAAGACTTATCACCAATGTTTGAAAAACGCTTGTAAAATGGGGTTCTGAGTTGGTCCCAAGTAGCAATAGTATTAGCCTCAAGATTTTGTATACCAGTTCAGTGTCTTTCCTCAGAAGGAAGTAGCAAGCAATCTGAGAGCTACATTTTCATTTGATACACCATGTACCAGGCATATGTCTGCCACATCTTGCAAGTGTTTCGTCGATGTCTTCGACTCATCCCCAGAATACTTAGGGATAGCTTTTAGAGCGGAAGTAGGGATTGGGGCCCATACTTTAAGAGGCACGGGTGCTACTAAAGGACTGCCAGCATCCCAGACTACGTAATTTCTAGCAGCTATAGGTGCACGAAAAAGAGGCGATGGTGGAGAAGGAGGCGACGATGGAGAAGGAGGCGATGACAGAGAAGGAGGAGATGGAGGAGGTGAAGGACTACCTTATCACCCTCTCAGGTTAACATAAACTAAGGGTGGTACAAGCAGGCCAGAGAATCTTGCAGTTTGCGACCTAGTTACAGGTTGATGGCTCATACAAACTTATATAATCAAGAGAACATGTTAGTTTGTGTCCCACCGGGCGTGCCAGAAAAAGAACTGTTGACGCAATATTTTGTAGGTAGCAGCAGTCTCATGGGAAACTTAGTTGTTGGGGGAAATTTATGCGCACAGCTAAGTGACCTTCGAGTTTTACCAAAGTCGGCTCTTCATTTTTGTGGGGGAGGTAAAAGGTTAAGAAGATAACTAAGAAAATTAAATCTAAGCTAAAGGTGATGCACCAAATCATAAACGATATTACCTGAGCATAGTGCTAGATGCAATGCCTCGAACCACCGAATGCTACTTATTTAGATAAATTTTCTCAAAAGCACTTAAAAAACATAAGAACACCTCCTAATTGCATAGCATAATCAAGTACAACTTCGACCAACACAGAAGATTTTAAAACATGATTTGTATCTATTAAGCCATAAAAGATTACAAAAGCTGAAGAACGGACATTCATATATTATAGGAAAATAACAGCACAGTTTAACAGTCTTATCAAATGCATGAAAAGCGAAAAGGTCGAATCGATTGGCACAGTCTGCGAACATCAAGTTCAATAAAAATATTACGAAGGCTATTCCTAGTGCTCAGGAAGCTTTTCTATCTATCTAATCAACAACCTAATAAAAGAGAAGCAAGGCAGCTTATATAGGCCTGCCCACCACCTGACAACCACGGAGAAAGATGCCTTGATCAAACATCAACGCCCCAAATCTTCTCAAGCCGACACCGAACAAAAGGAATGCTCAGCAATACGCCAGCACAACCGCCTCAAAGAAAAGAAGGCCATGCAGCAGAAGAAACAAACACGCGGTGTCGAAGAAGAAAACATGGCAACAAGCGAGAAAAATCGGCGTAGCAGCAACTCCCAAAAGATCGGTGCACAAGAAAATGCAATGCATCGAGCAGACGGAACCCAGAAAAAAGAATAAGGGATGCCCATTGAAAAGCTCTGAGAGGAAGCTATGTGGGCAACGGCGAGCGATAGTAATTGCATGGTGGGCCTAGCTCAAAAAGTGGCAAGAGAAAGGCACACATCACACACACGAAACTCGACAAAAGCAAAGCGATACAGAACAACCAAAATCTTCGAGAGGAAGCCATGTGGCAAACGTCGAAGGTTGCGAGCGATAAAAGATAAGGTGCAGCTGTGAAGGAAAAATAATAACCGTGAAGGTCACCCATTTTTTGTGAAACAGTAATCAAGCAAAAAGATGTTATTTAGTTATTCAAAAGATTCCAGTGAATTAGTTTATGCACATGTTTCGTGACAATATAGTGTATGAGTATGCAAAGCATACCCATAGAGCATGATAGTTGGACACGCAATTCAAGCCATGCAAGGACAACTTTCCAGTTGGAAGCATAGTTTCAGTGGTCGAGTTTGCAAAGAACCACACTCTACAACCACAACGTGAGGTGCATTCACAATATTACAACTCCACACATATTTCGGTATTTGTGCACATAGCATTAATTCATGCAGCTAATAGTATAGAGGACCAAAGGAAGGTATTGAGGGAGTATCACTTTATATTAGTGATGATCACACACATTCTCCAGAGTTCATGCAAGTTTTCTTACAGATGTTCTACAAAGATTTGGCTCAGAGGGGCATAGCATATGGTCGGTATATAATACGGTTGGATAACTGTGCAACACAATTCAAGAATTCGCGCATGTTCTACTAGTTGTGTAGGATGCATGTCATTACAAGTGTTCAGCATATGTGGAAATTTTGTGAGGTCGAGCATGGAAAGGGAGAGCATGATGGTGCATGACCATGTGTGAAAAGAGTATTAGCACGATAAGAGTTAAAGTGTAAAGACAATGCAAAGTTGACAGATGTAAAATCAATCATTGAGTGGTGTAATGCTTCGATGGGTCCACGTAATGAAGGTACGTCTTCAATTCATATATATTTTTGGTTGATGGATGATACTAACATTACACCATATAAGGATTGTTGTACACTAATAGGATTGAGTGAGCTACACTCTTTCCTTAGATCAAATGTAGGTTCATGGAGTGTCAATACACGGAAGATGGCATTCTTTCTTTATTCATGTACAATGCAGGCCTGGGATGATTCTGAGTCAAAGGAGTGGGTTGAGAAATGGTAGTTAATTTATCTTAGCCCACTTCACACATATCACCCTCCGACGGCATTGGAACTAACACAGATGGATTCATTGGTTGACTTTGACCACATATTAGATCTAGTTCAATCAGGTAATATATCTACTTGCTTAGTTTTTGAAATTCCTATTGTTATCTTACTTTGTAGTGTATTTTTAATATTGACTAATTTCAAGAGATTTGTTGCACATATCAATGCAGTGCATGTTTATGCAGTTATTGTAGATGAAGATAATGAAGAGAGAATAGACTATTACTTGTGTCATTGTGTTGAGGCCAAAAATAAATTGGAGGCCCTAGTTATAGATGGAGAAAACATTGAATATCCTACAAGCTCAGTTGTTGTTATTAGAACGTGGCTTAGAAGGTACCCACATAAGAGTGTTAGATATTGGTTGTTTCAGGACTTTGACATGCATCAGAAGATTCTTCATTACTCAAACCTTGTCGTGGCATCCAATGTTCATTTGACCAAATATGGGGGTAGACCTTTGAACAAGACCTTGTGGAAGGTTTGTGAGTTTGACCATGAGGCAATACTTGCCACAATAAAGAGTAGAGCAGACCCGAATGGTTCATTGGATTAATTTGTAAGTATACACATTGGTTCTTATCAATTTATACTTGTAGGCACATTAGTTTGTATAATGCCAATACTATTATGCAAATAATATCATCTAATGTTTATATCATGTATGTAGGTGATTGATGAAGTTACCATACTTGCAAATGTAGCACACTTTATGTTTAGAACTGTGGCAAAGGATACAAAGTTCAATGGTATTTTTATTTTCTCTCAAAAATATGCAAAAACAATGATGTAGGATATTCTCAATAGATAAGTAAACTAAGTGGAAGATTAAATTGTTTTGTTTTTATAATACGTTACAAGTTTCTAAAAGGTTGGAAAGTAATATTTTGGCTACGTTATATTCATGTTCTATTCATGAGAGGTTGTTGTGTGCAATAGGTATCTTGGAACTCCCAATGAAGATGTATGGTCAGGAGTGACTAAGTTGAGAGACTGGCATGCATATCCTCAATGGAAGCATCGAGAAAGCCTTGTTGTTCCCGAGTTGGAACCAAATGGTGTGGATTTGTTGTTTCTAGGTGCCTTCCATCTATTTCCATTTCATTTCCATTTTGGATTATCTTTCTTTTTCTTCTTTTACTTTTCCTAGTTGTAAGTAACTTAATAAAAATTTATTGGTGTCCCCTTGTAGAAAATGTCGATTTATAAGCCATCCAAGAGAATCTCAGCCAAAAAAGTAATGCAACATCCTTATTTTGATGATCTTGACAAATCTCAATTCTAATTTGAAACCGTTATAAAAGAGTGTGTGAAGCTAAGTGAGGGAATCTTAAATTATTCATTTTAATTTAACCTCATCATGAGCACCTATAATGTAGACATTATAAGAGAATCTTGAATGTATTATTAACATTGTAAAAAAATTGTGAGAACAGCATACCTAAGACATTGTGCCTACAAGTACAAAGCACTTGGGTTTTAGAACTATGTGTGAAGCATATTAGACAATTGTAGCACAAACAAAAGAATTACGACAACCAAATAAATCTTATTTTATTGTAAACATCATATTATTAATATAGTGAGTGTAATAACCATTGCTGGTTACTAATCATTTTTTCTTCTTCTTTTATTCTCTCCCTATTATAACTAGCACCAATTGACTAAATTATTATAAAAAATTCATTTACTAAAACAAATCAACCTAATGATTATATATCAATATAGCATACAGTCTATTCAAATAAACACTTGTACTAATATTTACTCAAATTTTTGAAAATTTATTACCGCCCTCAAACATTTGTAATTCATGCAACGTAATCCCTTAACAATCTAAATTTCAAAAGAGCAACAATCTTTGACTGTTTGTTACTCGGATACGATGTCAGTTATGAGAATTTCATTTGAGGCATTGGGATCACATAGGGCAGCTCTACAATAACCTCTCTCGATTTTTGTTATCTCAAAATTATTTTCCATGGTCTCTAGTATTGACTTGATGGAAAAAATGTCAAATGCAAGTTGTGAAAACTTGCAAAGTGGTGCAATTTTTTTCTACAACTCGAGTGACCAAATGAACTTTTCCAATGCATCTAGATGGGTGGTTTTACACTAAGAATGGTTCTCTTTCACACCCAAACATGTTGAATCGCTTTGAGCTACGTTCAACTAGCTTGATCTCTTAAGGGTTCAAAGTAACAAAGGGCAACAATCTTTGATAGGATATTACTCAGAAACCATGACGCTTACAAAATCTCCATCTGAGCCTATGAGATCATGTTGGGCCCCTCTACAATAAACTCTCTCAATTTTTGTTATCTCAGAGTCGTTTTCTCGTGGTGTCCAATTTTCACTTGATGGAAAAAGTATCAAATGCAAAGTAGTGCAACTTTTGTTCTGCAACTTGAGTGACCAAATGAACTATTCCAACATATCCGAGTGAGTAATTTTACGCTAGGCATGGTCCTCTTTCGCACCCAAACATTTTCAATCACTCTGAGCTACATTCAACTATTAGACACCATGAAACTTAAAAACTTCGCATCTAAGCCTATGCGATCATGTTGGGCCCCTCTACAATAACCTCTCTTGTTTTTTGCTATCTCGGAGACATTTTCCCATGGTGATGACTTTTTGCTTGGGGAAAAAGTTGTCAAATGCAAGTTGTGCAAAGTTGCAAAGTGGTGCAATTTTTGTTCTGCAACTCCAGTGACCAAATGCACTATTCCAACGCATCTGAATGGGTGGTTTTACACTATGCATGGTCCTTTTTCGCACCCAAACATGTTGAATTGCTTTGAGCTACATTCAACCGAATTGATCTCTTAAGGGTCCAAAGTGAAAAAGGGCAGCAATATTTGATGGGTTATTACTCACAAACCATGATGCTTACGAACTCTCCATTTGAACCTACAAGATTGTGTTGGGCCCCTCTAAAACAACCTCTCTCAATTTTTGTTATCTCAGAGTAATTTTTTTGTAGTGTCCAGTTTTCACTTGATGGAAAGTGTCAAATGCAAGTAGTGTTAAGATTCAAAGTGGTCCAACTTTCATTCTGCAATTTGGGTGGGTACTCATATACTATTCATGGTCCTCTTTCACACCCAAACATGTTGAATCGCTCTGAACTATATTCAACCGGCATAATCCCTTATGAGTCCAAAGTGCAAAATGGTTGCAATCTTCAACATGCTATTACTCAGACACCGTGACGTTGAGAAAATTCTCTTCTGAGCCTATGGGATAGCGTTGGGGCCTTATACAATAACCTCTCTCAATTTTCTCGTGGTTGTGATTTTTTGCTTGAGAAAAAAGTTGTCAAATGCAAATTGTGAAAAGTTGCAAAGTGGTGCAACTTTCGTTCTACAACTTGAGTGACCAAAAAAATTGTTCCAATGTGTCCAAGTGGGTATTTTTACGCTAGGCATGGTCCTCTTTTGCACCCAAACATATTGAATCGCTCCAAGCTACATTCAACCGGCTCGATCCCTTAAGGGTCCAAAGTGCAAAAGGGCAGCAATCTTTTGACAGACTATTACTAAGAAATCATGATGCTTACAAACTCTTCATCTAAGCCTACGAGATTGTGTTGGGCCCCACTACAATAACCTCTCTCAGTTCTTGTTATCTCGAAGTCATTTTCCCATGGTGTCCAGTTTTCACTTGATAGAAAAAATATCAAATGCAAGCATTGTAAAGATGCAAAGTGGTGCAACTTTCATTCTACAACTCGAGTGGCCAAAAAAAATTTTTCAACATATCTAGGTGGGTACGTTTACGCTATGTATGGTCCTCTCTCACACCCAAACATGTTGAATCGCTCCGAGCTACATTCAACCAGCATAATCCCTTATGAGTCCAAAGTGCAAAATGGCTGCAATCTTCATCATGTTGTTACTTGGACACCGTGACACTTAGAAAATTCTCATCTAAGCTTATAAGAATAAATTGGGCCTCTCTACAATAACCTCTCTCGGTTTTTTCTATCTCAAAGGATTTTTTCCATGGTGGTGACTTTTTTGCTTGGGGAAAAATTATTAAATGCAAGTTGTGCAAAGTGGTGGAACTTTAGTTCTGCAACTCGAGTGACCAAATAGACTATTCCAATGCATCCAAGTGGGTGGTTTTATACTATGAATGGTCCTCTTTCACACCCAAATACGTCGAATCGCTCTGAGCTACGTTCAATCGGCTCAATCCCTTAAGGGTCCAAAATGAAATGAGCAACAATCTTTGATGAGCTATTGCTCAGAAACTGTGACACTTACGAACTCTCTATCTGATACTACGGGATCATGTTCGGCCCCTCTACACTAACCTCTCTCAGTTTTTATTATCTTGGAGTCATATTCTCGTAGTGTCTAGTTTTCATTTGATAGAAAAAGTGTCAAATGCAAGCAGTGTAAAGTTGCAAAGTGGTGCAACTTTTGTTTTGCAACTCGTGTGACCAAATAAAATATTCCAATGCATCCTGATAGGTATATTTATATTAGGCATGGTCCTATTTCACACCCAAACACATTGAATCGCTTTGAGCTACATTCAACTGACTCGATCCCTTATGCTGGCATGCAAAACAATCGAAAAGAGAAACATTCACACAACAATTGAGAAGTCAAAGTTTTCTACACAAAAATCATATGATCATCCTCAAGTCTAGCGGGTGCAAAACATTTTTTAATTATCATCCTTTCCCTTAAAACAATATACAACCAATTGTAAATGCGTACAATGATGGAACTTGGAAAAAAATTATTTTTCCTCAATTAACAACTTTGGTAATGAAGCATTTTGTCTTTTTCATTTGAAATGATTTGTTATGCTTGAAAATTGGAGTCTAAGAAAAACAAGTGATGCTCTCATGTACATTTATTATTTGGTGTGATAAATAAAGTTCACACCTTTGATTCCATTTCTTATTAACAAATTATAAATTATAAAGCTTTCTCCCAAGTCTATTTCCTATACAAGAAATAATATTGCAAAAAGTTGACATATACATCTTTTGATGTGTTTATATGGTGATGGATCAAGAACATAACAATTCATTCTGTACTATGAGGATTATGCTATGAAAATTTTTAAAGACTATTCGAGATAAATTTTTGTATGATAATGTGTCAAGAAGTTAACTACTCATCATCTACTATGAATATTATGTTTTGCAAGTGTTGTGAAGATTATGTATCCTTTGCTTAATTGAACTTTGTTCTAATCAAAAGATTAAATATACTGGAATATTTTTATGAAACATCTCATGGAATACCAATTAAAAATGTGTATTTTGCTTTTAGATAAAGCATTTGATGGAACTCTTTGGATTAAACTGAATTGAGATATGTAAGAAAAAGGGACCATTAAGAAATACATTGCTCAAGGGTCTTAAATAAGCCTTCTCTATCGTTTCAATTTTGGGTGGATTATTGTTTTCAAAGTATTGGGAATGCTTTGCCTATTTTCTAGTTGGTAGTTGTCATTATAGAAGGCTCATCTCTTGATATATACTATACTCATTCTTAATCAATTTTCAAGTTAATAATTAGTGCATTTATTTATAGTTAATATTTTATTTTCAATTTGTGCAATTTTGTAATTTTTAACTCTACTAGTATTCTTATGAATATTGAAGTCGTTTAGCATCAATCAATAAATATTCAAGACAAACCATGAAGGACAACGATGATCAATGCTAGGGCTAACTAGTTAATAAGTATACACGCACAAATAATTCAAGTATACATGTGAATAAGGGAAGCACAAGTACTCAAAAACACGTAAGCTTTGAAGTATACACATGAATACATAGTACTGTTATCTTCTAAAATTGCCCCCTAGGTAAGATGTGAGACAAAAACATGTTAAGTTGCAACACTTAGCTTTTTAGAGAGAACATGGGATTTTTTCCGAGTTGTGGGTTGCCAAGATTTGGAAAAGAACCTTCGGAGAAGGCCAGCTTCCTAGTTGGTTATCACCTACTTTACTAAATTTTGAGGGGAAAAGGAAGAAAGATTGCATAAAATGATAACTACCTCCTAAGGTGATACACCAGAATATGACTTAGACCATGGAAAACTCAGATTTCATACGCTTGTACATAATGACTAAAGAAAACAACTTGCACGACCTGTTTCTATGTGCCTTACATAAGTATTTTATAAAAAGGCCTTATTGCTTGAGCTCTTAGGAGGAGAAGACCTCACAACTAACAACAACCTGCAATCTTGACACAGATTATAACCTGTAAACATCACACTTCTCCGCAAAAAGGTACTAAAGCCATGAGACAGAGTTAAGGGAAACGAAAAACTATCTCACAATAACTTAATCAATCATGTAAAAATACACAATATTGCAGTAACAAGAAGACAAAAAAATCCATTCAATGATGTCCAAGGTATGCATTGTATTCCATGTCTAAATGAGTTACAAAATTCTACAAAATTCTGCCAAAGGACCTAAAAAGTCACTAAGTGCAGAAAAATGCTAATCCATAACTTCTTACAATGAAGTCACATAAGTGACTAAATCACTCAACTCCCAACAAGATCCATCAAAATAGGACCTAGAAGCTCTATGGGTTAGATGAAACAAGGCCTAATTTATAGCAACTGATTCCTCTCCAAAGAGGCTCCAAAAGGTTGAAAAGGTCACATTTGACCAAGTCCAAGATAAAAGCATAATAAATTAATGCCTATATGCTCTCAAAATGCTCCAAAAAGCAAATAAAGAGGCCTATTTCTTCTCCATATATTTTCAAATTGCATTTAACCTCCCTAAATACCCTCTCCTGAAATGAAGATTCAACCATATCCCCCTAAAAGCATTTACAAAGGCATATTACCCATTTTGCATTTCAAAATAACAATTATAATAAGTGATTTATAATTAATCACTTAATATAATTTTTTACATTTAAAAGGTATGCAAAATTAAAAGACACGTTACTATGTTGACTCCTTCAATTTAAAATGCAAAAAGAAAGCATTATGAACTACATTTTATGAAGAATATTCCAAGGCTTAGGAACTTTACAAAAACATAAGGCATATGACACCAAGCCTTAGCACATGGGTTGATTAGTGACTTCAATAAAAACAAAAAAAAATTAAAAATGCCTTATGCATATGTCGATTGAGACTTAGGGTACAAAACCCTAAAACAAAACAAAGTGAAGAATAGCATGAACATTTCATTTGTTCAAAAAGCTTTTGAAGAAGCCACCGCCGACAGCAAGGGTTTTCTGGAGTTGAAACATGCGATCATGGAGGATCCTAGAAACACAGCAAGATTTCATCTATATTTTACAAACATAAAAACTCGGGTAAGCTACAGTGATCACAAAACTTGCTTTCCTGTATTATTTGTGCCATCATACCTGCGCCGCCATTGTTTCTCAGGTTAATATGCTTTCTATTTAGAATGGCCGCGGCCATTCCTAGTCTTCTGGATTTTATTTGATTCAGGCCGCTATTACCACTTTCTCATTTATGTTAATGGCCGAACCTCCCTGTAGCGTAATCCTTATACTTTTCCTTGTGTCCTTGGCATGAACATTTCTCTGATTTTGCACATGAGTCAAAATTTGTCAAAGCAATGGAAATATTTCTATTTTTCAAGTGACTCTCCATATTTTTTTTCTTCTCAAGCTTCAGCTATGTAAGAAGTAATGAAGTTTTCTTTTAAAATTTATGTATATGTAAAAGGCTCGATGAAATCTTGCAGGAATTCGGGGCTTGATCTCACCATAGACCATAACTCTTCACCTATACATTTGGCATATGTCTATGTTTCTAAAAAAAAAAAAAACTCTCCATTTCAATGGTCCCAGCCACCCATCATACTGGCACTAGGGTTTTCATTTTCATTATCTTTGGTCTATATATCCCCTTGTTTTCATATGACCACATAGTCATTTTGTTGACAGTTGAGGGCTTCATTTAAAATCGTGATCTTTGTAAAATCCCGTGGTTTACATCTTTCTACAACTTCTTAAATTTACCCATGGTTGAGGATTATACTTGTGCCCTTCTTATAAAATATCAGAGAAAAACTAAAATGTGTTATGGGTTGTCAACACCCGTGCCTGCACTTTTTTCGTTATCTTTTTTTTTCCTCCTTTCTATATATTCCACTTCCCGCTAATGGGTATGTTCTACTGAGCATCTTTGTTTGTACTTCCCGCTCAGCCACTACTATGATTTTGATTAGCACTGTATATATGAGCATTGTCTGAAAAAGATAAGAAACCTCTATGATTTTTTCACTGTATATTTTCAATAATTACTTATTGCATGAGATTATTCAAATTTAGACCCTCTCTCACTCGATACATACACAATTGTTCGTGTTTCCAAAACACAATCAAGAGGACTACTCTCAACCGCTTATGACAGTCCCATTGCAATGGTTATCCAATATCAGCCACCAGCAGTTTAGCTATCATTTTACATCTGTCTCATCAAGATTCAATGATTGTAGTTTTCTTTCATTATATAGTCCTCCATGTTTTAGTTACTCTCTATTATGGCATGGTCACTGTCCCTATCACTGTCAAGCATTAATGTTGCATCCAGTCTGAACAAGGGCTCATCATCCATTTATAAACCATGCG
Organism: Sequoiadendron giganteum; assembly: GCA_007115665.2. Classification (NCBI taxonomy): domain Eukaryota; kingdom Viridiplantae; phylum Streptophyta; class Pinopsida; order Cupressales; family Cupressaceae; genus Sequoiadendron; species Sequoiadendron giganteum. Next base: position 403,695,877 of record CM021110.1, on the reverse strand, counting down.
ACGGTCTTATGAAGACATGACTGTATTTATCATTTCACAGTAATAAATGTCATCTCTCCTTTCAAAGTTGTTGACTGTCACACATACTTACTGTCATGCATTACCTTATAAGAGATATGAATGTGCCTGCCCCTTGATACTCTTTTGCAATAAAATTTTCCATTCTCATTATTGTTAAGATACCTTTGGATGATCCTACTATTTTATGTTCCCTTCATTGTATCAAATGAGCAAATACTTGTCAGTGACACATTATAACTGCAATCCACTTTTCAAAGTTATATTATAGATTTCAAACATGGAAATTTGCATTGGATGCACTATTTTCACTTAAAAGTTGTGCACATATAATGAGCTGGGCTCAACCCTGGTGGGAGCTGCACTTTACTCCACTCATTCTGAAACTGATGAACAACACATTACATTTCCTGTTTCTGCACACGACACAAACTAGTTAATAAAAATAAAGCATTGTTTGGATTTTTAATGTGAATGCGTGTGCGGGTGTAAGGATGATAGGCCAGTTATTGCTTAGATATTTTGGATCTAACTTCATTTATGTTGTGTTTTCAAGATCTGTAGTTGGAGGACGCAAAGTGGGAGCAGCAAGGCAGCAAAACACACAAGCAACAATAGCATCGCCAGTCATTCAGGCAATGACTAGCCCCTATGACTCTTATGCCTTGTTTTTCTTGTTCACACATGTATTCATGTTATAAATTCAGGCAATTCTTTATTTTCTTTAGCTAGTTTCACGGCTTGTGTGAAGCAATCTTAACTTGGAATCAATAAAGACTTCCTTTCAGCAATTTTATGTAAATCTTTTCGATATTGTATACATTTGTATAAATGCAACAATCTATTACTGAAAATAAAAGCTTCTCGATTCTTATGTTTATACACCTGAATGCAATATAGGGAAGACTAAAATGAAATTCACCTCATTTTTTTTTGTTAAAAATTAACCAATAAGCTCGACTTGATTTGAGACGTAAGTAAAAAATGGGTAACACTTGTACACATAAATTAATATAAAGTATATACATGAATACAAGGTATATGCAAGAAAATACGTAAGTTACAAAGTATACATTGGAATATACATAAGCAACAAAGTATACATGTAAGTTGTAAAGTATACACTTGAATACACGTAACTCATATCTATTGAACCATGGATTTATAATGCAAATATGGACACAATCGATAAAATATTTGTATTAACCAAATAGCCATGTAGGCATACATCAATATATGTCGATATAAGTATAAAATATATACAAAATGGCCATATAGGTTTACAAGAATGCCATATATATCCAACACAAAATATGTAAAAAATTCCATATAGGCATACAACAAACAGCTCTAGGATAAAAAGCCATTACTCTACATGCCTTGGAAACAAAAATTTTCCCTTTTATTTTCGATCAGATGGCAATAGGTATGCCACTCATTTGTTCTGAGGCCGAGGAGTGCTCTCGGAGCTCCTCCTAGGTTTTAGTTCTTGGTCAAGATTTATTTGTTACAATAAGAAGTAAAGACATTAATATATAGAAATTACATTATAAAAAATGATATATTTAACAAAATAATCACTTACCACCATCTGACGATCACTCTCCTCGAGGGAAATATTCAAATGCCCATGTGAGGCATGTTGAAGCCCTGTAGAAAACATCTAAAGAGAAATTAAACTACGAATCAATAATGGTTTCATTTTTCACTAACTAAAAACTATAACAACGAATGTAAATTGAAATTTAGTAATCTGCCTCATACCTCTATGAGGGGCATCAAGAATTCTATAGCAGATGAAACACCAATGTCCATTTCCATATGAACATTTAGAGGTGTGTCCTCTTCCAACAACTGAAAATAAAACAACAAATTATTCAATCACGAAAACTACAATAGTGATGCACGTCATGGCTTATAATGTATGAGATAATGAACAAAATTTTAACTAGTTATTAAACTATATATTTCTGACTATCATGCTTACTATTTTCCCTATCCATAGCTTATTCAAAAGCACCTATTTTAAGGTTTTTATCCATAGCAGCAAGGCGGTGAACCATTTGATAAAAATCTGGTAGACATGTATGATAATTGTGGTAGCATAGAGAAGGCAGTGAACTATTTGCAAAAATGCCTCAAAGAAATGGGGTCTCATGGTGATGGAATGCCATTACAAATAAATGTGTCATGGCATTCCATCACCATGAGACCGCATTTCTTCAAGGCATTTTTTCAAACTACTCATTACCTTAACTATGATATTGCTTACTATTATGCTTTGATATATTTTTTCCAAGCATCCATAGTTTGTTGGAAAGCACCTGTTTTAGGCTTTTAGTCATAGCAACAAGGAAATGAGTAGTTTAATCAAATTCTTTTATAGACATGTATTGAAAATGTGGTAGCATAGAAAAGGCGGTGAGTTGTTTGAAAAAATGCCTCAAAGAAATGTGGTCTCATGGTGATGGAATGGCATTCCATCACCATGAGATCACATTTCTTCAAGGCATTTTTTCAAATTGCTCACTACCTTGTCTTTGCTATTGCTTACTGTTATGCTTTGATAGATTTTTTCCAAGCATCCATAGTTTTTTGGAAAGCACCTTTTTTAGGCTTTTAGCCATAGCAACAAGGAACTTCAAGTAGTTTGATAAAATTCTTTGGTAGACATGTATGGAAAATGTGGTAGCATAGAAAAGGCGATGATTTTTTTGAAAAAATACCTTAAAGAAATGTGGTCTCATGGTGATGGAATGGCAATCCATCACCATGAGACTGGTACATTTCTTTGAGGAATTTTTTTAAACTAATCACTTCCTTGTCTATGTTATTTCTTACTATTATACTTTAATAGATTTTTTCCAAGCATCTGAAGTTTGTTGGAAAGAACCTAATTTAGGCTTTTAGCCATAGAAGTAAGGAAGTGAATAGATTGATTAAATTATTTGGTAGAAGTGTATGGAAAATGTGGTATCATACAAAAGGTGGTGAGTTGTTTGAAAAAATTCCTCAAGGAAATTTGGTCTTACGGTGATGGAATGACATTCCATCACCATGAGACCACATTTCTTCGAGGCATTTTTTCAAACTACTCACTGCCTTGTCTATACTATTTCTTACTATTATGCTTTGATATATTTTCTCCAAGTATCCATAGTTTGTTGGAAAACACCTTTTTTAGGATTTTAGCCATAACAACAAGGATGTTCAAGTATTTTTATAAAATGCTTTGGTAGACATGTATGGAAAATGTGGTAGCATAGAAAAGGCAGTGAGTTGTTTGAAAAAATTCCTCTAAGAAATGTGGTCTCATGGTGATGTAATGCCATTACATCACCATGAGACCACATTTCTTAGAGGAATTTTTTCAAACAACTCACTGTCTTGTCTATGTTATTGGTTACTATTATGCTTTGATAGATTTTTTTCCATGAACCCATAGTTTGTTGGAAAGCACCTTTTTTTAGGCTTTTAGCCATAGCAACAAGGAAGTGGACTATTTTATAAAATGCTTTCATAGACATGTATGGAAAATGAGGTAGCATTGAAAAGGCAGTGAGCTGTTTGAAAAAATACCTCAAAGAAATTGGGTCTCATGGTGAAGGACATCACCATGAGACCACATTTCTTTAATGCAATGTTTTCAAAAATCTCATTGTCTTGTCTATTCTATTGCTTACTATTATTATTTCATATATTTCTTCCAAGCATCCATAGCATAGAAAAGGCAGTGGATTGTTTGAAAATATGCCTCAATAAAAAGTGGTCTCATGGAATGCCATGACAAGAAAATGCAATTGGTAGCTACTCCTAGTTATTACTTATGCTATGTGAAGAAATTGCATCACTTCTTATGTTGACTTTCTAAACTTGACTATATTGTAGTTGAAATTTTGTCATCTATCAACATCTAGTTATTAGTTATGGAATGTGAAGTAATGCTTTGACTTTGAAAAATGTGCAATGCAACATAATCAACGATATGAATATAAGCTACACAAATCTGTTAAGTATAATTCATAAGTTAAACTCTTCATTCTATTACATGTGTGAAGGTTTGTCCAACCCCCCTAGCACTCAGAGGTGTTCCCATGAAACCTCAAATATTAGCCTATTCAACATAAAAAATCAGATATTAGAATACCATTCATATAACAATGCTATTAACATGTAATAAATTTATAATTGTTTACTTGTTACATACCTCAAAGGTAGATGCAGTGGAGTAATAAGAGAGTGTAGTGACAAATGTATCCAATATCAACACTGTGACCCTAAAATTTTATTACAATCATAAAAATAAACTAGTTAATATTGCATTTCAAAACTGATTTAATAATTTAAATTCAATGAACATGTTAACATTTACCTGAGTATCGATGTGATAAGCCTAATTCAAAATTCCAGCTACCCTCGCCATCTCCATAGCTGCAAACATATCCTATGTAGCAGCCTCCTCAATGTCGGTGGGGTCATATGTACAAGTCGCCTAACACGAATGGGGTGGAATCCTAGCACTCAAAGACCCCCCTTGATGGAACTGTACTATAGGACTAGTATGTTGAATGACACTCTGGGTCAAAGAGGTGATAGCCTACAAAGTTTCTACCTCGGCACTCTCCTTTGTGATGGAAGGGATAATGATGTTCTCATGATCTGGCCTAGAGAGAGCTCATCTCGCTTGTCACCTAGGATCCAGTTGTGCATCGGGTCTATCTTGAGCCAACCCCCCACCTCTCCCCTAGAAGTCCCTCATATAAAAATAAATCAGGATTTTATTCAGGATGAACTCGTAATATAGTTTCCTCAGGAAATATTGTGGGACTTCTCAATTGTTGCATGGTGGGTAATCAAAAACCATGTACCACCTACCCAAAAATGGTTCCTAATCCCATGGTGGTGCCACCAATGGATAGGAAACCTCTTCATATTGAGGCCAAGATTTTGATTTGTGTGTGGGTCGATGAATAATGAGCACAAATCTAATTTTGTAATTTTTTCATCTTTTACATCTTTATATGATAATTTTTTCCTGATAAAAATTCCTGGCTGCTTGCCTCCTATCTTTCCAATCACTTAATTGTTTGTTGATTGCATCTACATGTTTTAACAATTATTTAAGATAATTTTCAAGTGTTCTTATCTCCATGGTTGAACATGCTGGATCAACCTCGTGATTAACTCAACTCTTTTTTATTGTTTTCAATTTCACTCATTAAATTTTGTTGAGTGCCAAGAGGATGTTGAGGGATTGGTGGAGGAGATTGTTGTTTTGGTTATTCAACTTGAGGATTTTGTTGATGTTTTTGTTGCTCTGCTTGTTGAGGATTTTTTTTATGGTGTTGTTGCTCTTCTTTTTGAGGATTTTTAGGAGGGTTTTGAATAGGGTTTCCAGGATCATTATCATCTCCTACAAATTCAACAAATGAATATAAAAAACAACCTAAAACTAACAAATTCATAACAAAAAACCAATAATCCTTACCTCTTCAACCTCCTCGTTGACGTGGCGGCATCCTGGCGACGAAATAGCAATAATTTGATGAAAAACATCCAAGATTCACTCCTCCCAAAACGCGAGCGTGCAAAAGAAGGGCTTTTGGCCACGGGAAAAGAAAAATAGTCACTGAGCAAATGAGCTCGATTTCCTTTTCTTTTCTTTTAATTGCTCATAATGTGAGCACATTATTTTGTGCTCATGTTATAACGCAAGTGCAAAATAGGCTCAGTTTGGCTGAGCCTTAGGCTCGGCACACCAAGCCATAATGCGAGTGTGTTATAACGTTCTCGCGTTATAAAGCGCTCACGTTATGAGCTATCATAACGTTTTAAAAAAATTGGCCCCCATCTTTTTGCACCCACCCTATTTGTTATATTGTTTAAGGTTTTTGTGTCTATGTGCAAACACGTTTGATAGTGAATAATTTTTGAATTTTTGCTCAATTTATGGAAATGTAATTGAAAATGCAAGTATGAAAGAATGTTGAAAATTCTTGAACAATAAATGACAATTGTAAATGCAATCTCCATGTCTAAAATGCAAAAATTAACTAATTTCAATAATGCTAAATCTGAAAATGATGATATCAATATGCTTTTTGAAATAAACTAATTCAATTTTTCACTTCTTAGCAATATGCAAGATACCTATATGAATGCAATGATACTTTTTTTTATTTCATATTTTAAATGGCCTAATGCAGATTTATGAATCCAATTTGAATATAGATATGAGCTAAATGACCGAAATAAACCCTAAAGGAGAAATGCAAAGCAATGCAAAGTAAAAAATAGATCTAGGGTAGATTTTCAGAAGGCCTATAATATTAATAGGTCAAATTCACCAAAATAAAACATAGGGAAAGGGAAACCTTTGAGTTTCACCTTAGGGTTTGACATATTTCCCTAATTTCAATGTATGTTGTTGGTTTTGTGTGGGGATTAAAAAGCAAAGGTGAAATGGGGGTTTGATGGATTTGGACAAGGTATGTGATTGACTTGTATCCTAAAAGGTGAGTCAACCAACCCTTAACCAAATATCAAAATGTCCTAATGATGAAATGTAATGATCTAATTGTCCTAATTATGCAAATTAGTGTTCTGGTGCAAATACAAAAATATGGGAAGTCACAAAGGAAATTGAACAGCAAAAATAAGAAGGGGAGGAAACTGTGCAATTGTGATAAAAAATTTAGCCTAATTTTTTAGGACTTTTCCTCCGACGGTGCCACTGTCTTAGTAGGTATTTTTATATCTATTTTCACAATCCTTTGATGTCAAATCTGCACTTTTGTTTCTCATCTGCAAACTTGTCGGATCATTGTCATATATTTTTGTAATTGAGGTTTTGTGAGTTGTCAAGGCTTAGGGTTTCAAATACAAAAATGAATAAGTTTCCTTCAAGCTTCATGTGATCCTCTTCAACCTAAAATCTACACATTCACAAAGAGAGGAAATATTGTGTCATTTAGGGGCTTGTTTTGGTCAAACTCTGTGTTAGTGTTTCCACTTCCACAATGGCAATGTCAATGATAAATGGATAAATGAAAGGAAGATATGATGAAATCACAAAGTGTTGCAACTCACCACCCTTCAATGGCTTCCTTGAAGGACTAAAGTCATGCACATCACCTCAAGGTATTAGATCTTGCTTGCTTAATTCACTTGAATACTTTGGAGACCTAAAAAAGTGTTAGCCTTCACAAATTAATGATAGCATGAACATACATGAACTCACATAAGATTTGACATAATGTTGGATCTTGAATTGTTGCAATAAAGCTCTGAAATGTTGCTCTTGACTTGCTGAATAATGCTCTTGTTCATAAGTTTTCCAATAGCCTTTTAGATATCCCTTGTTAATATTCAAATGATGTAATAACTAGGTAGTTATATTCTATTATTCTAATTTCCCAAAAATTAAATCTTGACAGCCAACTTTAGAAATTTGAATCTCAAATAATAAAATGCCAGCATTGACATATTTGAATTTGGAGCCAAAATAGGGGGCATATTTGTCTTAGGAATTAGTGTCCCAACCCTATTTTTGAAAGTTTAAAGTGTCAAGGACAAAGTATTAAATGAGAGCTTTTGTTTTATGCTTACAATTTGTTAGAAAATATTTGAAATAAGTTGTAGAATGCATAATTTAGAAAATTAGGAGCTTAATTAGGTCCAATAACTTAAAGGGGAGAAAAACAGTGCAAAAATTTTAAGGGTGACAATTTACGGTGCTACAATAGGCATTTAATCGAAATACTCTAAAATTAAATCTTGGCAGCCAACATTGGACATGTTTGAAATTTAAATAATAAAATGCAACCTCCAACATATTCAATTTTGGAGGAAAAATAGGACTAAGTCACCTTAGGCGACTATGTCCTAGCCCTATTTTTCAGGCCTTAAGGTGTCGAGGATAAAATATTAAATGGATGCATTGGATTTCTACTTGTAATTTATCAAAAAATGCTAAAATGGGCCACGTAATGCATAATTTAAGAAAATTAGGTGTACAATTAGGTCCATACACTTAGAGGGGAGAAAAAAAATAGTGTGAAATTGTCATGGATGGAAATTTATGACACTACACTTAGCCCCCACTTTAGTGAGGGTATGAACTTACACTTAGACTCACACTAAAGTAGAAAATATGTCAAGAGGGGTTTGATTGTCCAAATGTTGAAGAGATAGGATGACAATGAATCTAAGAGGAGTGCAGAAGCCCCCAAGATTCAAGATCATATGGCAAGACAACATATAAGTATAAAAGAACACAAATATACGTAATGCAGCCAGACAAGATACAAAAACATATATGATAAAACAAGAATCGTACACAACGAAAAATGCATACATAACATAAATATGATGAAAGAATGAAAAACCACAGTGCAAACATGAAGAAGATACACCAAAAATACACAAAAAAACACAAGGTTAGTACTAAAAGGATTCGAGTTGGTAAGGCAAAGAGACCTCGGTCTTAAATTTTTCTCAAATATTGAACATCATCCATCAAATAAATGTTAAACAAAGGAATGCTCTCATGAGGACTAGCAAGTTGTGTTATGTCACATCACTCATGAGCCACATGGATCTACTAGCTAGAAAGTTGTGTTATGCTAGGTATCCATACAATATGATGGGTTCTAGAAAGCTAACAAGTTGTATTATTCTAGAAACTCACAAAACAAATAGCTCTATTGTCAAGAAAGTTGTGTTATGCTTGATAAACATGTTAAAAGGGTGCTCAAGTCCATGACCCAACAAGTTTTGTTATGTTGAATCCATGAACAAACTTGCTAAAGCCTCGCCTAAGAAGGCATATGAATGAAAAAGTCACCTAATAAGATGCAAAAACTTACCTAAGAATGCACATAAACATCTAAGAGGATGATGACAAATTCAACTAATAAGGTGCATAAACTCACCTAAGAAGGTGTCTAAATTTCTAAGAAGACGAACAAGACAAGGCCAAAACCTCAAGGGGTGTTACAAATAACACCACCATAAAAGGTGTTTTTCAAAAATAACAAAGAGGCATAGCTCAAGGGTAAAAGCAAGAAGATGAATCCATGAAACGTAGAAGTTTTTGCCTTAGAAAAAAATCTGAAATCGGCCTCAAAAAAACGGGATCCCAATTTTTAATAAATGGGATCCCGTTTAGGTTTGGGATCTTGAGCCGAAAATGGGATCCCGTTTTTAAAAAAAGGAGTTCTCGTTTCTTAAAAAATGAGATCCCGTTTTAAAACAGTGCACTAAAATATGGGATCTCGTTCTTAAGAAATGGGATCCCATTTTTTAACGGCCCGTTTTAAACAAGATCTCATTTTTTAATGACCCATTTCATCAAAAAAAAAAAAAAAAATTACTTTTAAGAAATGGGATCCCGTTTTGCAAAATGTGATCTTGTTTATAAGAACGGGATCATGTTTCATTCAAGTATAAAAAAATTATATTTTTATGAAATGGGATCCCATTTTTTAAAATTTTGATTTTTGGTTGGGTTTTTGCTTTGTTTTTCGGTTCGAGACAAGGCTTCGAGACCCAAACCTAAGCCCTAGACTTGGTTTGACCTACAAGTTGAAGGTCTTGGCAATGTCACAAGAAAATATCAATTTGGGAATATGTTTAAAGACTTTTTTTTGCAAAAAATTTGACGAAATTAAAACCCATTATAGATGAGACAGTGTAGATTTCAAATATGTAATTTTTTTTACAATTGGATTATTTTTTATTTTTCAATTAATTTTTGATGAAACAAGTCCATAAACTTGAATTATCAAGGTATTTTAGTATTTTAATAACTTTTTATAAACATAATTTTTTGATGAACGGATTGCACAAAAGCATACTTCAGAAAATTCTTTTCAATTTTAAAAAAAATAAAAAAATGATAATTTTAGGTCATCTTATGCATGACGTACATAATTTTTCAAAACACCAAATATGGCCAATAAAAAATTAACAAAAAAATTAGACAAAAATATGGAAAGTGTGCTTTAGTGAGTTACAAATCTTTTCCCAAAAGGATTTAGAAAAATATGATTATTTAGGTCAAAATATGGATAACATACACGTGCATGGTATGGTAAAAAAAAGTGAATTTTAAACAATGGTTTTTAGAAATGCCTATTAAAATCCATTTGTATCATTTGGGTATTGAAATAAATTACATATTTAGAAACTAGACTCTAAGTACTACATTTTATGATCAGTGAATTTTTTCAAGATTCCATCTCTAAGTGCTTCAAATTTTAAGGTCAAATGTGTCAAATTTTAAAAATCAGGGAAAACACTTCCACTAAGTGGCCACAAAGTGGACTCAACTTCTTGCCAGCACCCTCAATATGTAAAGCGTCACACCTTAGGGAGTATCACACATGACATCACCACTAAGAGAGGACAAGTTAGGGAATAAAATCTCACACCTTGGGGAATACTATTTGTAGTATTACCAACAAAAGAAACATCATTTGCCAAGAAAAATCACACTTAGAGGATTTCAAGACCAATACCAGCACAAAGGAGACACAAAATAGATTAAGAAAGCCACACTTCCATTGACAAGGTCACACTTTCTAGGAGATGCATGTGCCATCATCACTAAAAAGGGAGCATTTCTTATATAAAAAAATGTGGGGGACTATACGCCCCCCATTTAAGAAGATACAAAGGGATCCCTTGCTAGAAGGAATGCACCTAACACAAGGCTACGTAACCCCTTTCCCCCCAAGTCTAGGGACAAAGGTGATGCAATATGGAAGATAATACACTCCTCCTTGCGAGATGAAATATGATTGCATAAAGCCTAGTTTATACCCCCATGCATGGTAGTGAGTATGTTGAGATACTATAACTACCAAATGGCAAGGAGCAAGACACATATATGTTAATCTATCATTCAATCAAGTTGATAATTGTAAGGATCAATTCTTCGAATTTATTCTTTAAAGCACCACACTCATCAACAGTATGTCCAAATATTCTATTATATGCATAGTAGGATGTATTTTTATTATTTTGTGTAGTGTCTCTGCCTTCACACATAGGTGGTAATGTAATGTATCCCAAGTTTAGAAGTGCACTTAAATTACGCAGATAAAGGATGTGGAGTAGGTAACACACTTTTCTTAATAGGGCCATGGACATTGTATGGCTTGGTTGGTGGAACAAATGTTTGATATAAGGGTGGATGACCTCTATAACCTATTCCTTTTGTGTTTTCATATAGTTTTTGTTCCAAAAGGGAATGGATTTCATGTTCATTCTCTATGATACATCCTTATTTTCTCAAGATCTTAAAGCCTTGGCCATAGCATTGCTCCAAGCTAATGGGTGTGTTTGTAACTTTGTTCTCATATAATGGGAGATTGAGTGATATGTTTTCATTTTTATTGTTATTGATATATAGGTACTTCCATGTGCATTGGTTGAGGGATGAATTGCAGGTCATAAAAAATTTCAATTGGTGGTATGGTAAGTGTTGGTGATTGTTGATATGGGTGATTAGGCAATTCCATTAAAGGGAAAAGGACCACAATGTTCTCAAGTTTGGGCAAGATATTATTTATGAACTCATTCATCATGCCCTCTTCTTGCCTCAAGATAGCTTCATTGAGAAGACATGTGTTGAGAGATAAAGGATCATGAGTTTCATCATTTGAATTAGGGTGATTGCCAAACACAACTTAAAAAATCAACCAAGGATTTCAAGAAAGTCAAAATTTTACCAAAACAATTATCAATTATGACTATATGATGCTTGTACTAAGGTTCAGATTGATATACAACAATGAACTAAAAAACAAAAATCAGATTTGGATAGAGGATCTTTAGAGGGTTTTGTCATAAAAATCTAAGCACAAATAGCTTGGACTAGGTTGCCTAGGGCGACTGTGTCTAGCTGGAATTTTTACAAAATTTTAATTTTGATTGTTTCTTATACTATATAAGGTTCTTAGGTCTATGCAGACAGGTCTAGCAATGAATTATTTTCTAGAATTTACTCAATTTATGATTATGAAATTCAAAATACAACTATGCAACAATTTGTAAAATGTTCCAACAATAAAAGACAATTGTAAATGCAATTTCAAGATCTAAGATGCAAGGATTGACTAATTCTATTATGTCAAAATCTAAAAATGATGGTGTTGATGCAATTTTGAAACAAATAATGCAAAAAAAAAAAAATCTTCTTAGGCTATATGTGTGATTCCTAAATAAATGCAATGAACAATTTCATATTTGTTTTCCAATTTAAATGACCTAAGGCAAATTTTGAAATACAATTTGAATATAAATCAAACCTAAGATGAGTGAAATTAACCATATAATGAAACCTATGATGCAATGATATGTGATTTTTTTTTTTTATGTTTGTTATGATGCACAAATGAATGCCTAAATGAATAATGCAATGGTAAACCTGGATCTAGGATGATTCGCCTCAACTTTCAAAAGGTTTATGATTTAAATGTGTTGATTTCACCAAAATGAAATAGTGAAAAAGGTAAACCCTAGGATTTTACTCCTAGGATTTAACACTTTTCAAAGGGTATCTCATTTAAAGATTGAGGTGGAGGGGGTTTTATGAATTTGGACAAGATATAGGACTGAATTACAACCTGAGAGGTGTGTCAACCTTCCCTTGACCAAACTAGAAATGGACCTAAGGATGAAGTGCAATGATTCAACTAGCCTAAAGATGCAAATTACTATTCTGATGCAAATAAAGAAACGTAGAAAGTCACAAATAAACTCATACTACAAAAATGGACAGAGTAGGACACTATGCACCTGTGATACGAATCTGACCCAATTACAAAGTAGCCAAGAAGGCAAACAAAAACTAGTCTCACAAGAAGAGAGATTGAAATCAAAATGACGAAATAAAAGGAGAGCAAAGCTAGCAAGGACCAACAAACACTTTATATTGGAGTGATTTAGGAATGGGTTTTGCAAGGAACCCATAACCTTCAACAATGAATGAACAAATGTTTAAAGTGGTTTGAATCCAAACATCACCAAAGGGCACTGAAGAGGAGCAATGACTAAATGGGATGTCTTGCCAATTTTTGGAGAAGAAATATTAGCCAAAATATTCTCAAATACGACAGATTTTCTTTTTACCTTAAAAACTAAAAACCTTACGATAAAATTAAATGATCACTCCTATGTGCACTTACATAACTAGAAAGAAGTAAAAATTATGAAGTTTCAATTCTCTATCTCTAGTACCATGTGCCATTAACTATTTATTTTGCATCATACCTAGTAACTAATGAAAAAAATACATAAATAATTTTAATATCATATCAATTTAATTATTATTATTGTATTGAAGTGTCAAACGTTTTTTAAACTAAATCAATAATTAATAAAAAAAACCTAAAATAGTCTAATAAACCATACAATTAAAAATAAATATAAATATGATATTTTATCAAATGTACATACTATATTAAAATTGTAATATTTTCCATGTGTAGCAAACAAATATATAATTAATATAAATATGTAACTAGTTTCTTGTAAATTTGATAGTTGTTCAAAGATAGTCTTGACGTACTTTTATTTATTTTTTTGTTGAATCAAAACAGAAAATTACATAAAAAATAAATAAATGGGCAACCAACAAGTTGCCACACTAGTAAAATCAATTACAAACCAACAAAACTATTCGATAACAACAAGGATGTACCCCATACATCACAAGACATTGCCTTAGATTTTGAATTTAGCCATCCTTTGAAGTCGTTTGGAGTATAAAGAATTGTTTCCATGTAGCTACATCAACTAAAACTTTATCTTGTCCAAGTGATTGTTGAGGGTGCTGGCAAGAAGTTGAGTCCACTTTTTGGCCAAAAAGTGGAAGTGTTTTCCCTTATTTTTAGAGTTTGACACATTTGACCTTAAAATTTGAAGCACTTAGAGATGAAATCTTCGAACAAGTCACTGATCATAAAATGTAGTACTCAGAGTCTAGTTTCCAAATATGTAATTTATTTCAATACCCACATTGTACAAAATGAATTTCAATAGGCTTTTGTAAAAACCACTATTTAAAAGTTTGTTTTTACCATACCAGGCACATGTACGACATCCATATTTTGACTTAAACTATCATATTTTTCTAAATCCTTTCGGGAAAAGACTTGTAACTCACTGAAGCATGCCCTAGATATTATTTTGTAATTTTTTATTGAATTTTTTTTTTGTTAATTTTTTATCATGCATATTTGTCGTTTAGAAAAATCGTTATGTACGACACGCATAAGTTGACCTAAAGTTATCTTTTTTGCATTTTTTTTTAAAATTGAAAAGAATTGTTTGAATTTTCCCCTTGTGCAATCCGTTTGTCAAAATATTATGTTGATCAAAAGTTATTAAAATAGTAAAAAACACTGATATTTGAAGCTTATGGACCAATTTCATCAGAAATTAATTAAAAAATAGAAAAAATAATCCAATTGTAAAAAAAATTACATATTTGGAATCTACATTGTCTCATCTAAAATGGGTTTTAATTTCATCGAAAAATTCTGCAAAAAAGGCATCAGCCATATGCCCAAACTCAGTATTTTTTGGGACATATTAGGACCTTCAACTTGCAGGTCAAACCAGGTCCAAAGCTTAGGTTCAGGTCCCCAAATCTTTTTCCCAAACCGAAAAACAAAGCAAAAACCCGACCAAAAATTAAAATTTTAAAAAACGGGATCCCATTTCATAAAAAAATAATTTTTTTATGAATTTAAGAAACGGGATCCCATTTCTTAAATTCATAATTTTTAATTTTTTTATGAAACGGGATCCCGTTTTTGGCTCGAGGTCCCGAACCTAAATGGGATCTCGTTTTTCGCAAGACGATTTCGTTTTTTTGCCTAAGGCAAAAACTTCCACATTTCGTGGACTCATCTTTGTGCTTCTACCTGTGATCTTTATATTTCCCTTTGGGACCCCCTGTAATTGAGAGCACAAAAAGATAATTTGGAAGTCGATATCAAAGTAAAACTTTAACATTTCTCCTTCCTAACGAACATTATGCTTTGAAAAAGTTGCTAAACATCTACATTTCCATATGTTAAACAAAATAGTATGTCTCATTGAGTCACCACAACATTATTTTGAAGACCAATGCCCAAAACAATAGTTTACAAAAATATCAGGGAAGAATTTGAAGGTAAGTACAAGAATGTGGGTCCACAAAATGTTCAAAAAGTGGAAGTCTTTCTCCTAATTTTCAAAATTTGTCAGGCATTTGTAAAAACTACTTTTAAAGTCATTTTTTTAGGACCATACCATGCACGTACATACATGCAACCATAATTTGACCTAAATAAAAATATTTTTCTAATTCTTTTTGGGAAAAGATGTGTATTGTAATGAAGATTGATGTGGATTTTTTTATAGTTTTTTTTTTTAATATTTTTTATATTATTTTTTATCGGTCCTAATTACTAGTTTTTAAAGCCTTGTTTGAATTTTAGTTTTTCCATTGTGTAAAGAATTGTTTATAGATTCATGCCATATAACCTTTTTAACAAGAAAATTAACAAGTTAAAATATATTAAAAAAAAATGAAAACTTGACATTTCAAGTTTATGGACTAGTTTCCCCATAAATTTTTTAAAAAAATCTAGAATCACCAAAAAAATTACATATTTGAAAACTAGACGTTTTCATTTATAATATATTTTAATTTTAGAAAATAATTTTGAAAACCTCATCAACCATATCGCCAAAAAAAAAATTCTTGACATTTCCATGATCTTATACTTGTAGTTTGCAACGAGCACCCACTTTAAAATGGGTACCTATTCTAAAAATGAATGGATACTTGTTTTAAAGTTGAAAAATGATACTTCTTCTAAATGTGGACGCAACTTCTTGCACTTGCCCTTAAAAATCATATTACTTCATTGCTTATTTGACATACTTTTATTACATTTGAATTTTTTATTGAAAATTTGAGCTCGTACACATTGAGTCAAAGTTCATCCAATCATGTTGGTTAAGAGATAGAAAATAGATAAATTTTATATGGACAAATTGATTATTTATTTCATGATTTAGTGAGAAAAAAACACTGATGTTACTTCTTATACAGACACGGTTGAATGAAGTCGTAAAATTAGCCTTTGAATTTCTTTATTAAAATTAAATAAGAAAAACGATTTTCATTCATTTCAAAATTTGATTTTCAAATTAAAAATTTGTCTAATATATTAAGTTTCTATATAATGAATCTTTATTAAAATTCTATAAAAATATAAAAAAATATTTAAATTAGAATTATTTACCAAACCATATATTAAAATTGCTATATAGGGTTGGGGAAACAATGAACACTAAGGAAGTCTAAGGCACTCAATTGTGTGAGTGATCATAATTTTTTTAAAGGCACTAAACAAGTCTGTGATGAAGACCGTTGTTTTCGCATCTGCTACTATGTCTGCTTCCGCATTCACTTTGGGTGGGAGCCTGGTTTCAAAATCATCGGACTTGCGTGTGAGAGTTGGCATTTTTGTGGGGGCAGGGGATCCCCCTGTTGCCCCTAACTTGTTGCAGGTGCAAGGATGTGAGGGTTTTTCGTCGCCTTTGGATAGGTCATCATTGGCGCATGTTGTGTGGGGTGTGGCTAGGGCCCCTCCTCCTGCTGTTGTTGTTGCTCGTGTCCCGGTGAGTGCTATGTGGGATGTGGCTGGGGGCCCTCCTCCTGTTGATTCTCGTAATTCTTTTTTTGATGTTTCTCGTGCCTAGGTCCCTTCTAGGGTTCGTCCTTTACCTTGTGCGCAGGACTCCCCTGTGGTGGTCTATGGGCCTGAGGTTGCTGACAATGAAGACTTCTACATGCGTCAGGGTGTGGTCGGGAGGTTTAACAGCTTGTGGCCCTTCCTTCTTGATCTCCATGAGTGGGTGTCTAGTTTTTGGAAGCCTTTAGTTTCTAGACAGAATGACCTTTATCCCAATGCTAGAGGTTTCTTCTTTGCTACCTTCTCTACCCCGGTGGATCGTGACAGAGTGTTGGATCAAGGGTGGGTGTGGGGTGTTCATTCATTGTTCATCTAATCATGGTCTCACTCTTTCAACCCTTTTACGGAGCCTCTGAATATCATACCAGTTTGGGTTCATTTTCCAAATATCCCTCTCCAATTTTGGGAGGATTCTTGCTTTGAGGCCATTGACAGAATTTTGAAGGTGGACTCTACGACTTGAGATATTGGGCATGCTACTGTGGCTCGTATTTTGATCGATTTGGATATGTCCAAACCACTCCATGATGATGTGGTCTTGATGGTGGCAGACCAAACTTGGAAGCAACTTCTGGACTATGAGGGGCTCCCTTTTCGTTGCAGATGTTGCTTCTTTGTTGGTCTCTTGGCTTCCAGTTGCCCTCTTGCTCGTCATAAGAGTGTTGCTACTTGGTGGAAGGATGCTCTTACGAACCATATCACTTTTGGTTCTCCCCCTTCAGATAGTTCCTCTAAGGAGGGAGACCCTTCCAAGCCAACTCTACCGGCTATCCCTGTCGTGGAACCTCTGCCCTGTTTTGTTGTCTTTGTTCCATTAGAACCTTTTGTTGTCGTTGTCCTATCTGAACCTACCCATCCTTCATTGAACGAATCTGTTGGTCCTTTTCCTGCTTTGATCGTTGATGCTTCGCTGATGGTTCCTGCAATATGTGATGGCTCCTCTCATGTGGTGTTTGGTGGGGATTCGCTCTCCCCGCCTCTCTCATTGGTTCCCGACTCCAAGCCTTCTTGGTCTGTTGTGCTGCGGAAGAAGAAAGGACTCCCCAAATCAATTGCCTCTTCACGACCTCAGGTTCGTGGAGTAGGTTTTGAACCCCATTTTTTGGGGGTTGTTTAACTTGTTTAGGTTGTTCTACAACTATCTATCAACTGTTTATGTTGGTTCTTCTAGTTCAAGTTTTGTTTGAACTATGCTTTCTTTTGGCCCTTTGGGTTTTTTGTGTAAACAGTACAACACCTTGTAAATGTTGCTTATCTTATCAAAAACATATCATCTAATTAAGCATAATTGTGTAAGTAGGAGCTTCGTTCTAATGTGATATATATTACTAAGTTTTAAAATCACATAAAAATGAGTGTTCACTTTTTATTTTGATAAAAATAATCAATTTAAAAAAATCAATGTGTTAAAGAATGAAATGTAGAATGTTTCAATTTGAATAATAAAAAATAAAGACACTAGTAGAAAATATTTGTATATTTAGATTTTATTTTTTTAATTATATGGTTAGAAAGCTAAAATAAAACTTTACATCATGGTGATATTTTTTGTGAGATCTTGTCTTTAAATATACAAACTCCATAGAGACCATGGTCAACATATATATATATTTTTAAGGATTTGAACACCCAAATTAAATATCCAACCATTAAGCTTGGTAAATGCATACTTATTCCAAGCTTAGGGGTGAATTTTTATTGATTCAATTTGATACACATAAACATTAGAATACACTTGCATTACCAAAAATGTGCCTAAACCCTAACACAAGTACATTATATTTTTTTTGGAATGTAAATAGATTATGACTTTAAGTAAAAAAATTATCCCCATCTTTGTGCACATATTCCATGTGTGCAAAATATTTATCACCTAACATACATCCCACCCCAATACATTAGCCTAAAAGATAGTTAAAAATATCCATTCTACCCCTCATAGTTAGAAGTATATTTCTCTCCATTTTCATTATTATAATTATAATATAAATGAACAAGCTATATGCCATAGCATTGCCCATCAAGTAAATTTCTCATATTTAAACCATCAATCATAAAAACAATGGAAATAATGAAACTAGATGCAAGTAGGCTTCAAATTCTCTAATTTAAATAAATTATAAAAGTTAATGTAAGAATAAAGTTATAACATGTTTTTAGGTTACTAAATTATTTAAGTGAAATTATAGATTTAATTTCACCTAAAAATCTTTAGATCTAATTTCTTTGTTTCATATGTTTATGTATAAACATTCATTTTTAATGAAATTATAGTTCTAATAGGTTAGTTGAATCTGATAAATCATTGCATCTCTTAATTAAAACAAATAAAACAAAAATATTTGTTAGTCTCAAATATGTATTAGACCTACTAATATTTTCAAAAAGAACTCATTAGATTGAAGTAACATTCATTTTTAATGAAATTGTAGTTCTAATAGGTTAGTTGAATCCCATAAATCATTGCATCTCTTAATTAAAACAAATAATAAAAAAATGTTTGTTAGTCTCAAATATGTATTAGACCTACTAATATTTTCAAAAAGAACTCATTAGATTGAAGTAAATTAGTGGTATAGATGATTTGAATCTAATAACTCAACCCCCCTAATTTTTCCAATCTTTGAAGAATGTTATATTACTTATTGTACCACTAATTAGTCCACATACATCAATATGGAGCTCCTATAGAGTATCCTATTAAGTACATTCATGTCCTCTCATTACTTAATTCAAAGGGTTAAGTGATATCCAATTAACAATTAAAGTCTAATAAATGAGATGAATGTGAACATTACTAATTTTTCATATTTATTCAATTACTAAATCAAATATTAAAATTTAATCTTAATACATCATTGACATTTATTTATATTTTTTAATTTAATCAATTAATATATACATATAAAATAAAAATTTAATGTTAATTTAAATATGATGTAAACATTAAATTGCTCAATTTCTAATCTTTATTTAAACCATTAAATTCATAAATAATCTATAAAAAGATATCAACCACCTTTGTCCATTTAAAATGCATCAAACTATCTTTAAATTCTTGCATCCAATATCTTCCTCTATATCTACATATTTCTTTAGATTGCTCAATTTCCTCTATATATTTTCTCTCAATTCTTCAATTTAATACCATCACCCAATTCCAAAGAGATTCATCTATGTGGAAACACCTTATAGAAGTTGATTGGTAGAAATTTGTAAATAATTTGATGAGAGGAGAATAAATGATAGAATAAATAATTTATTCAATCATTAGATCATATATTACAAATGGAATATGCTAATTGACAATCAAGCTTTAAATAAGGTCTTAATTTATTTTTAATCAAATATCTTAAAAAATATATAATTTTTCATATTTTGAAATAATTATCAAACATCATAGAAATATATAATTTTTCATATTTTGAAATAATTCTGAAGTCTTTATAAGAATATTCAAAAATATACTCTAAATGAAAAATTTCTTAAAAAACTAATCACAAATAAATTTAAAAATAATAAATAAGATAAGATTCATAAAAGTAAACACAAAATTGATTGTTTTATAATTAAACATTCAACATTCATACAAAGCATCCTTCTCATCCATTCACACAAATAAATATCTTTTCAAAACTTATCATCATAAAAAATCATTTTAGCACCACAAATAATCAACCACAAATAAATTTAAAAATAATGATAAATAATAAAAGATGTATTAAAGTTAACACTAAATTAACTATTTTACAATTAAGCACTCAACTTTTCACCCAAAGTATTCCTAGAAACTAGCACTATGAAAAATTATTTTAGCACCATAAAAAATTATATAATATTTTATTTTAATAAATATAAAATCATTTCAAACCAATCTTGATTCTTTGGAAGGATTATCCAATGATATGTAGTCTAAATTATATTTTAGAAAAATCATCACAAATAATTTTTTTTTTAATTTGTAAGAATAAGTTGTCAAAGATAATCTAATTATATAATCTATTATGTTATGACTCAAAATTATAAGAATAATTTTTTGAAGATAGTCTAATTAGATAAACCATAACTTATGAATTTTTTGTTATGTGATGAATGCAATAATTTGTAAGTAAAAACAAAACAAATTTTAAATAAAATAAATAAATTTTAAAAAATAAACCTAAAAATTTGTATCCAATTATACAAATTTTAAAATAAATTGAAATTGGTGTAAAAAAAGTCATAAACATAAAATAAAAACAATAATTAACAGCTCGAGCAGATATTATGAAAAGATTTAAATGTAATCGCCATTAATAAAGACTAAATAATAATGTATTGTACAAAGTGATTAGTTTAATGATTAAGTATTTGATTAAAATAATAAATAATAATATATTGTACAAAGTGATTAGTTTAATGATTAAGTATTTGATTAAAATAATAAAAAGCATATTAAGCAAGTATGAATCTTCTTTATTGTGAAGCTTTATAATTCTACATATAACATAATCATTTAAATCTTATAAAATTTATATTATAAAAAATATCTATAATATAAATTAATAATTAAAAATATTTTATTATAATTAAAAATTAAAATTATTGAAAATAAGTTTATTAATGTAACATTAAATTATTCTGAATTACATTTTTTAAATTATAAGACGGTAGTATCAATATATCATTAATTTAATAGAATAATATAATTATAAATAAAATAGTTTAAAACAGAAAATTTTCTAATTTAAATATTACGAACATTAAACATAAATATTTTTAATATTCCCCACCTAACAAGACAACAATCAATAAAATTATAAATATAATAATAGAATTGTAAATAAAATAGTTTCAAAGAGAAAAAAATTTCAATCTAAATATTATAGTGAAGACAACCACCAATAGATTGTCTATATATTACAAACTTCATACAATACAAAAATTCTACACAAACTAGTTTCGAAAAGAGACAATTTCTAAATTTTCAAATACAAATGATAAACATTAAACACATAGATTAGTGCATTCCCCATATGATAAATATAACCATCAATGAATTGCCATATGATAATACCAATTGTAGGTCAGAAACTTCACTATGAACATTAACAATGTCTCTTTCAGGGTTTGATGTGAAGAGATGTTATATGCAACTGATCATTAAAATCAACACACAGATACAACTTTTTATAAATAGAACTTATTCGTCAAGGATAAACACTCGGCCAGGTTATAAACAAATATCTCATGAAAATTGGTTTTTCTCAACAGAATCTGATTGTATCTTTGCATGTTTATCTACCAAAAGTCACATTGTAATTTTGGTATATATGCGTCGTGTAATCATTAAGATGAAGGGTCTGAATGGCGAACAGAAAAATCCGTACTGTTATTTACTGTGAGTTTGGTGTTTTGGAATATTTTCTCTCAGATGAGTTGCTTCCCTTCACTAAATTAGGTTTCTTAGGTATATCACAGAAAATTTCTTAACAGGAGATTTTGATGGGGGACGCACCTTTCAGTTATTATGACATCAATAGGAGAAAGAGAAAGCACCGCTACTGCCACTTCAATTCTGAACGTTTACATCCTTAAACGCCTACTTCAGATGTTTGCCTCCACGCCCAAGAAATACAGAAAGCATGACATAACCATAACTATGAGCATGCACTAAAATATCACGCATATGTTGTTCCTAAGCGTTACAAATGAATGTTTCCAGTGGCTCGTGTGGAGCGTCTTATAAGCTTTTAACATCCTGGCCCTCTTCAATACTGGTCAAGTATACGAAGCAGTACAATTATGGGCAGTACAAAACTTATACAAGTTACTCAAGAGTTGAGTTACGGGCTATGAATGTGTGATTGTAAATGGTTGAACTTTTATCTTGGGCTGGTAATATCTACACTTAGGAATACCCTGTACAGTTTTACTGTGATTCCAAGGAATTTTATTATGTTTCGTCATATATGGTGTGCTTCGATAGAATCGTTTCTCGAATTCATAGGCATTCAAAATGAAAACAATGCGGACCAAAACAGATGCTGTCATTACGTACAAAATGTTTTCGCCCACGTCATGAGATTGGTATTTCGTTGAAAACGATTACATATTCCTCCGTTTCAATTAATGCACAGGACTTTTCCATAGCATACCTAAAAATACAGAAGCAAAGCTACACCCATTTGAAAAAACATATACCTAATTATGGCAGAGAAGTGGAGAAACAATGGGGTTTCAAGTAAAATATAGTTTTTCCAGAATTATGAAAGAAAAAGGACCGTCCA
Organism: Sequoiadendron giganteum; assembly: GCA_007115665.2. Lineage (NCBI taxonomy): Eukaryota > Viridiplantae > Streptophyta > Pinopsida > Cupressales > Cupressaceae > Sequoiadendron > Sequoiadendron giganteum. The sequence goes on along the minus strand of CM021110.1, from coordinate 403,672,830 downwards.
CTTACTCGGGCTTGGCGTGCAAGTCCTCGCTGTAGTTCACACGTATCCGGGCATGCGTAAGTGGGCTTCAAATGCAGGCAAATTTCTACCCTACATAAAAAGCGAAATGAAGTTGATAAAATCTTATCAGAGAAACTTCGTTACAGACCTTTGAAACAGAACTTTTAAAACACGTTCGCCCGTGCAGAACTTGACAAAATATACTAAAAGCATAAAAGAATATCATAAAGTTATTAAAGCCTCTGCAATTTATAAACTAACGCCGTTACAGAAGAATGACGGCCGCAGCTCTACAAACACACAAACTTTTAAACAATTTACCGCATGTATAAAATATGTTTAACAGATACATAATGGGTTCTCAAATATCGAATTACTAATATATACTTCTCAACTCAGTGAGAGCCGCAAGCTTACAGAGCAAAGCGATTGCACTTTCAAATAAAGAACAAAAACAAACTTGCCCCACATTATGAAATAGAAACAAACAGGAAAAAGAAAACTACTAAGCTGACAAAATTAGAGAAATGGCGGTTCTAAATATCATTTACATTACATAATATAAATAGTAAATATACTGTATAAATTGAAGTTTCTCCAAGACAAGAGAGCTCATGTAGAACAGCTATAACTACCAATTACTAGCACAGCCTCTGCGGTTACAAAATCCATACGGTTACGAGAACCTTTGGCTGCAGTGGTTGCATCTTAAGAGCCAAAAAAAGATAAGAATACCCCATCCCCGCCTAGAACAAAGCTAAGAAATTGTACTGTATAAGTATATATACTTAAACTAAAAATTGGTCTATGTGTATATATACTTAAAATTAGAGATCAGTGTCTATGTATATATTACATTGATTTATATACTATCTAGGCATTCATGAGCCACCAGGAAGGGTGAGTTACATTCAAAGAGGAGGCATTGGCAATAAGAGAGGCTTCTTGCTCAAAATCTGGGCTATGGCATTGGACGCCCAGCTTGAGATCCAATTCAACTTTCACACGAGAAGCTTTAGAAGAGTCGCCGGTCCGAAGCTTCTTAGGGACGGGCACAACATTTCCTTTATCATACCCGAGGGACACGAGCGTCAATTGGGTGGCAGAGCCGTCGAGCGAAGAGGCAGGCGCCTTGAGATCCCGGTGGGGCATCTGGAAGAGGTGAGAAGGGGACTGAACGGACGTGCATTCGGTGCGGTTAGTAACGCTTCTCTTGGCGGCGTCAGTGGGCTTGGTGAGAGGGATACAGAGGGGTGAAGGAATGGAGAAATTGGTGCGGGCTTTGGCCCCGCGGAGGCGGCGGGCGGCGGAGTCGTAGGCCCGGGCGGCCTCCTCGGCAGTGTCGAAAGTACCGAGCCAGTGTCTGCACCGCCCGATTCGGTCCCGAATTTCCGCCGACCATCTCCCCCACGGCCTCTTCCTCACCCCTCTAAACGTCCTTCCAGTATTGTTATTAGCGCTTTCTTTGTCACCATTAGGCGTTCCGCCTTGTCTGCAGCTCGGCTCCTTTGCCGGGTGCACCGCCGGGTCCGAATAGCAACCCGGGAAGCAGCCGCCGCCGCCGCCGCCGCCACCGCTGGGTACCAGCACGGTTTGTCCTCCACTCCCGCCCGTCCCGAACAAAATACGCTGCCCGACCACTGCACCTATTCCATCGCACAATCTCTCATTCTCCCCTTCACTGGGCAAGCACAGCTGGGCACCGAACAGCTGAAACGACCCGTCAGCCGTCACCCGGCTCGGCTGCGGCACGTCATTGTAGACGCATAAATCCCATGCAAACCCGCAGCCTCTCTCCATTAAACCACTGCTTAAACTACCCTCACCCTCCATCTTCACCCGCTTGGCCAACAGCATATCCAGCCCGGCCATACAAAACTCTCAAATCCAATTCTAACCACTTCTCTTTTGTCCCCACTCAGAAAACAAAAACCCCCCAAAATTCTGGCTTTCTCTTTCTCTTTGATTCGCTTTCAATCGACAGACAGTGAAATGAACTGCGGGGCGAGTGGCGTATATAGAGAGCCCTTTCATTAACCCAGCGGTCACATGCCATTACCCCCTTTCTACCTGCCGTTTTTGCGGCCCCCCCAATCGGGATCCTCGCCGGCCGACGGAACGGGGCGTGAGTTGTAAGGTGTTGTTACCGAGATTTTGACTGGCGGGAGAAACCCAAAGTTTCCCGGCGTGCTGACTCGAGCCGCGCGTCATGCTATCTTGTCAAAGACTGGCTCCTTTGACCGCATGAGGAAACACGTTACAACATAACTATATATTTTTCCCTTGCGGGCGTGAGGGAATGTTTGTTTGTATGCCTTGTAAAAGGCCGTGTAATTTCTGTTATTTTGTGCTTGTCCTATGTATCTCTCTTTGCCAAAAACAAAACCAAGGTTTCAAACATAATAGACAATGATTTTGGCCATCCACAATATTCCTTTTGGAAACATTAAAAGGGATAATTATTGATTTTGGAGCTCTAAATGCATTTGGACTGCCTAGTGTTTTTTTTGGTGGTAGAAAAATAATAAATATTTTGATTTTGAAGCTCTAAATGGTTTGAAAATCTAGGGAAGAGATAATGACAGGCCAATGCACATTGCTTTGCATGCCTTGGAACACAAGTTTCACGGTTTGGGTCTTTTCGCCCATGTGTAAGTTCACCCCTCGGAGCTTCTCGACTTGTGTTCTCCTTAAAGTTTGTTTGACTCAGAGTATATGAAAAGTTTAAAGTAGCTCCTACTTTTGTTTGTATATTATAACATATGCAAGGTACTACATAGTATCTAGATTGTTGAGTATTATATGAGCAGAATTTGGAATTTTTTTGGGAGTCTGATCGACAGGGAACATTCTTGAACAAAGAGTCTTCATGGTTGGCGACTATAAAACACATTTCTAAAGATTTATAGCTACTATCAAGGTAAACTAATATATTACTAGGTTGGAGAACCAAAATGTTTCACTAGTATCTATATCTTAATATTTTCAAAGTACCATAATTGTACAAGAACATAATTATGTGCAAGTGAAAAATAAACATTCCAAGATTGGACAGTTTTGTCTTCAATGAGCATAAAAGTACATATTTTTAAAATTTTTTATGTTTTGGTTAATATTTTAAATGAATAATTTTATTATACGGTTTGATTATTTTGATGCATACACTTATTCAATATTTAATTTACCACTTTGAAATATTTTATTACTCTGTTTTACAAGTTTATTGACTTTATTCCTACCAATTTATACATTCTATATAGATTCATGAATCTACAATCCTATCCTAGGTAAGATTGTTAATCCAATTGTGTCCTCTTATTTCAAAATCTAATTTCCCCCTAACATTCCTGGTCCATCCAACCATTACTTGTCAATATAGACAACCGATTTTGAATTTCATGGGTTGAATGTTATGTATTTAAACACATCACTAGGTCATTTGAGAAGAGGGAATTGATACATCATGGCATAAGTAGCATCTTAAAGCATACATTCTCCTCTCATTTGTGTATGTACATGAAGTGCATCAAACATTCACTGTCTGACATCAACAAAGGATTGAGTTTTTTTTATCAATTGACACTCCAAAAATTGTCTAAGGTTGTTCCCTAAAGCATTTTAGGAAAGATATTTGTAGCTATCACATTCTAATAGATAATATTTAGAATGGATATCATTTAAGTATCAATGTGAGAATTATTGTATCCCTTCCTCTTGTATTTAGGTAGATATAGTAGAGGTTTTGGTTATAATAGATTCCTAACCATGTTATCCAATGACTCCTTAAAGAATAAACAAGACAAGTTCCTATAGTTAAATCATTAAGAGGAGTGAAGGTATACCATGTAGTAGAGGGACAAATAAAATATAAAATGGGTGGTGAATTAGCTAGATATGTCGATGGGATGTATTAATCCGAGCTTTGTTAAATGATGCTAAGAAATAAAGGTAAAAAATAATAAAATATAAAATTAATTCAATGGAGTGACCTCCAAAAATTATAATATGATGATATGGATTTAACTTTATATCTTATGATGGTTTGGAAGACCCTTTCTCTTCTTTATTTTTAGACCTAATTAGATAGGGATACCCCTTAATTGTAACTTGGTCAACCTAAAGAATTAACTAAAACTAATATATGAAAATACTAGGTTAAACATGCCACAAGTGTTTAAACTTATTATACAATTAGGAAGATATAATATTAGAGGCATAACATGCCCAACCCTTTTTTAAAAATTCCCTCAATGCTTAAAAAAATTGGATTATTCTATATGAATTAATCATATTCCCATGTTGCATCTTTAACTATGATTCGTTCACTTGATTTTAAATGTATAAATGGATTTGTTCCACAACTACACTTATTTTTTCTCTATGAATACCTTAGGTTCCAAAATAAACTTCACTTCATCTAATTTAAGAAATTCTAACTAGATTTCATGATTGTTATTTATTAATTTCTTAGCTATGAGACATGAAATATATGATGAATATTGGAAGAGGGTGAAAGTTCCAAATTATAAGATACACTACCAATTTGATGGAGAACCGCATGACCCATAAAATTTGGGCGCTAGATTTATCCTTTTATGGTACTTAAGTGGAATTTAATTTAAGGTTCCAACCAAATGAATATCAAATCTCCCTCCTCAAAATGCCTCTCACTATGATGTTTATCTTCTTATTTATTCATCCTATTTTGAGTCATAATTAAAATTTCCTTCAATATTTGAATTATTTCCTATTCCAGTGTTGAGTATGACCCTCTATTGCATGAGATTTGGGATGACCCTATAAATAATGTATTATATGTTGTGGGTGTACATAAAGCTCGAACTAGATATCGAGTCATCCTTATTAATTTTTAAAGTCATGTGTTATACCACTCCTTCAACGAAGGCCATTTGGATCAATTTTCTTATTTTTTGGAGGCTTGAAGCAAGGTATATATCCTCACAAATGTTTATTAACAAATTATTTTTAGCCATCTGATTATGGATGATAGGATGAGCTATGTACTAGGTTAAATTTACTCCATGTAAATAATTTTATCCAAAAGATGTTGGTGAATATATGTTCATGATCACTAACCTTTAATTTAGGAATGACATGGAATTTTTGTACCTTTTTCATGAATAATTTTTCTACATTATAGTTTTTAAATAGATGAGAGAGCCCAAAAAATGTGCATATTTAGTGAGTCTATCCACAACCACCAAGATCACATAAAGGTTCTCTAACTTTTACAACTCAATAGTGAAGTCCATCAATATTTCTAAAAGATTGTACAACTAATTACTCTTTGTTTCAATCTACTTATTTCCTTAGATAGATACAAAACATAGTAATGTAGCTTACAAAAAAAAAGAATTATTTTTACTTATCTAAATTTTATTGTCCTTATTATTACGGTTTTTATAATGGACTAAGAAAATCTAGAATAACTAAGAACACAATAAGATATTTTGGAAAATAAACCAAAAAAGTAAAAATTTGAAATGATACAAAATATAGAAATGTCTCAAAATAGCCTATGTTAGAGACACGAAAGAAATTTATAGATGATAGCATAATTATTCTAATTTTTAAGTTCCATGTGATCCTCCATTGAACAAAATCACGCACTACAAGTAGCGGGAAATAACCCTATATCAATGACACTAAGAAACATAGTCAACAATCCTAGAAGCTGATAAAAAGATAAAAATGGTTTATATTACATAAAATGAAGAAAATGATCAATCAAATAATAGTAGAAATAAGATCTAAAAGAGTTAATAATTTGAAACCTCCATGTAATTAAGTCACTAATAGTACTTATAGCTAAGATAGGGAAAATGTGGTGACTATTACGGATATTTTCAAATGGTTAGTCACCTTTTTGGTCTTTCAACCTCCATGGGAAATCCAATAGAAATATGAATCAAATTCGGATAATGCTTTTGATTTATTGCTCCTAAGTGTATCCATTATTTAAAAATAATAATACATATAAATATGAATAATTAATAGATGAGTACTATAGAGATGATAAAAACTTGTGTATGGAGGAGAAGTATAGAGAATGGAAAATGCAAAAATACTAGTAATAGATTTTAACGATCTTAGATAAAAATGGAAAAGGAATTGAGAATTGTCCATTTAAGAAGATAGATAGTATACTAAAACCCTAAAAGCATCCAAATGAACTAGACATGACTAGGTAAAATAACTAGAAATATGAGGAGAACTAAAGATGAATAATAAAAACACCACCCATCTTAGGATGTTTAAGAAGATATATCTTCCATGAGTGGTGACAAGAATTCATTATTCTTAAGAGATGTCTCCCCAAGAAATATATAGAAAATGAGGATAAAAAATGTTCATAAAAACTCGCAAGCTTGGAATAAAGATAAAAAATAGCCTTGAACAATGATATGATTCAAAACAAAATCACTAGTTTACAAATGAATAGGGAAAATAAGTGTTAAATATATGACTTATGATGCTTCACAAACTCATATAGATGATTTCAGTAAAGTATCTAGTTTTCAATATAAAGTGGTTTCATAACCACAATGATGCTTACAAAACATTCATGGTAATTTTATAAAGGGCCCATTAATTATAAAATTGATGGGAGTGATTTGAGAATGTCAAGGAAAATGCTTACATAGTTAACATGATAGCAATGACATAATCATTTCCTACGTAAAATTGAAAATTTCATCCAAATAATGTAAAACACAAGCAAAAGAGACGAAAAAGAATGGGATGACATTAAGAGTGTAGGAGAGGTTGTGAGACATGTTCTAATTTAGGTATAAGGGGTTTTATTGGTATAATTATCTTAAAGGTTGGAGTTGGTTTGTATTTTTTTTTTTAGAGTGTTAATTATCATCAACATATATTCATTTGGATTCTTACATTATTAGCATTAGATAAGTATTTATCTTACACACATAGAGGAAAATAATATTGAATACAATTGCTTTTTTAGGTAAAAAGCAAGAAGCTTGTAATTTGAAGGAACGTCATCCTACACATAGTTAATTTTCATCTTTCTCCCACGCATCGTTGAGGTCAAGAACAACACTAGCTAGAGGAATGAGAGGATGTTGCACATGCCCAAGTAGGGAAAAAAGAGCATAAAAAATTTCTTGAATATACTAATTTAAGATGAGGACCCAATTCACAATGATGAGTACAGATAGCATTATCCATCATAAACTCACATTGAAATTGTAAACCATGCTTTAAAGCTTTGTATGCACAAAAAATAACCAGTTTATTTTTAATGTCTTTATAATGAAACAAACCCCAACTAGAGATTTATCGTTATTAAAATCATAACATTTCAAAGCCTCATTAATATTTTGGTGTAGACTATGTAAATATTGAACATAATCAATAGCTAATTGGAGCAAAAGACTATAAGACTAATGCAAGTATATGCAATTTGAAAGAAAAATGTGTTAGTGTGAATGGGGATATTTCCTAACTAGATATTAGTGAAGACCTATTCACATCATTAATAAGTTTACTTAGGAGTTAGTTTCCTAGGTGGCATTCTAGAAACTAGTATGTAATTGGACTATATCTCATTAATAGGCATGTAGTTATCTAGGCATTTAATATTTCTCTCATGTGCATTTATAATTATGCATTATGCATTTAATGATTACAACTAAGGTGGTTATCCAACTACCTCTCTCCTTTCCTATATAAGGAAGGCTCTTGTACATTTGTAAATCATCTCATTAGTTCTATCTCAATACATTCAAGATCATGATTTGATCAATTTGTCTTCTTGCTCATGCTACATCACTTTCTTATGTATTCATGGATGGTATTCTTCATGGTTGATCCTTTGAATTGTGGCCATCTTCATTTGTGTTATTGTTCATATTTCCAACATGGTATCAAGGCATAGGCCATAGGAGATCCATCTCATATCGGGAAGTTGAGCTGAGGAGACTATCGAAGGCTAAAGGGTTTTCATGAAGAGCTAGTTGTTCTCATCTGGGAGGCAACTAATTTTTGAGGCACTTTGGGTCAGATTTGACCCTGTCATTGTGTTCAGAAGGTTTGAAAACCTAAGGATCACCTACCCATTCGTTGAAATTCAACTTCTTCATGTTGAATCCATCAGAGGTTTTTTAAAGGGAAAAGTTACAGATCATACAATTGCAAAGGAAAAATCCCCCCCCTAGTTGTAGAAAAAAATATTCTCCTTTGAGATCGACATATCTATTTGTAGGTTCAGAAAAAAATCTATTCAGGTTTTTTTCTATAGATTGCGGAAAATAATTCATTGGGTTTGATTTAATTGTGATTCAGAATATTATTATAGTTTTGGGGCTTAATGTTTAACTTATGTAGTTATTCACTATTGGTGGTCAAATTTAATTATATGTTGGCATATTTATTTAAAAACAAAAAAGGGTTAGAAATTGGCATATATATTTATTATTGGATGTTGTGGTTGCATTGTTGATATGTGGTTGTCATTGATGTCAACACTATTAGCATTAATGATGCTTAAGGCTGTATATGTCGAGGATATTGAGAAAATTGAAAAAATAATTTTGTTGGCAGCCAATGATGCAGAGAAGGACAAAATGTTGGAAAGTGTTGTACGTTGAAGATCTGAAGGTGCGCTTCAAAGGGTTTATTGTTGAAGCTTTCTAGTATGTTTTTCGGAAGTTTCAGAGGTTCACATCAAGATTTGTGAAAGTTATGAATATTTGTGTGCCTACAGTTATTCAGTTTCTGTAGATGGTCTTCTTGGATGAAGAGGATGAAATTATGGTAATGTCATGTATTGCGCATGTACCTGTGATGTTCATGGATGATTCTAGATTGTACTCTATCCTTGTTGTACGTTTGCATTGATCAGAGTGTTCGTGATCAAAGATTTTTCTGATGTGTGCTCGAGTTTTCATGTTCTTGGCCGACATGATGATGTTAGCGTGTTGTGGATCCATGAGAATTAATATTTTATTGTTTGGCGTGTTTGAAGGTGTTTGTTTGGTTCCTCACTATGTTGTGATCAACTTGTGTTGGTGCGCATTGAAATTTATTCATGTATTGAGGCCGATAGTTATAATTTATTCTTTATTTGAGGTCGACTGAATAGTGGATGTAAATCCGTGTAGCGGATATATATAAGTGTTTGTTTTCCTCATTTAGAGGCAATGCTTAGTGGGTGCAAGAGGTGTACATGTGCGAATAAAGGTCAAATCATTCAAGAGCAGAGCGGAGTGTGAAAAAGTTTGAGCATAGTGTGGAAGAGTGGGAAGAATTTTTTGTGCACCTAATCAAAATTGTAATCAGGCTTTTGTAGAAGCTATTTTCTCAGTTCAACTTCATCAAATGGACTTAATCTGATTATAGTATGTAAGTCAGTGAGCCTTCCTCTGAGCAGTGTGCTCTAGGCAGTGTGCCTGAATGCAAGTACATTCCCTTTTTCATTGTTCATTATACTTCGAGCAGGGTATAATCTTGTGGACTAACATCCACCGTGGTTTTTCCCCTAATAGGGTTTCCACGTATAAAATCTTGGTGTTCATGTGTCTCCGATGTGTTATTGATTTATGCTTGCACTATTGATTATCAGAACTGAGATTTAAGGTTGATTAATGTTGAATAAGTTTGATTTTGGTAACAACTGATTCACCCCCCCTCTCAGTTGTCTATCTTTGGTTTTCCAACAATTGGTATTAGAGCTAGTTCCTCTAAAGAATCCTAATAGCTTGAGGTGATCCGAGATGGAATCATACAAGAAGGATAGTCCTAGATTCAATGGGCACAAACTACTCTTTATGGAAAGTCAGAATGGAGTGTCATTTGAAGTATATTGGAGAACCTTTCTAGAAGATTACACAGAGTGCATATACTATTCCTCAAAATGGTCTGTCCTCTGAAGATGAGATCAAGCAAGAAGAAGCCAATACCAGGGCTATTGAAGCTTTGTTGAGTGCTTTGACAGATTCGGAGATGACAAATGTGTTAGGATTGAAGACAGCATACCAAATCTGGAAAAATTTGGAAACATTGTATGAAGGAGATGCACTAGTGAAAAGTGCTAAGCTACAAAGTTTAAAAGTCAAGTGGGAAGACATGAAGATGAGTGAAGATGAGAACATCCTCTCTTTTTCTCAAAAGATAAATGAACTAGTGATGAGCATTAGATGTGTCGGTGGAACCTTGTATGAAAATGAAATTCTGGCTAAGATACTTAGATTTGTGCCTCCCTCCTACAAAACAAGAGCTCATGCTATTGATGAACTCAGGACAGTAACAAATATTGCAAGAGACATGTTGATTAGAAAATTTGCTGCCTTTGAGTTAAGTGAATTTGGTGTATCTAATTCTAAGACTAAATCTGCATTCAAATCTATAGTATCCGGAAAAAGCCAACAAAGATACAATCCAGGTGAGAGTTCCAAAAGGACATTCAAATATGAAGATGAGATGAAAAAGATTGAAGATGAAGAAAGAGAATTAGAAGAACTGGAAGCATTAATTGTGAAAAGAGAAGCTAGAGGTCATGGTAAGTACAAAGGAAAGTTACATATTAAATGTTTTTCTTGCAGTAAAATAGGTCATTTTGCATCTAGATGTCCTGAAAGAATTTCTAAGTACAAACCTAAGAAGACTAGATTTCAAAGGAAATGCTATTATGCTGAAGAAGGTGTAACTAATGAAGAATCTGATAAAGAAACTAGAAATGAAGATGAATGGGTATTTATTGCTATCAAAGAAAATGGTCAGGTGTCCACTGAATCTACTAGTAATGTGAATGTTGAGAAATCTCTTGCAGCAAAAATTGAAGAAAAGGATGAATGGGTAATTGACAGCAGATGCTCACATCATATGAATAGTGACAAAAACAAGTTTGTAATCTTGGAAGACTATGATGGTGGTGTTGTAATATTTGGAGACAACACTTCTGGTGTGATTCATGGCAAAGGCAATATTTCTTTTGGTGGTAAGCATAATACTAATGATGTTCTTTATGTAGAAGGCTTAAAGCATAACTTGTTAAGTGTTGGACAGATGGTAAACAAGGGTTACAATCTGCAATTCAAGGATGGTAAGTGCAAAATAAGGGGAAGTTCTCAAAATATGATTGCTTTAGGTACAAAGACAAAAGGTAATATCTTTCATTTGAGTGTTGTTAGTGAAATTTTCTTAATTGCTCAGATTGATGTAAGATGGTTATGGCATAGGAGGTTGTGTCATGTGAAATTTGATAAAATTGTCAAGACAAGCACTACTCAAGCAGTTAGAGATCTTCCTAAGTTAGTGAAGCCTACTAACACTATGTGCAAGGAATGTCAAATGGGAAAGCATACAATAAATTATTTCCAAAGCAAACAATATAGCTCTAATGGATTACTAGATTTGATACATACTGATCTATGTGGTCCATCCAGAATCAGAATTCTACAAGGTGAAAATTATTTTATGTTGCTCATTGATGATTATTCTAGAATGATATAGGTTTCTTTCTTAAGAGAAAAACATGAAGCATTAGAAAAGTTCAAAAGTTTCAAAGCTATGGTAGAGAATGAGATAGGTCAGAAGATCAAATGTATAAGGTCAAATAGAGGTGGTGAATTCACTCCCAAGGAATTCAATTCTTTCTGTGAAGAGCATGGAATCCAAAGACAGTTATCTGCTCCCTGGACCCCTCAGCAAAATGGAGTTGTTGAAAGAAAAAATAGAACTGTTCTAGACACTGCTAGAACCATGATGCTAGAAGCCAATGTTCCTCATTTCTACTAGAGAGAAGTTGTAAGTACTGTTGTGTATACCATTAATAGGGTTTATGTCAACATTAATTCTAGTAAGACGCCTTTTGAGCTATGGTTTGGTTATAAGCCTACTATCAAGTATTTCAAAAAAATTGGAAGCAAATGTTACATCAAGAGAGATGATGATATAGGAAAGTTTGATGCTAGAAGTGATGAAGGAATCTTTTTGGGTTACTCTACTAAAACTAAAGCTTACCAGTGCTTTAATAAGAGGTTAAAGAAAATGGTTGAAAGTGCAAATGTCAAAGTCGATGAAGATATTGTTAGACCATCTAGATGTAGTGGATATGATTCAGATGATCAACATGATAATACTAATAATGGAAATAATGTTCAGACACATAATCAACTTCAGATTGTTCTGGTGAACCAAGGGAAACAAGAGGTCTCTACTAGCAAAAATGCAGAAGAAAGAACACAAGAACAAGAAGTCAGAGAAAATCCTAAAATTCCCAAATATGTAAGGCAAAATCACTCTGACAGTCAAATCATAGGAGACAAGAGAAAAGGTGTGCAAACTAGAAGAAGAATTTTGGAAGAGTACTATCTAATTTCCAAAGCTGGGCCTAGCAATATCAATGAAGCATGCAAAGATGAACATTGGATGGAAGCCATGAAAGAAGAACTAATGTAGATAGAGAATAATGATACATGGGATCTTGTTCCCAGAACTCGGGACAAAAATGTGATTGGAACCAAGTGGATATTTCAAAATAAATTGAATGAGCAAGGTGAAGTGGTTAGAAACAAAGCAAGACTGGTTTGCAAAGGGTACTCACAGATGGAAGGTATTGATTTTGAAGAAAAAATTTCCCCTATTGCTAGAATTGAAGCTCTAAGATTATTTCTTGCTTCTTTCAAGAATTATAAAGTCTATCAAATGGATGTAAAGTCAGTATTTCTGAATAGTGAGCTAGAAGAAGAAGTCTATGTTGAACAACCGGATGGATTTCAATTGACTAATGAAAAAGACATGGTATGTCGATTAAAGAAAGCTCTATATGGATGATGAGTCTTGATTTTGGCCTAGTTAGGGGGGTAGAATCCCTTGTTATTTGCTAAAATTTCCACAGAATTTGATATCATATGCTGACACTTTCATATAAATTCTCTCAATTATATCACATATGGACTAATTTCATTTATGTTGGTTTTAATGATATTTACCCATTATGTGGAACATCTATATTTATCTTGCATGTGATTGATGAATGTTATTTAAGGTGGTTATGATTATGCAATTACTATGTGCACTGACATTATTCTATAGACATGATTGAAATGCTAAGTTGAGGAATGCAGCCGCCAGCTGGTCAGGTTGAGGAGTCGTGCGAGGTCAACTAAGGACGATGGCGGAAGATTCCTGTGTCAGTCGTGTGTAACTTCCTTGCACCGATCTTTAATGGCATTGAGCATTGTTGGCGTTATTGCAGTGGTCGAGTCCATGTTTGGGCATGCATGTCTGAATGGATTCCCCTGCATGCGTAACTGCCCCTTATGTTTTTCTCGCTTTCCCTAAATGGCATCCTCTCAATTAGTGGGAGTTGATGGCCCTATTTAGTTGATAAATAAGGCTCGAATCCTCCTTCCTCAGGCTAGTGATAGCGAGTTAGTGAGTTGATCGCCAAGTTCTTGTACAAGTTGATTATCAACCATATTTTTGTAATTGCTTTTTTTGATAAATGAAATAAGATTTTTAGTTAAGTATCCAAGTTTTCTAGTAGTTTAGAGGATACTCATCCAAGGGGTCCCACTTGGTGAGTAATATGTTCCTTTAGTTTAGTTAGATTAGTGTTAGTTTCTATTCAGTACTTAGTTAAGATTCTAGCATTGATTGTTCCTGCAGCCACTAGAACTTTGTTCTGTGACTGTTCCTGCAGCCAAGGTGGGCAGAGTAATTTTTGTTGGATGCTTAGATTTTCCTTCCTGTTATGCACAATCAGTTTATATTTTCTTGAGTGATGTTAAACATTTTCTTTGTTTCCTTTCATGCAATTTTCTTTTAGTCTTAAGATTTTCTTAGTTATAAAACTGAGATGACTACTCTAGAATTCCTAGTGCACATACTGTGCTAACCCATTTCAAGTTCACATCCCTGGGTTGACAAATTAAATGTACCCTCATGATGGTTAAAATGGCTATTCAGGTTAGATGCCCAATCTCTAAATCATGGCATTAAGAGCTTAGTTATTGAAATCATTATTACGGGCCAACAATGGACTGAAGCAAGCTCCTAGGGCTTGGTATGCTAGATTGGATAAATACTTATTGAAGCTTGGATTCAATAAATGTACTGTTGATAGCAATTTTTATTTCAAGTTGGATCAGAATAAATAATTGATCATTGAAGTCTTTGTTGATGACATTATTTTTAAGGTGATGATGATTTTTGTATGAAGTTTGTTGATGAAATGAAAAGTGAGTTTTAAATGTCAATGATAGGAGAGTTGAAATTATTTCTAGGATTGAAAATCACTCAGTTAGATGATGGAATTTTCATATCTCAGTCTAAGTATGTGAAAGAGCTACTGAAAAAGTTTGGCATGGAAGATTCAAAGCTAGTTGGTACAACTATGATAACCAGATGCAAACTTATAGAGAATGATGATTCTCCTAAAGTAAATTAGACAAAATACAGGTCAATGATTGGTGGATTACTATATTTGACTCAGACTAGGCCAAATATAATGAATGTTGTATGCATGATTGCTAGATTTCAAGTTGATCCTAAAGAGTCTCATGTAACTGTTGTGAAAAGAATTTTTAGATACCTAAAAGGGACAACTGATCTTGGTCTTTAGTATCCTAGGGATGATGATCTTATCCTGAATGCTTTCACTAATGTTGATTGGGCAAGAGATGTGGATGACAAGAATAGTACTAGTGGGGGTGCATTCTTCTTAGGGAAGAAATTGGTATCTTGGCTAAGCAAAAAGCATAATTCCATTTCATTGTCCACTGCTGAGGAAGAATATATTGTTGCTAAAAATAGTTGTACCCAAGTATTGTGGATGAAGCAAATGTTGAGAGATGTCAGAATTGAGTATGAAGAACCCATTGCCATATTTTGTGAAAATTCAAGTGCCATTAATATTTCCAAGAATCCAGTGTTGCATTCAAAGACAAAGCATATATCCATCAAATATCACTTTTTGAGAGATAAAGTGAGTGACAAAGAAGTTAGACTGGAGTATATACCTACCAAGGAGAAAATTGCAGACATCTTTACTAAGTTGTTGCCTAAGGATACTTTTGAGTACCTTAGAGACAAGTTAGGGGTGATTTCCCCTCCTGATCAGAACTAAGATGCAGGTCTTTGCATGAGTCCGTGAATTCATAGCCATATCCTATTTTAGATAGATGTTGTGGTGGTTGCTACTCAGGGGGAGTAGCTAGATGATTCAAATATATGACCAGAGCATGTGTTCCTTTTCCATTGATGAAAAATGGGGAGAGAATATCAATGTGAAAAACATAGGAGAAGAAGGAAATGGGAAATTAAAGAGTGCACAATCTCAGGGGGAGATTGTTGGAGAAGAGCTAGTTGGGTTGGTGGCATTATTTTTCACATCATGTGTTGCCATCAATGCCAAAGGGGGAGATTTTTGGATGTTGTGGTTGTATTGCTGATATATGGTTGTCATTGATGTCAACACTATTAGCATTAATGATGCTTAAGGCTGTATATATCAAGGATATTGAGAAAATTTTAAAAATAATATTACTGGCAGCCAGTGATGTCAAGAAGGTCAGAATGTTGGAAAGTGTTGTACATTGAATATATAAAGGTGCACTTCAAAGGGTTTGTTTTTGAAGCTTTCTAGTATGATGTCTGGAAGTTTCAGAGGTTCGCATCAAGATTTGTAGAAGTTATGAAGATCTGTGTGCCTACAATTATTCAGTTTTTGTAGATCACCTCTTGGATGAAGAGGATGAAATTATGGTAATTTCAAGTGTTGTGCATGTACTTGTGACATTCATGGATGATTCTAGATCATACTCTATCCTTTTTTTACGTCTTCATTGATCGGAGTGTTCGTGATCAAATATTTTTCCGATGTGTGCTCGATTTTTCATGTTCTTGGCCGACATGATGGTGTTAGCGTGTTGCGGATCCATGAGGATTAATATTTTATTGTTTGGCATGTTTGAAGGTGTTTGTTTGGGTCCTCACTATGTTGTGACCGACTTGTGTTGGTGCAGATTGAAATTTATTCATGTACTGAGGCCGACAATTATAATTTATTCTTTATTTGAGTCTGACTGAATAGTGGATGTAAATCCGTGTAGCGGATATATATGTGTTTGTTTTCCTCATTTAGAGGAAATTCTCAGTGGGCAGAGTGTGGAAGAGTGTGTAGAAGTTTTTGTGCGCCTAACCGGAACTGTAATCAAGCTTTTGTAGAAGTTATTTTCTCAATTCAACTTCATCAGATGGACTTAATCTGATTATTGTATGTAAGGTAGTGAGCCTTCCTCTGAACAGTGTGCTCTAGGTAGTGTGCTTGAATGCAATTGCATTCCCTTTTTCATTCTTCATTATACTTCTAACAGGGTATAATCTTGTGGACTAACATCCACTGTGGTTTTTCCCCTAACAAGGTTTCCACATATAAAATCTTGGTGTTCATGTGTCTCTGATGTGTTATTGATTTATGCTTGCACTGTTAATTATTAGATTTTAGATTTAAGGTTGATTAATGTTGAATAAGTTTTATTTTGGTAGCAACTGATTCACCCCCCCTCTCAGTTGTATATCCTTGTTTTTCCAACATTTATATGAGATTTTAATTATCGAAAGTAAATATTAAAATCTCAATCCTTCGTGCCATTTAAAGTCAGCAAATATAACATTTATTGGTGGAGATTTGTGTTTTCTATGGAATATTATTATTTGCAAATATTTGTTGCAAAGGTCATACTCCGTGTTGTCACCATTAATTGGCCTTGTCACATCCGGTCGGGCCCTCCATTCACTATTCGTTGAAGACCTCCCAGGGTTTCCTTACCATCCACTAACCTCCACCAGCCGCCATTCAATATTTTCAAGCACCTACCTAAAGACCATAGTCATATTAAGTTATTGGGAGGCATACCTCCGAGCGGTGCGATTGGTGGCGCCACCCTGTTGCCACTCCCCAACCACCTCACCACTGCCAGCCTTGGCGATGCTTTTTTTCTGCCAACTTTAGCCCTGCAGACATATTGTGGCCCAGGGGCCATTTTTTTTTTCTTTAAAGCGCTTCATTTTTGTGCCTAGTTAGCCTGCACCCCTAATAGGATAGTATTTTTCAAAGGAGCATAACTTTTCGCCAAGATATCAGATTTTTGCAAACAAGATATTGTCGAAAAGTTGGTTTTGTGTACTTCACAATCGTGTAGAGTATTTTGCCATATTTTTCTGTGAGTATGAATCATATCCATTTGTGGTCAGTGCTTTCATTTAGAGTCTTGAGCTCGTATTTTTTCACCATTTTGTCATATTTTGGAGATTCTAGCTACATTGCGAAGGAAATTTAGAGTTTTATCTTTCAGCCCATCCACTTTTTCTATATTCAACCCCAAGTATGTTCTATCAATTTTTTGCAATTTGTGGCATTTTCTTGATATCTTGGACATACTACAATTTGGAGAAGTTTTGTTTGCATTGGAAGCTTTATTCTCACTGGCACATCATATTTGGGAGTTTCTATTTGATATTGAAGTTCAATGTCTTTATAATCTTGGAAATCATTCATAGTTGGTTATGGGGTTTTCATTTCATCCTTCACTGATTATGTTGGGAATGGGAAACTATAAACAATGGTGAGATTGCATCATAAACCATCTCCAATCACTTCAATTATTGCCACATTTTTATGGTTTAGTTCCCCCTCTAGATAAAGGTATCCAAAAATTTGCTTGGAGTTGCCAGAGGTATGTTGTCTTAGAGGTTATTACAATGCATGTTGATGATGATGTTTTGAAAGGTATCAATCATTATGATTGTCCTCTTATTCTTTGGATGAATATTCGAGAGATATATGGATATCTTGATACTCCACCATTCCCTGATAATCATGATTTAGAATGTCATGTGCCTCTTCATTCTTCAAACAGGATACCCTATGATGATATTGCTATTCAGGATCTTACATATTTGGAATGCTTTGAATCTTCAAATGAGGATGTTAAGGGTTCTACAAATGCTTCTTCTCCATCAGAGATAGTTGATGTACCTTCACCTTCAGTGATTCCTCATCTAGAATAATTGATTGAGGCTTCCATCATTCCTATTCAACAAGACATATTCAATTTACCAGACTTGGAATCACATAATGGATTTGTTTCAAGTATTATAGACTTGACTACTTCTATAGGTTTGGAGGACATTCTTGAGGAGATATCTCTCCTCTATGCAAATTCTTCTTTGGAGGGTTTTCTCAAGTCTCCACATTCCATTATTTTGACCTTGATTGGGGATCCCAATCTTAGTGAGACTACCTTGGAGGCACTTGATTCCATTTTAGAGATTTCATATATGAGGCTTCTTCCCTCTCGTTCCTTCATGGAGTTGGAGTTTCTTCAGCATCTACCATTGGATTTGCTTCTTCCTAGTGGGAGACATGTGGTTTTTTTTCATTGGACACTCTTTTGGCTTCAAATGTCTTTCAGTGGTTTTGATGACACTTCATTCTAGGGGAATCTAGTCTCCATCTATTCCTTCAATGGAGGGATCATTGTATTATCTTTGGATCTTATTCAACATAATTTTATGCATAGTCCTAGTTTGTCACCTTCTTCATTTATTGGGAATGTACCTTATTTTCTTATGGCATCTTCATCTTCCTTAGGCAAGGAGACACATGAGTAGTTTTCAGAGACATCATCATTATACACATTCATCCTTCCTTCCTTCAATTCCTATTCGGAATGGGAAGCATCCCTGCATTTTTACTTGGTTTTGTTTCTTCCAAAAGGGAGACAAGTTGTTTGTTGACATTGGATCATGTTTTGTCTTCATGCACTTACCATGTTTGCAAGTGATTACATATTATGGGGGGGCTATATAGTCTCTCTATTTCCCTCTTATGGGGGGGCTATTGATTATTGTATTCTTGTGATGGATGTAGCTCTTGTGGGGTATTGATGTTGAGACCTACATACATCACTTCCATTACTTGTACATGATTAGCATTAGATTTTGCATTATATCTCTTTTTTGGGAAGGAGTTTTGTCTCGTGAGGTTTTCTCCTTTTCTCCATTTGTAAGAGATTGCATTTTCATTTGTACATGGGTACCTAACATGGCCTAGTAGCCAAGACCCATCATATTGCATCATTTGCATCATAACTACACTCCCAAGTTGCACTTATGAGGGGTGTTAGTGTGAATGTGGATATTTCCTAACTAGATATTAGTGAGGACCTATTCACATCATTAAGTTTACTTAGGAGTTAGTTTCTGAAGTGACATTCTGGAAACTGGTATTTAATGGGACTATATCTCATTAATAGGCATGTACTTATCTAGGTATTTAATATTTCTCTCATGCATTTATAATTATGCATTAGGCATTTAATGATTGCAACTAGATGGTTATCTAGTTCTACCTCTCTCATTTCCTATATAAGGAAGGATCTTGTACATTTGTAAATCATCTCATGAGCTCTATCTCAAAACATTCAAGATCATAATTTTATCAAGTTGTCTTCTTGCTCATGCTGCAACACTTTCTTATTCATGTGGATGGTATTCTTCGTGGTTGATCCTTTGAAGTGTTGCCAACTTCATTTGGGTTATTGTTCATATTTCCAATAAAATGGAGACTACCTAGGAGGGTTATATCAAACATGGTACACTCTTCAACAATTCCTTACCAATGATGCATTGAATTGCCTCCTCAGCCAAGTGACAATCTATCTAAAAAAAAAATCCAACATTTTTGAGTTCAAAGCACCATTTTCTAGAAACTCCCATAAAACTTAAATGGGATGAGAATATAGTATTTTCTAGGCATCAAATCCATGGCACAAAAGAAAATAAAAATAATGCAAATAGGATCTTAAAATCCAAGAAATTCCCCAGAACTCATGTGTTATAATTTCTAGACTTATGTGAGTTTTAAAAAATGTGTCAACTATCTTACGATGATCATGATTTTCAAGCTCACGAGTAGTAAGAAGTTATTTCACATGAAAACCTCATAAACATAATAATTACATTATATTGAACTAAATCACATGCAAATAATATGATATAAGCATTACTTTTTTGGTGGATATTGAATCAATTTATAAATTATCATATAGAGTGGAAAGAGGCCAAAAAAAAATCATAACTATATTTAGAAAATCAAAGAGAATTAGTCATAAAAAATACCCTTGTTGGGGTTTGCATTCTCAAATCATTATAGAATAGACTGAGGGGTGGCCATCAATTAACTCTGCATCCAACATTAAGTATCCCTTTTTTTGGTCAAGTTGATAAGGATTTGGTTATTTAGGGTTAACCAAGAAAAATCACCTACTTTTGGGAGAATAACATCATTCCAACAAAATTTATATGGTCACCCCTCTTTTGATTTTTTTCCCATTATATTCAAATATTTGTATCCTTGTTTGATATTACATTTTTTCGTATTTTTTAGGGGCCCATACAAGCTTATCAAGAATAATTTTCCTTTTCTGGAGAATAGATGTTAGAGGAACTTTTTTTTCAAGTGGGAAGGGACAATCTTCAAAAAATTTCCACTCAATATTAGATACAAAAAATCTATTGAAACTATGTGTGGAAACCTAAAAATGACATGAATTTTCATTTTATCATTTCATAATTATCCTTATAATTTCTTCTATCTATATTAATTAAATATATTTTTAATTAAGCTAACATTTTCCTCTTTTCATCCATAATAATTAAATATTTTTATTTATTTAATTATATTAATCTTTTTATCATATCTATAAATAGTTTTAATTAATTAATTATAACCACTTATCATTTTCCTTCCAATATTAATCAAAACAAAATTTAATTTATCTTTGGTCGATTATAACTAAATAATTTTTAAAAATTATTTAATTAGCTAACACTCCTCTTTTAACTAAATTAAAAATAATTTAGTTAAATTAAATATTTTCCCTCTCAAATAAATAAATAATTTATTTCTCCAACTATCATTTTGAATTAAATAAATCTATTTATTTAATTCTCTTAATTTTCCCTTCGTCAATTTCAAAATATAGGTCCTACCCTATCTTAAATTTTCTAATCCATTGATCTTTCAAGTTAATATCAAGTTAGGTGAGGCATATAAATAAGACATTCACTCATGCATTATCCCTTAGAACATAATTGTCATATCACAAGATCTATAGCATTACCAAGAGCAATATCATTATCATTATCAAGCAAGCATCTATCAAGCATCCATTATCAAGTATCAAGCATCAAGCCTTCATCCTATCATGTTGATATCAAGGCTATGCTAAAAAAATGAGAGAAATGAACATCAAGAACTCAAGTATTTATCAAAAACATAATAGAGCAATCTAAGGTCTTTTCTATGGTATCATTGTTTATAATTTAATTTTATACATAAATATTAGGCTTTATGAGTGATTGTTGAAGTGTGAATTTGGATCTTGTATTGCATTATTTCCACTCTATTTGTGATTCAAATTTTCATTACATATTTTGGCATGCCCGGTGGGACCCACATGCCTATTAAATCTTTATTTTTGAAAGTTTTGTTAACCCCATCTTTCATTTTTTTAGTTATTTTATGTAGAAAAATTTTTTGGAGTTAACTTTTGCAGGTTGAAGGTAGAACCCTAGGGTTTCAAGTATTTCATCATATCTTTCAAATGGTTGTGCATTTTTCTACACAATTTTTACTAGTTAAATTATTTTGATCATCTCAGCATCCTCCAGTAATAAAATCAGGTTTAGATCATCAATATTTGGAGGCTACAATTAAAAAAATCAGGTTGAGATTGTCAATATTGAGATTGAAAATTCAAAGGGTTACAAAAGCTAGTTTGGAGCTCTTTGCATTGGATCAAATTATCTTCTCAAATTTAGTGTTAGACTCTGGGTGCTTTCATTCTAATCACCATTTATATAAATAAAAATATATAAAATAATACCACATAAATTTATTTAAGTATAAATATACTAATTTATTATATATAAATAAAAATAAAAATTAAAGTACACTTTTAACCTTTAAAGTGTTAAATATATATAGAAAACTATACCTTTAAATATGATCACGTGTACTCTCTAAGGGAGGTCACATGTTTGTATAAAGACAATCTTAAAATCTTAAAGTAATCATTGTTTCTTTATCATTTTTGATATCATTGAGTTAGAAAATCTTGCTTGGTGTGTCTTCTCACATTTGAAAGTAGGCTTAAAATTAATCTTTCACATTTGGATTTGGGCTCTCAAATAAACAAGTGTCTTTTAATCTCTAAGATATACTTACATATTCTCTCCTCTCGCACCCAACGATGATCTTGAGGATCAAGAATAAGTGATCTTGTTTTTATTTTTAGGGGGCATACCTAGAGAAGTGATTAATCTAGGGGATGATCTCAACTCCCATGTTTCAAAAAATTATAAAGAGCGGAGCATGAATCGAAAGACACACCTCTTAGAAGTGGAATATTGCCAATCTTGGCTAAGCCTCTAATAAATTTATACCTTAGAGAAGTGAAGGTGGATATTGGTTTACCCTCTCCCGACTGTTTGGCATTATTCTCTTTCATCTTGGTTTACCCTAATTGAGCTTGTAAAGCCTAGTCAAAAACCGATTGGCCATACCCACTCGAGTAGGCTTGTTAATGTGTCTTGTGTGTTTGGTTGTTTATATCACCATCTCCACTTGAAACCGAATGGGAGATATCCATTCAAAATTGAGTCAGGAAATTATTTTTCATTATATCTTTGTGTGTCTATAATCTTTGGAAAAATTACAAAAAATAAAAAATCATTAAAAATCAAAACGGTGAAAAATAGACCAAAAATCAAAGGTAAAATATCAAACTATTATAAGAATCAAACTATAAAAAAAACAGAGTTAAAACAAATATTTTATTGGTAATATTTCATTGTCCTTGATAGGATTTAGGGAGTGAAAACTTTTGGTATCTTGTCATATCATTATCAAAATTTATCAAAGTTCAAATTAGATCTCTTTTGTTTTATCTCTATCTTATATTATTTTTGGATATACTAACCTAAGAGCTTCAAAGATACTCTTGAGTTGGAAACCTCCACTCTTTATCAAGTTTTCTTAGACTCGCAATTCTAGTTCAAGTGCACTTTATCAATATCAATCTTGATTATCTTGCTTGGACTCACAAGCCTTGTTCAAGTAAGAATATATCATTATCAATCAAATATCATTATCATCATTTGGATATCTAACTTAACTTTGGTCTATTTTGGTTTTGAACAAGATGCGTCAAAATTGTTGAAAGAAAATATAATTTTATCTAAGGTATTATATTACATATGCCAATTACAAGATATCAATATAAGAACATAGAATCCCATGAATATTCAATTCAAACATTCAAACAAGCATGGGTCAATATGAGCAAGGAAAAACCTCAATCCCATCCTTTTTCTATAGAGGTCCTTTAAAGATCACTTATGTGGAGGATGAGGATACAAATTGAAACCCAACCTTAGAAGATCTACAAGAGTTTGAGCAAGACCCTAGGGAAATAAGATTTTTGGAACTTTTATTTGAGATAATATCCTAATCATTATCTCTAAGTATTGGCTCAAAAAAGTGCTAAAATACCTATTCATCTTATCAAGGATGTAGATCTCACCAATCTCAACATTTGGGTAGAAAAAATTAAATCCAATCCAACTCAAACATCATAAAAAAGGTGGCTAATACTTTCACATATTCACCACCACCTCCACATAATACATCAAAATTTCAATGGAAAATATATGATAAGAGAAATGTCAAGATCAATTTACACCCAAACAATCACCTACCTTTTCAAAATCCAATCCAAAAATGGGTGCCTTAAACATGAAACAAAATTTCATTCCACCAAGTCAATCTCAACAACATTTCATTCCTCCAAGTCAACCTCAACAATATTTTATCCCTTCAATTCAACATCAACAAATTTTCATTCCACCAAGTCAACCACAACAATATTACATTCCTCTTATTCAGTCCCAACAACAATGCACTCCCCTCAATCAACATCAACAACATCACATGATTTACTCCATCCACATCTAAAAATGACTTGGGACAAAAAAATTCAAGAATTACAAAAAATGGTTACAAACATGGGGATGTGTCACACTAAGAAAATATATACATTGGAAGACATATGCCCCTATCCTTTTGACAAGGCCTTAAACATGATACCCTTTTTAGGAGGATAGTCTAGAAATTCATTTTCATTCACAAAAACATTAAGATCATCTCCTATTTTAGGAGGAATTATACCACCATTTTTTCTTCCTTGCTTAAAATAACATTGAGATCACCTCCTAATATTGCAGATTCCTCCATGAAATGTTCTAGAATTTGAGAGAGAATTTCAAAGCACCTTCTTACCCACCATGGAAGTGGATCTATAAACATTAACCAAATAGAAGTGAAGATTGAAGTTTGTGAATTTTTCCAACATCTAATTTTGAGAAGAATAAATTAATTATGATTTTACCTTTTTACTATTCCATAAAATAGCTAATCCTCTATAGATGATCTTACTATTCCTATAGAGAAGAAAGTCGAATTACATCATTTAAAAAAAATGTCATTACCTTTCTCCTCATTTTTTTTCTTGACACAAAATGATATCTAAATTGATGAAAGGATATTTATTGCTCTTGAGGAGAGAAACATGCCCTCCTTGATCTCAAGCTTTTGTCAAGGGTAAATTGGATTCCTATTTCTATTTCTTCCTAAGACAAATTTCTACCTATTTTAATTCGAAAAGAAAACCATCTTTATGTTCTTCTCTTTATGTCTATGAAAATGAAAAGGTTTAATTATGATCATAATATAGTCTTTCATTTAGAACTTCATTTGCAATATATTCAACAAGGTCAGATCCTAGTTGCTTTAGCATATTATCAATCATACCTTCAATATTTTCTAGATGATTTATTTATTGGTCTTTAGTTGAGATAGGAATGTCCTTAATAAGATTTTGGTCTTTCACAATTTTATCCCCTTTATTTTTATCTTGAGGATATCTCTTAATTTCAAAATAATATTTCACAATTTCATCCCCTTCATTTTTATTTTTAAAAATATCTTTGAATTTCCAAGGAATCATCATTTTTTGGGAACTGAAGGGGCTTAGGAGATGAATATTTAACTACTATGAGAATGACACCAACACTACGAGAAATATCTAGAGGAGAGGAAAGCCTCAATAATATTATTTTCTTCCCTAAGAAGACATTTTTGATTCCCAAAAGATGAGGACCAACTATTATAGATCCTCATAGATGTGGTTCAAAGAAGAAATTATTTTACATTTGCTTGAAATATGTCCATAAGAATGAAAAAGTGAGCAAAGAGGGTCTAGTCCATCCATGATTTTTGTTGTTCCCATGATCCATTTAATATAGATATTGAAAGAGATTTAGGTGTAGGTTTGGAGATATCTAACATACCACATAACCAAATGGAATTTTAGGGTCTTCGAAGGAAGAAAAATTATGATTTTGAAAAAAACCTATGAAATTTTTAAAATTTTCTAATATTTGAAGATCTTTATATTCAAGTTAAAGATTGTACATTTTTATCCAACATAGTGTAAATTTTATGTTAGCTAAAGGGGTAAAAATTAGGGACCCAAGTTTGGAGGTATAATCCCAAGCCATGCAAGAACCAATATTTTTTATTTAACACAAGATCTTGGCAAAAATATGACATGAAAATGGCTACAAGCGATCCTTTTTAATTTTCCAATGAAGAAAAGATCATTCATATCTTCCCAATTTTAATTTACCCAATAATTTATTTTTTCTTTTTCAAGGATCAAGTTCCAAAACTTGCCTAAAAGAGAGTTTTTTTGTAGATCTTGCACATGTGGGGAGATGATCTCTTCATATAGGAAAATATTAAGGTTTTTTAAAATGCCCCTTTACTACAAATTATCCTTTGAGTCTCTTGATTGTGCTTTCCATTTTTAATGTGAAGGTATTATGTGTGTATTGTATAATCTTCTATTTGTTTAATCTTGAAATCTTTTTATTGTCTTCATTTTGACATATACCATCAAGATAAAAATTTGTAGTCATGTGATAAGTGTCACATGAGGGATAAGGGCTAGGTTTAATATTTGATTAGGGAAACATTAGGGTATATCATAATGTGAATGATTGATATTTGAAGATGTAAAATCTAAGAATTTACTCATCACTTTGAGTCTCTTGATTGCACTACCCATTTGAATTCATCATCTTAATATGGAGTGTTACCTTTATTTTTTTATGTTTTCTTTCCTTTTGTTGCAGTAAATAGGAAAGTCACCTAATAATTAATTTATCATTAATTAATTATTAGGCCCCTTTTACTTTATTCACATAAGATAAACTTAGGAGTTATTTTTTATTATTAGATTGAGCTATTTTGAGGTCATGTTGTCTCATACAATAGGATGAGGACACTTGTCATAATCTAACTTAATCCTCACTTAGGGTTTCATCTAGTTTTTTTTCTTTTATAAGAATTAATTTGTATATTGTAATCATCCAATTATATTAATTCATATTCATTCTCAATACAAAATTCATCATGTTTTTTGGCTCAAACATCTTCTCAAGGTTGCATGAGCACACTATCTACTTTTCTCTCTACATGTGATAGGTTTTTTGGTTAAAGGTGATTTATAGAATCTATGGGATTCACCGTCAAATTTCAACATAGTATTAGAGCACCAAATATGTGACCTATTCAATTTTGAGAGATCCAGCCTTGAGGGAAAATCGTCTCATCCTGGAGTAAAATAGGCATTACCATTAAGTCTAAAATAGATAAAAACACTAAGATCATCTATAAACCCCTGCCACCATTACTCTACTTTTGGTCAAGGTACAAAAATTGGGTCAAAATGTTTCTTTTTAATTTTTTTTTTTATAGAATTAAAATATAAAAGGTAGATTTTATTGCATGGTATGAATCATACCCTACCTCTATGCCTACTTGTTGTAGTCCTTATGTAGTGGTTGGTGACGTGGAATATTCCCTGTCACATCAACATATACCAACTACCTAATACACCACCAACAAATTTTACCACTGTTGTAGGAAATTCCTACCCATAAAGAATATTTTGTCAATAATCAGTATATTTTGGTGACAAATAAACTTAGGTGAATATAATGTGATGACTCTAGCATATTGTTACCAATTTTTCGCTATAGCTCAAATGGTTGAGCTGATTTAAATGTTGTTATATTTAAAAGTGAAATGCAGTTATTTCTAAATATGCTTGAGTGCTATTTTGCACTCCGTTTTAGTACATTAAGTGACAGCTATGCTTTGAAAAGAGGAATCAGAGTTTCAGAACTTGTTATTAAATGCTTTACAATCAAATGAAGTACAAGACCAAGCATGTGGGAAAAAACGGGCTCCCACAAGGGTAGAGCCCGACATGCTACCCCTTACGTTTACAAGTGGGCTAAGAAAGAAGTATGATTATCATGCTCATCTAAACTATCCAAGTTTCTTGCAACATAATAAATCTTTGTTTAAAGCTTCCTGCAGCATAATACAATTCTGCTAAAGCATCCTACGGCATAATGAACAAACAATGAGAAGTGGACCAATTTCTAGAGATGCAATAATCATGCAGCTACAGGGCTTTTATAGAAAGAAATGCAGATACAAGGAGCCTGTTTCAGCTTTTGAGCTAACTTCACACATTTTATAAAGGTTTCTAGAAGTATGTGAAGGAACATTCAAGTTTCATTTGGTCTTTCCATTAATTCCAAATATAAAATAAATAAAAAATGCAGAAAATAAGCATGTTCATTAAGAGAATGGAGATACCCATGAGGGTTTGTTTTAAAACGCAAAATACAGATTTTTCAATGGGAGTAGTCGAGTTTTCATCATATCTCAAAGATTTTTGTATAAAATTTAGAAAGCGTCAAGAGGAAAAAACCCTTCAAATATTTCACCAACCCAGTTTATAGTTTGGGATATATTTTCACCAGTCTGGAGACAGTGATTTTGTGCAAATGAAGCGACACAGAAGAATGAAACGTGCAAGGAAATCAAAGATAATACATGCATAAGCCGCGACCTTAATGTTACCAATATTGATTTTCAAACAATGGAGAAATCCTTATGATTATTGTTTGCAAAAGATTTTGAAATCTTTAATTGCAAAAGCGGAGTAATTATAAAACTACATCATGTAAAGCAGAAGCAAAGCAATACTTTATAAATTGCTTTGTTTTCTTGCTATTTTTAGCAATTGCATGGATTGAATTTTCTCTTTGGTTGAAATTGGGTTTTCAGTTGGAGAGATAAGGTGTTTTCATTGCTTTAAAACCTGTTTTTTTTTTTTTTAGAGGCCAGACAGTTGAAGCATGCAAAAAGTGTGACTTTCCACTTTTATGTTGACTTGTTGCATAGTTTTTGGGACCTTTTCCTTGAGCTTTTTTTTGGAGCTCAGATTAGGGTTTTGAGGGATATATCTTTGGAGAAAACGTAGGGTTTGGGGAGTTTAGTCTGTTTTTGGCTCTTACACATTTTTGAGCTAAGACTTTTTTTGTACTCAGAGAGATTGTTTTGGCATACTCCTATAGTGAATAGAAGAACAACATTCCTACTTATCATATCTTGTGTCCATTTACAATTCAATTGATGTTATACTTGTGATTTTCAGTTTGAGATCCTTGTTATGTCCTAGGCTGTAGTTTGATGTAGGAAAGTGCAAAAATACAGGTTGCATGTTGTGTTTTTTGGATAAACCTTCATGTAAAGTACTTATGTAAATTTTCTTTTGAGAGGTTGTGATATCATTGTTAGTTTTTTTTAGCACTGTTTGTGAAGAAAGTCCAAAACAGTCAGTATTTCATCATTCAATATTAAAAAGCCATTGCAAAGTCATATTTTTTAAGTTATGTTTTTCTCTATCTCTTTTCCCAGAAGATTTTAGAATAGGATCATTATACGGAGAACTAGCTCACTCTAGAGATTCTCTTTTCTTATAGACCACCCACGTCTGGAAAGAGTTTCAATGTTGCAACAGATAGTCAGGATTTCTGCAAATATGACGGGGTGCATATCTGATTGCTAACACATATATCAACAAATTTTCATGACCAAGAAATATTCTGGCAGCACAAAGCATATTCTAACAATTATAATTTGTTGGCATTAACATTTTGGCTACTAACATCAACCTTGTGCTGATGTTAATGGTAGCTGCGAGCCTCCTACTTTTAGGCACGAGTTCTATGAAGACAAAAAATTAAATTTAGCCTATGAATATTTAATTTATATGGTAGATATACCTTGTGAAGAGGCGCTTCACATGCAAGTAATAAATAAATATTAATTATTGTTTATAATTAATTAATTGGCCATCTTGAAGAATCATGATTTATCTAGAGGCCGACTTAAGAAATATTAAGAGACACATCTCTTTATTTTATGTCTTGAGAATACACGTCTCTTCCATCAACATGTATTTATATGCATGGTGCTGATTCATTTGATTATCATGTTCATTCATTGTAATTCACATTTATAGAGGAAGTTCGATCTGAGCAACAAATCATAATTTGTAATAGTAGATCGATTTCAAGGAGTAACATATTCATTTGTATATGCATCTAGGAGAGGTGTGATTATTACTTGTATCGAAATTGGCATTGTGTTGTACTTGAGTTGTAAGAAGATTTTTGCTCTTATTACATCAATATATAAGAGACATATTTGTTGGGTTTTTCTCCCTCAAGTTGGAGGGTTTTCCTAGGGTATCTTATTGTGTTCATTGTTTGAAGTGTTGCATTTTCTGATTGCTTTCAGTTTTGAAATATCTTATCATAAAAACTAACATGGTATCAGAGCAAGTCTAAGCAAAGATCTGATCATATTTATATAAGCAGCGTTATCCTCCATCATTGTTCTCATTTTTTGGATTTCATCTATCTTATTGTCAAGATGGTGAATGGGCTCAAGATCGAAGATAGACTTGAGGGCACATCAAACTTCACATCTTGGAAGTTTAGAGTGATGCTCGCTTTGGAGGAAAATGAGTTAGATGAGTTTGTGGAGGACGAAGTTCCCGAACCAACCGAAGAGAATGAGAAGCCTCAATGGAAGAGAAATTGCACTAAGGCAAAAAAGATGTTGGTTGATTCTGTGAAAGAACACATTGTGCCAATCATCTCCAAGTTGAAAACAACAAGAGATATGTTCAAGACCTTGGAGGAGATGTATGAGATCAACAACACAAGTCGAGCTATTGCATTAAAGCAACAACTTCATCATA
The DNA here is from genome assembly GCA_007115665.2 of Sequoiadendron giganteum. Classification (NCBI taxonomy): domain Eukaryota; kingdom Viridiplantae; phylum Streptophyta; class Pinopsida; order Cupressales; family Cupressaceae; genus Sequoiadendron; species Sequoiadendron giganteum. Next base: position 403,642,525 of record CM021110.1, on the reverse strand, counting down.
TCAAGATGGCGAAAGGATAATTTGTCATCTCATACTTCATGAAGATCACGGAGTTGAGAGATCAGCTCTCTACCATTGGGAATATAGTTGATAACAAGGATTTGACTATGTTGGCTCTCAATGGTCTTCCTACATCTTGGTAGTCATACATTAAAGGAATCAGTGTGAGATCAAAACTTCCTAAGGTTGATCGATTGAGAGTAGACTGTATTCAAGAAGAATCAAGGTTGGTTGCAAGAGGCATTTGTCAAAGTTCTACCAATGAGGAGATTCACGTTCTTACCACTCAATCTTCGAAGAAGAAAGGAAGAAAAGGAAAGAAAGGCTACTTTAAGAGGAATAAGGATAGGATATTTGATGGTGCTCCTCCATTTAAGAAGAAGAAGGATCTTTCCCACCTACAGTGCTTCAGATTAACAAGTTTGGTCACTATGCAAAGGATTGCCCTACTAGACCAAAACAACATGCTTCATTTGCGGATGTGGATGAGATCTCTCCTCAAAAGGATTCAAGGGAATTTCTATTTTATTCTTCCTTGTCAAGCAATGTTCCAACAAATAGCAACACTTGGTTGATTGATAGTGGCACCTCTCGTCACATTACTGGGTTTAGAGAACATCTTTCAGATTTGGTGATGAGAGATACAAGTGTTCGTGTCATAATTGGAGACGATGCATGTTATTCTGTGAAAGGCATTGGGACCTCCACTATTCACTTAGATTCAAGCATCTCCTTGCAGTTGAGTGATGTACTATTTTTACCAGGCATCAAGAGGAACCTTGTCTCTATTTCAGCCTTAGAAGATAAGGAATATCAAGTAGAATTCTCTAAAGGAAACGTTCTTGTATGGCCAAATAACTCTAACATCAAGTCAGCCAGTGTGATTGGTGTTCGAAAAGAATATCTCTACAGGCTCTCCACTTGTCCCTTACACACTTTGTTGCATGATGCTTCAAGTTCGTGTGAACTTTGGCATATAAGACTTGCTCACATTCACTTATGAGTGCTTCCAACCATGGAGAAGATGGTCTCCGACATTCCTAAACTTAGCTCAGAGCATGAAGGTACTTGCCGAGGATGCGCATTGGAAAGACTTTGATTTATTTCTTAAAGACTAAAGAATCTGAGGAAGTACTTGATATATTCAAGGAATTCAAAGCTCAAGTAGAAAACTTGTCTGGGAAAAGGATCAAAGTTTTGAGATCTGACAACGAAGGAGAATACATCTCTAGAAGCTTTCATAACTTTTGTATTGAAGCAGGAATTAAGAGGGAGTTTTGTGTTCCCTACAATCCACAAAAAAATGGTGTATAAGAAAGGAAGAACAAATCTATTATAGAAGCAGCTAAGGCCATGATTCATGATCAGAATCTGCAAATCTTCCTTTGAGCTGAAGCTTCTAGGATAGTTGTGTATGTCCTGAATTGAAGCCCTCATCGCATATTGGAGGACATGACTCCTAAAGAAGCTTTCACAGGTGTAAAGCCTGAAGTCAATCATTTTAGAATATCTGGTTTTCATGTGTATATTCATGTCCCTAAAGATAAAAAGACAAAATTGGAACCATCTGGAAAGAAGGGAATATTTGTGGGCTACAATGAGACTTCAAAAGCCTACAGGATTTACATTCCAGGTCAGAAACTAATAGAGATCAATAGAGATGTTACATTTGAAGAAGATGTTGCATTCAAGAGATCTAAAGTCTATCACATGGAGATAGACAATGAAGACCAAGAGTCTCCTTAGGATATGGAAGTTGACAATCCTGAGATTCAGAAGGAGGCTACTGATTCTAAAGAAGATGATGATCCAGTTGAGCCTATAGAACCTACTGGTGGGCCTACATACATTTTTATTGGTCGGAAGAGACCTCTATGGGCTAGGAAAATAATGTAGAAGGTAGAGAAGTTTACAAGCCCTAGAGGAACATTCAGAGAAAGCAAAAGACCTCTGAAGTTTTTAAACTATGTTGCATTGATGAGTCAAATGATTGAATCTGAGTCTTTTAGTGTTGAGGAAGCTTCAAGTCAACAAGTATGGAAAGATGTTATGGCTGAAGAGTATCAATCAATCCTCAAGAACGATGTTTGGGACATTTTACCTAGACCATAAGGAAAATCTATTGTATCTTCTCAGTGGCTTTTCAAGATCAAGCATACAGTAGATGGAAGCATTGAGAAGTATAAGGCCAAATTTGTGGTATGGATAGATTGAGGAAACCTTTGCTCTAGTTGCTCGTTATACCTCCATTAGGACTATCATTACCATTGCAACAGCTAAAGGATGGAAGTTACACCAGATGGATGAGAAGACATCATTTCTAAATGGTTTAATTGAAGAAGAGGTATACATTGAGCAACCTGATGGATTTGAGGTTCATGGGAAAGAGTCTCATGTTTACAGATTGAAGAAGGCATTGTATGGCCTTAAGCAGGCTCCCCGTGCTTGGTATGAAAGGATCAATCGATACCTGCTGAGTTTGGGCTTCTCCAAGAATTATGCAGATTCTAATCTATATTTTAGGGTAATTAATGGTGAGGCCTTGATATTGGTTCTCTAAGTTGATGATCTATTTCTTACTGGAGAAGAACAACTCATTATCAAATGCAAGAAAGAGTTGGCTTCTGAATTTGAAATGAAGGATCTTAAGTACATGCATTACTTCCTTGGTTTAGAAGTGTGGCAGAGGTCTAATGAGATCATTCTAAGTCAAGGGAAGTATACAATAGACATCTTGAAGAGATTTGGCACGTTGGATTCAAAATCTATGTCTACACCTATAGAAACCAATTTTTAGAAGTTAAAGGAGGCTGCAGCTAGTTCAAATTTGGTAGATCATACTATGTATAGGCAATTGATTGGATCATTGATGTATCTAGTCAATACTAGACCAGATATTTGCTATGCAGTGAGTGCACTTAGTTAGTTCATGTGTGAACCAAGGAAAATACATCTAGTTGTAGCAAAGCATATCCTGAGATACTTGCATGGCACAGTTGGGTATGGCTTAAGATATTCTTGTGGTGTGGAATTGAAGCTGCATGGTTATACAAATTCTAATTGGGAAGGTTGTGTTTCTGATCAAAAGAGCACCTCTAGATGTTGTTTTAGTTTGGGGTCTGCGATGATCTCCTGGTGTAGTAGGAAGCAATCTTCAGTGGCACTGAGCACTACACATGCAGAGTATATTGCAACATGTGTGGCAACTCAAGAAGCAACGTGGCTTCAAAATCTCCTTGCAAGATTGTTTGGATAATCATTGGAGCCAACTATCATTCATTGTGATAATCAAAGTTGTGTGAAGCTTTTTGTCAGTCTAGTGTTTCATGATAAAACCAAACATGTTGAGATCAAATACCACTATATAAGAGATATGGTACTGAGGAAAGAAATTCAATTGAGATACATTAGCATTAATGAGAAGACGACAAAAATTCTCACCAAGCCTCTCAAGAGAGTAAAGTTTGTGTACTTTCAAGACAAGCTTGGTATTGTGGAGAATGAAGCCCTAGCTAAGAGGGAGTCTCAGCTTCAGTGATCTTCTATGATTTTATTTAATGCATTTCTCTCTGTAAGAGAGATTTGAGGTGAAAGCCCTTGTTTCCACCCTCTAGGAGTAGCCAAGGTGGATTTCATGTGTGTGAATCCATGACAACATCACGTGAGAGATTCTGTGATGATTTTCTTGTACTTGTGTTTTTTTTTCACCCTCTGGGAGTAGCCATGGTGAATGTCATGATGAGATGATGACATCACATTGAGTTATGGGAACTTGTGCACATATACCATTCATGGGATTAGCCATGATGGTTGATAACACGATGAGGTGATATGCTATCATGTTGAGGTGATAAGCTCTTTTCCACACATGGGTGTAGCCATGGTGGTTGACATCATGATGAGGTGATATGTCTTGCAGTTGGAAGTATTCCTCCCTAGCTGAGAGGGAGTGTTGATGTAAATGGAAGTCGTGAGCCTCCTACTTCTAGGCACGAGTTCTATGAAGAAAATAAATTAAATGTAGCATATGGCTATATAATTTGTATGGTCAATATACCTTGTGAAGAGGCGCTTCACATGCAAGTAATAAATAAATATCAATTATTGTTTATAATTAAATTATTGGCCATCTTAAGGAATCATGATTTATCTGGAGGTCGACTTAATAAATATCAAGAGACACGTATCTCCATTAAGGCTGACTTTGTGTCTTGAGAAGACATGTCTCTTCCATCAATGTGTATTTATATGCATGATGATCATTCATTTGATTATCAAGTTCATTCATTGTAATTCACATTTATAGAGGAATTTCGATCTGAGAAGTAGATCATCATTTGTAATAGTAGATTGATTTCAAGGAGTAACATATTCAATTGTATATGCATCTAGGAGAGGTGTGATTATTACTTGTATCAAAATTGGCATTGTGTTGTGCCTGAGTTGTAAGTGGATTTCTGCTCTTATCACATCAATATATAAGAGACATATTTGATGGGTTTTTCTCCCTCAAGTTGGAGGGTTTTCCCAGGGTATCTTATTGTGTTGATTGTTTTAATTGCTGCATTTTCTGATTGCTTTCAGTTTTGAAATATCTGATCATAAAAACTAACACCTTGTACCTAGTCTTAGCCCCTTGACTGCTTCAATCATGCCTAAAGAACTTTTTTTTTCCATAATTTGGGTATACTATGTTGAAATTAGGAAAACAATATATCATCAAAAAATTAGTTTTATGTACTTTTTAATGGTGTAGGCCTCCTCATAATCATTTTTTTTTTGTTGGTACAGTTTATCACCTGTTGAAGTATGATCATTAGTTTCTTATCCCAAGGTCATAATTTTTCATCTATATATTCAAGTTTCATAATTATTGATGCATTGGAAAGGTATTTTGGATCTCTTCAAATCTATTTATGTACTTTTTCTAGAATATTTCCTAGATACATATTATTTAAAAATTATTTCACATTTTAGTTACTTACTTGGACATATTGACACCTGGAAATGTTTTTTTTGCATGAGATGAATTCATTTGATCTTCTTTATGTGTATTGAGGTTATTGGTCTTTGATTTAATAATTTGAGAAGGTATCATGGGTTTTTTAATCCTTTCATAGTCATCCTGGAAAATGATAACTATGAGTCTTGATAAATGACACCCTGACACATCTCAAGTGGTTTAATTTTGTCTTATAGATATATGGTTTCATACCTACACTAAACACACCAAGGAGTATATTTTCTTGGGGTAACATTATTGACCATGTTGTAGGAGTGATTAGTTCTAGTGTTGATCTTGGCACTATGTGTGCTATATTAGACATTGATTGTCCTTGTACACTTTGGACTAGACTTTGGGAGACCCATAATGACCGTCATATCTGTCCACTCCAAAGGATCCTATCACAAATAATCTCATTCCTCTTGATGTTGCAGATTTCATGCCCTTGATGATCATACTTTAGATGATCTTGATTATGTAACAGGTCTTACATGTTTTGATGGTTCAGAGACTTGTCTTCATGTTCCCACTCTTTGTATCGAGACCCAATCTTCATATTTTGTTGTTCTTGATCAACTTGGTATTGTCACATCTATGGCCCTTATTACTTCAATGCAACATGACATTCATCTTCTTCCAAACACAACTACTTGGGATTCATATCTAGCAAACATATCATCCTTTTTTGTGGAGATTCATATTGTATATTTGGAGGATTATGTTTCATCTCCTCTTTCTTAAAAACCACATCATTGTTGTTGGCCCATCGTTATTATCTTTGGAGCTTGTTCTACATCAATCTTCACAATATTTTGGATTGGCATCATCTCATTCATCCATCTTATGGGAATGGCTTCTCACCAATGGATTTGTTTCTTCCTAAGGGAAGAAATGTTGTTTGCATGCAGTGGATCGTGTTTTACTTTCAAGCTTCCATCATTGGCAGAGGAGATATTTCTTTATGAGGCAAATTCATATCCTCATTTTATCTCTCCTATTGAGGGGAAATTTCTTGTATTTATGTGATAGAAGTACTCCTTGGGGTACATATTGAGTCCTCCTATCCTTCTTTCGATATTGCATTCACTATATTTTCTTTCTTTTGGAGAGGAGTTTTTTCCCATGAGGTTTTCTCTTTTTCTCTAGTTATGAGAGATCCATTTTTTGTGCATGAGTACCTCATCAAACCTTGTAGTTGGGATTCATTTTTCATCCATCATTATATTCATCATTAGGTTTCTATCTTCTCCCTAAGTTGATCTTAAAGAGGGATGTTAGATTAAATAGGAAAATCGACTAACAAATATTTTAGATCATTAATTAATTATTAGGCCCCTTTTAATTTATTCACTTAAGCTAAAATTAGGAGTTCCTTTTTTATTATTAGATTGAAAAAAAATTAGATGATATTCTCTCATAGAATAGGATGAAGACATTTGTCACAATCTAACTTAATATTCATCTAAGGTTTAATTTTTTCTTAAATATAAGATTCATTTGTACATTGTAATCATCCAATTGTATTTATTTAAATTTATTACCAATATAGAAGCTATCATACTTTTTTGGATCAATCATCTCAAGGTTGCATGATCACACTATCTACTTTTTCTCTCTACATGTGATAGGTGTTTTGGTTGTAGGTGATTTATGGGAGCTATGGGTTAACCATCAACTCCAACAACTTTTGCCAGCAATATTTAAAAAATATTGAAGAGGCTTCTTTACACATAGGTTTATGAGGTCAACCATCGCAAGGTGCCTCAAACGATCCATTTTTCAAAAAAACTTGCTAAATAGTAAAGAAATCTAATTTCACTCTTTTCAATAAATACTCATGTGCTAGCCTTCCCTTCTTAATTGGATTCTATTATAACTATTAACATTTTTCTAAGAACAAAGATAAGAGGATTTTTGCATATGACATAAAATGACCATTACGAGAGCTCTCCATTAAAAATACTACCTTTCTTTGATTAAATGCAATTGTTAGTTGTCAATATTCAATCATAATCATTAAAATGATAAATTCATCACAAGTCAATTTTAATCATAGTCATTCTAACATAATTAAAACTAACATTAAAGCATTTTAATGAGTATTATATTAAAACAATTATTTAGTTTTCTACCTAGACTCAAATTACAAAAGGACTGTAGATGTGGCACAATTAAAATGAGTTCGATGAGGATGTAGTGGTAGCCTCTAATTCAAGTATCGGATCCTCGAACAAATGTTTTAATCAATAGAATATAAGAATTAAAATTATTATTAGTATATTTGATTAAGGAAATCAAAAGATTAAATAGATTAAAGTTTTAAAAATATTTGTATGTCTCCACAATTTAATTTTGATCTATTTTAAACCATTTTTGGAAAGGGATTTTAAAAATATTATTATGGGGTAATCATTAGGTTCTCAACATTGAAGTGATTTCACATAAGTGATTTTTTTTAAGTTCAATAAATATTTATATGGGTCTAATCAATCTCTTAAAATATAATAAAAAAATATATTTTTTTTTCATTTCGACAAGATTTATTTGATGTGGAATTGATTAAGATCTCTATGTGCAACATCCAAACTAACCATGTTCTCATAATTAAATTGTGCACTGTACATTGAGAAAATACCATTTCAAAAGACTTATCTTTCATCACTTAAAAGATCAAAAGAAAAATGCATGATTCTTTTAAAATACTAACATTGACCTTTTTAATATACAAGAACAATACCATTTCAAAAGACTGTCTTTCATAATTAAAAGATCAAAACAAAAATTCATGATTCTTTTAGAATACTAACATTGGCATTCTACATTACTAAATGCATTTTCTATTTACCTCATAGATATCCCTAATAGCTAGCAAGCAATAGAATAGGTTTCAAATATCTTGATCTTAAGAAAGTTAAGGAAAATGGAAAATACACTTACATACTAAAACACCAAGATTGTTACAATTTTACAAGCTGACTTCTAGGTGCAGTACATCCGAAATCACTTTCAACAAGTAATCTTCCACTCTTGAACTTCACCAAATGATTCTCATAATGATAAGCCGGATATCTGATTGTATACACTGCCTCTTCCATCATGATTTATGTCGTGTTCATGTTCATACATCAGCCCATTTATCTTACTCTCCTACAAGGCCAACTTGGTTATCTACTCTTATGGAGGAGGAAATTATCATCTTCTAATACTTTGAACCTGTTTTGATGTTTTTTAACTTCTTCTTTGACCGTTTTGACAGATGTTTGGGCTGTTTTTGATGTCTTTTAACTTCTTCTTTGACCGTTTTGACAGATTTTTGGGATGTTTTGATGTCTTTTAACTTCTTCTTTGACCTTTTTGACAGAAGTTTGACTGTTTTGATGTCTTTTAACTTCTTCTTTACCCTTTTCTAGGAAAATGAGATGGTGTATTATCAAATCTTCATCATTGGATCTAAAGAGATTAACAGGTCCTGGACTGTCGAGCACAGGAGAAGCAGTTAGAGTCTTAAGATATGCCTCCTTTAGTCAATTCCATCTCCGGTCGATCAGTCCATATTTATTTTATGAGGTAAAGGTATTTATGTCTTTGATATGAAGTACCTTTATAATCGATAAGTGTATGGTGTGAGTTGTCTTCTTTAGCTGACATGCCACTCATTTTGATTTGTGACCCCTAGATACGAGGTTTACAATATAAAGGCTTTGAAATCTAGTCTTGTGGAAACACTTAAGCCCTAGGAGTCCTATTATTTATGTTTTCAGACCTTTTAATACTTGGCCATTCTTTATTCTAGCTAAACTCCATGTAGGGATCAAAACAGAGAGGAAACCATTTTTAGATTGAAATTGATTAGCAACTAACAAATGATGTTACCCATTTCTTACTTATGTGTAAATGATTGCTGGTTAAGTATTCAAGATCGCAAATGTTTTAGTATATCTTTCTATATCATTTTGAAGTATATTGAGTTCAGGTCATTCTTTATATTACTTCTCATATTTTTATTTGTGATGGATACTAATTATTTATGTGTGTATTGATAAATCAAATACAAATTAACTACAAGAGTATACATAAAATATAGTATTCAACTCTATCTCTCATTCAATATTCAGTCCATATCCATACTCATTGATCTTTGTCATTCAATATTCAATATTTATAGTATCAAGAGTATGTATAGGCACCCACCTCCTAGCACCACCTAAACTATGCATAGAACCATCATGCATAATTCTACTTATAATGTGTAATCAATTACAATGAACTATAAGTCACATGTATCCTAAAATACATTATATCCCTAAATATAATGTTTACATGATTACATCTAACTATATACATGCATGCTTACAAACTCATGAACTCCCTTTCAATAGCTAAGCACTACTTGTGATGTTATGAATACATTGTATATATGGGCATGAACATTCTTTGAACACAATTATACATTACTTCCTCAAAACATCAAAATGTTTAGGAAAAAGAAGCTCGATAAAATCATACAATATTTAAGCAATGCATACATATATAAATCAATTAAAAGAATTAAAAAAATACAATACTTAGTATTTCACCTAGGAAAGTGCTTTCAAGTAGAAAACCTAGCAAAATAATCTTCTTCACTATTGCATAAAAACTTAATCATTCACAATATATAAATCAATTTAGAGAATTAAAAAACACACAATACTTAGTATTTCACCTAGGAAAGTCATTTCAAGTAGAAAACCTAGCATGATAATCTTTGCCACTATTGTATAAAAAATAAACATTCACAATACAAGAAAAAAATTATTAGTCAACCCTTAGGCATGTGCAAATATTAATAGACAAGTCAAAATTTGTTCATGAATGCTTTAAAACTATTGTAAAACCATGGGTAATAATATAAAACCCAATTTAATGTACTGCCCATTTTAAAAAATGCTAATATAATTTTTTGATGTCACTATCACATTTTTATGATTAGTAGTCTCTACAGTCTTGACCAAGGGCATCATGATAAATCCACATTATGTTAAGGAAATTAGAAATATGTGGTAAAGTGTGTGTTTGATAGTTAGCTAATAGTCTATGATGAAGAAAATTTGATGCATTTTACCACATTATGTAATTAGGTATTACAATTCCATGAGTAATTATATGTATGGTTGATTGATCTCTAATAATAAGGGTTGAGGTGATTTAGGATTGTTCTAAATCTATATTATGCAAATAGATGTCTATAGGTTGACTATGATGTCTAGTTGGAATTATTTGGTGGAAGGTTAGTTTGGGTTTGCACCAAAGGATGGATATTTTGGTTCGTGATGAATATTGGAAAGGTATGAGTTGTACCACATGGATATTCTCCACCAATGAACTGTTGGAAATCATGCTTTTTTATTTTCAAGTTAGAAACATCTTTCATGTAGTTTCAAGATCTGTGTCATATTGAGGCCAATAAATATTATTTGGCAAGCTAAATAAAGGTAAAATTATATGCTTTGAAGTCATTTGTAATCAAGTGAAGAAGATTAAGAAGGATAAAAAAATAATAGGTAAGTGTAGTAGAAAGGGAGTGAGGATTGAGAGGGAGTGTGATGACAAGGAGTATAATGTAGAGTGCAATCACGTTCGAGTGGATCATGTGAGGGTCCTCATTATGATATTTGTAGTCCATGTGACAATTATAGAAGTGGTATTTCCATGTTATGTGTTAGTGTATGTGAGAATCCATTATGGAATATTATAATTGTGTTTGTGAAGTCAATATAATAACAAAGCTTTTGGAGGTTAATTTTTTTATTCAAGGTTTTCCCAAGGTATATTACATGTCAATTTGTAGTGTTATTATGTTATTTATGTGGGTTGTACCATTGGATTGTAATTCTTGGAACCCTTTGTCCATGGTTGCATCAAATGGTATCAAAATAAGGTCGATCATGGATAGGTTTTGCTGTATGTATGATCACACCTAAAGTCGATGTATATTTTTAGAATGAGTTTTTAAAATGAGGTGAATAGTTTTGGTGTAAACTAAAGCATGAGTAGAAGATAATGAAGTGTGTCACAATGATTTGAACTTTGTAGGAATTAAATGAGCTTTACAAGTTGATGCATTCTACAGAGGTGGTTGTGAATAGAGTGTTAACCAAGAGGATAAGATGTCACTAAAGAGAAGATGAGGAATCCTATATGTGGTAGGAAGAATGGAATAATTATATGAGATGTTGAAGGAGATGCAAAATTGGACACATGTGTTGGAACAAGACCATCGAAGGAACCCTAAACCTAGGACTAAGGAAAGCGGTGAAGAGGATGAAGAACTATAGACCATGGAATCAATTAGAAGTATAAAGGATAACTAGGAAAAAATGTTGAGGGAAATTTTTTGTATTGGTAAGAGGGAAAGAGTGGGTATTTTAAATTATTTTGGGAATTTTAAATCCTAAGGAATTGATAGACTAGATCACATATCAAGAATAATATTTTGAGTATGACGACATTGCAAACATAGATAGGGTATAATTTGTGAAGACCAAATTTAAATGTTATTTGGCAACATGGTGGAAGGAATTATATTTGGAAATAAATAGAATGGGAAAGCCAAGCATTGCTAAGTTGGACTAAATTTTGGAAAATATTGTTAGAGTCACTCAAGGACTCAAGCCTCTAGGATCACCTACAAAAACAAAAAAACAACCTTCTATGAGAGAGAGAAACAAGAGCTTAAATTTGCAATAATGTTTGTAAGATAATATGACCAATATGCAATACTCGAGATTGCAATGATATGGAATTAAATATAATGGAATTACAAATGAGAACCCCTTGGTTATATAGCCAAGGTGAGACATAGGATTAGACAATATTATGACAAGTATCTTAATCCTCTGTCATGAGACAACTCACTTGACAAAAAATTCAAAAAAAGGATATGATGAGATCTTATCTAGACAACTAAGACTTCTAGAAGATCACCTAGGACCTAAGTAAACTTAACATGTGAATAAGTCCCCCTACTAGGAATTAGCTAGGTACAAGACTTTCTTCGCACCATCACCCCCCTTAATTGCAACTTTTGGAGTAGATTATTATGCAAATGATACAAGGATGGGTCCGACTACTAAGACATGTTAGGTACCCATGTATAAATGCACTCTCTTACAAACAAGGAAAAGGAGAAAACCTAGTGGGAAAAAACTTCTCTCCACAAGATATATGAAGATAAAATACTCTCAATGAAGAATGAGGACAAAACCCCATGTGAGGAAAAATACCCCCCATAAAAGAGAAGAAGAAATACCATGTAACCCCCAAAAAATTTTTTTTTTTTGAGTCTCCTATAATGATGGTAGGTGCTCGAAATTGAAAGTTAAATATGATCTAATCTTGTCGAACAACATTCCTCCCCTTAGGGAGAAACAAAACCAAGATGGTATGCAATATGTCTTCCCATTCCTAAAAGGAATATATAGGAATAATGATGATGTGTGATGTCTTTGAACTATGCTCAAGTGTTTCCATCTCAACGTTGAAATTTTAAAAACTCCAAATAAATCGTCTAGGCCACACTACTGAAGAGGATAATCTAGAATTACTGAAGAGGATAATCTAGAATCTCCTAGAAATGGATGTAGAACACCTCTTTGAAGACAAACGTACCTCTTTGAATACAAATATACCTCTTTGAAGACAAAGATACCTCTTTTAAGATAAATAAGCCTCCTTTGAATTTTGTCCAAAATAATCCACACTCATGTCAAACTATGAAGAATGATCATGTAGGGAATAAAAAAGAGGGTCAAAGTGTTCCCTCACAAATACTAAATAAGGATCATCTCCATGAAAGAGAAGATGAATGCAATCAATGGTGTCTCCCAGATTTGAAATGTGGGACTCAACAAACAAACCATCAATATTTGTTAAGTATGTATCCCAAGTAGGTGTAGCTGGAAGATGATGTAGATATTGCTACACTGAATCACAAGAGGCCAAAACTATATCAACACATGCATCATCAAATATAACATTATATAGAGGAGATTAAATTCAAGTCTCAAGAATGAGATTCAATGTGACAACTGAAAGGAAATATGCATCCACCCAAGATAATTTCCACATAACCCAAATAGAGAAGTTTATGCAAGAAAGTATTCAAAATCCATATGCAAAATAATAAAAATCATACCATAAAGTTGACACAAGATATACATTAGTAAAACCTTTAAGAGAGAGAAATCCAACCTACAAAATAATCGATCGCTCATGTATTATTCAACAATAATCATTACAATATATATTTCTATTTCTCCGTGAACACGTTTGAAACATCAAACCCTCTATGAAAACTCCATGTGAAAAATCATGTAACCACATATCTCATGCCATGCTTCAACCCTCAATAAATTTTAACAAGAGATGCTCTTAAAACCCCTTAGCAAAAATAGCCAAAAAGACAACAAGCCAACCTTAGACAACTACCCATGTGTTTTCTTTTATGAAAAAAAGCTCACACAAAACCACCAAGTGGTATTACATAAAACCATGTTACTAATACCATGAGCTTACAAAACCATTAACCCCCACATTTGATTCTTGGTTTGAATCCCAACATTAAATATTTTTCCATTTGCAACACCATATTAAATATTTAATCCAATGTTACGCACAACACATGAAGTGTCCCCAAGAATGATAGACCCATGTGATGCATGTACCCCTATATTCCCTAGGTGTGCCACATAATAAATGAGTTTTACATCATAACATTATGAAAGGTGGACAAAATACCTTTTCCTAACATTCTCCTACTTGTATACATTGTATAAGGGGTAAACAAGGAAACTCAAACATGAACAAGGGAAAAATCCCCATAGACACATATACAATCAAGGAATCAAAGTACTCCATATGCTCCATAAAGATATCTACTACAAGAATCAAGGCGATCATCATCACATGCATAAATGCTCTCATCTTCCATCATGCCAACACACAAAGATAAGTAACCATCCAAAGAGATGCCACACTATCTATCATAAAGAAGCATAAGTCCCACCTCCAACTGATATCCCAATATATAACCATTCAATCCAAGGGTAACAAGTATTTATTAATAGCTACCAAGATATAATAACCATAGTTGAAAATAGCACCCACAACTAATGCTAACACATCAAACTATCCATGCCTTAAAGGTATACAAATCATAACAAGTGAACCTCATTCCATCAACATAAACAACCTATAACATGCAATCACAAGCTCCAAGTGAAAAACATGCCATATAATGAACATACATATCTAGGAGATCCCACTACATAGGTAATGTCAAATTTGAAAAATGATCAAGGCATCCAAATATCCACCAATATATTTACATAGAAGTGTGAAAAATATCATGTAGTATGTGCATCTCTCACCACAAGTCTCCATAGTTCTCCCAGGTTCTCCATGCCCAGCAAAGGAAAGAGATAAAGGAACCTCCATGTCATCACTAAATAATTATTAACAACACATGACCACAAACATAGTGATCACCATAGCTCCACACAAGATCTCAAATCTAATGTCATGTGTATATAGACATCCAGGAAGTGGAACAAGACCAAAGAGAGAACACACAAATCAAAACCTATAGCATATCCTTCTACACACACCTCTAAATGCTAATTTGTGATAAGTATGATATCCTCCATAAAACCCCAAATATATTAGCATTATCCACATCTAACCATAACCAAGATGTATGTATCTCAAACCAAATAAAGATCAAACCATAACCATTTCTGATCCAAGGGAATAAGCCCAATAACATCTCCTAAACTCAACATCAATGAATAATCTCACAATGCATAAGGAGATAAACATGCCAACATCCCTTAAAATAATCCTTTAGAACCAGGAAATGATAGCTCAATATCCATATGCATGAGAATAAAAGCATAGAACATAATGCATTTGAAAGTAACAATGGGAAATACCTCTTAGATGATTAACCGTCGAGTAGACCAAGAGTGGGAATGAAAATGATCCTCCTAGATGTCCAAGTCATCATGAATCATCCAAGAATAATCTACTCATAGTTCCATGTTGAAGTCACATACAACTAAGGTGTAGGATCCTCAAAATTTCATTTGAAACCTCAGCAATGAGTAACCATCTCAAACCGTGTCTCTAATATTAAGAGGTCTCCTAGCCTCACCTATGTCTCCAAGTATCCATGTGAGTACTTGTAACCAATAAATACATGCCAAACTCCAAATGCAACATAGCATCATCATGAAGCTCCCCAGAAAATGACCAATGTACCCAATACCAAGCAAACCGACCAAGATCAAAGTCAAAGTCTCAAATGCAAGTCTACAAAAATAAAAAAACCCAATCATGACATCATTATCTCACATCTCCTCAAAAGAAGATCATATGCTCCTATTAACATATCATGTACTTGTATCATTCCAACACTCTAAACATGTAATCAAGAGTACATCATGGCATAATGCATAACCATCCTATAAAAACAAAGACCACATGTCAAAATAAAAATCATAATACCTCAACCAAAGACTAAAACGCCATCCATGGATAACCAAGATGTCAGCATATCCATACCACATGAAGATAACCATCTCCTATAAAGAGAATAATCCACCATCAAATGGTGAATCCACATCATAATCACAATCTCCCACTAAACCATGCTATAAATATCTCCATAGAAACATGACAACCATCCTCTACGTGAAGATCTTACGTGGCCCCAACATGATCAAAGAACTCAACATTGAGCTCCCAATGGGAAGAGTACAAAACATGATCTCTAAACCAAGAAGATACAACACTACCAAACCATCGCTATCAAAAGCTCCAACTGAATCATGTAATCAAGATATCCATGACATCCTAATAACAACCTCCTCAATGAAGATCAATCAAATTCCCTCACATAATAAAAGAACTCAAATACAACATGAGATCCCAAGAGGCAAATTAAAACCATGATCCTCATTCCAAGAAGATACACCACCACAAAGCAAACAAGAATTAATCCAACACCACCAGCAATGCACCTACATAAACAATAATGTCATGCCAAAGTTCCTAAATCACAAGAAACATCCATGACACCATGATCACTACAAAATATACTAGCAACAAACTCCAACCATGTTAGACATGTCTACATCACATAGTCAACTACATAGTCCCACATCATGACTGCACCTAGTAATAGTATCTCTCCTCCTCAACATGATAACCAAACCAAAAAAACAAGTGACTAAACTAAGCCACAAATCTGAATCTATAACAACACCAAAGAATCTATGGGTTTAGACAACCCATGTACAAGTCATAAATGTAACCTATAAGCATAGACAACCTATAACATTGCATAACTTGTAGATCCAACAATGCAACATACAAACTCAATAATATATTGATAGCCATGTCAAATGAAAGTAACCAGAGATGTACCTATGAGTATACAATAACTCCAATATCAAATCACCAAGATCTGAATAGCCATAAGCTCACAAAATAACCATAGTCAAAAGAACCTATAAACAACTCAGATAGAAATAATAGAAACTAAACTATTCCAAAACATCTCCAAACCTTATCCATTATGTAGTGCTCTAAACAAGCTTTTTGTTGGCTCTAAGAATTCCAAAATCTAACTTCATATGCACAAGATATGACTTCTCTAAGCTTGAAAGGGACATCCAACTTCAAGCAATTATTTCACTATCAAAATAGAAATTTTTGGAAAACCCAATAATACCATAGCATAGAGCATGGAACCTCCTTTCCAATGAGTATAAGAAGTCAAAAAATGACACCTAAGGCAAGATTTATGCCCCTTAGAAATAAGCTGCATAATTTGGATATTAAACCAAGCATGGTGGCCCGTTTAGGCTGCCCACTAATGGTGAAAGTTCCCCTCAAGAGTGGCATTGACGCACCAAGAAAATAAATATTGAAGTTTACTTTTTTTATTTTAATAAACAATGGCAGATTTAAAAAATAAACAAGCTATTTAAAATTTTAAGGCTCATAAGGCCTAGGGGTCAATCCCCACAAAATTAGGGCCCAGGAGCTGGGGGCCTAAGCCCATTGACCTCGACCACTACCTGGGGGATGACCACCAGCTAGCAAGTCAATGATGTTGATAGAACCATTTGGCATTTCAACACAAGCTATGGTAGGTGCCAAGTCTAGCGGGTACGAGGGAGAATCTGTGGAGCCCCCCTCGCCCCACATAATTTTTTTATTTATTTTTTAATATTTTTTCAGGGTTTTAATTTTAATTTTAATTTTTCAAGAAATATATACATTTTCAAAAAAATCTGCAAAAAAGATGGTCATATGGTTGAGGGGCAAAGTGGGCAATTTTTTTTTGCATTTTTTCAATAACTATAATAGGCCAAATGCTATGTCAATATTCATCTCTTAGGCCTCATGGATCCAATGGTGAGGTTATTTTTGTACGAAAGGGTCATTTAAAAAATTTCCTCTACAAAACCATCATAATGAACATCCATAAAAAACACTTTGTCCAACAAAGGTTCATAAACATAGACCTGCAAAAATAACCACAAATCTACAACCCCAAAATCTCAAATCTTCAAAAAACACCTACACAAAACCCTCACATCTTGTAGTTTTTTCATTCTTTCCTTGCAAGATTAGATTCAACTATACACTAGATATACTCCAAAAAGGATTATACAAACCACAACCATGGATCTAATACCAAATGAAAGGAAATACGTATCCACCCAAGATAATTTCCACATAACCTAAATAGAGTTCAATCTATACAAATAAGTATTCAAAATCCATATGTAAAAGAATTCACACCATACCCTCAAAGATGACACAACCTATATACCCCAAGAAAACCCTCAAGAGGGAAAAATCCAACCTCCAAAAGCATCCATTACTCATGTATTATTCAACAATAATCATTAGAATACATCTTCAGAGTTCTCCATGAACACATTTGAAACATCAATCCCTCTACAAGCACTCCATGTGAAAAAGCATGTAACCACACATCCCATGTCATGCTTCAACCCTCGCAAATTCCAACAAGAGATGCTCCCAATCCCTTAGCCAAAAATAGCCAATAAGATAACAATCCAACCTTAGACAACTACCTATGTGTTTTTTTTATAGAAACAAGCTCACAGAAAGCTACCAAGTGGTTTTGCATACAACCATGTGACTAATACCATGAGCTTACAAAACCATTAACCCCCACATTTAAATCTTGAAACTAAGTTTTCCCAACATTAAATATTTTTCCTATGAGCTTACTTTGTTGGGTTTGTAGGGAGGGTGATTGAAGTATTTTGTTGACCACATAAGAAGGTTTGCCTTTCTATGTTTTGGTTTGAGCTGTTTAAAATATCTAAATTGCATCCTAATAAGGTTTTGTATTCCAGGTGTGAACAATGATACTCCTATTTAATTTTTGAGTCAAATTCCATCACACTAGGTACAATGCCATCCTAGTTCTTTATACCTTGATGCATTGTATCTATGTGTATTATCAAAATAAAGGAAAGTAAGCACTTTAAATCCCAAACTCTGCTAAGCATTTCATCACCATTATCGTCATCATCTTGAACTCAAGGGTTGATTTCTCTTTCTTCTATCTTCTTCATATATTAATACTAACATGGTATCATGACATTTAGAAATAAAAACATCTCTATATTCATCCATCATGCATCCACAAAACCATCAGCATACTACGCATATCGTCATAATAGGAAATATCATTCATTATCCATCATAATATAGAATTGTTATTCTAAGCATCTCCTAAACCACACATTTGCATTACCACCCACCACATGATCACATTTAACAGTATCAAAATCATTAAATTTTTCATCATACATACATACATACATCACATGTATAAAAGGATATTGAAAAGGAAGTTAAAAATATCATGACATTGCATCCATCACATGTCATCACATAAATATAAATTTGCATTCATTAAAAAATACATCCATGTAGATCCATGTGCATTCATAACATGTATCATCATAAAACATCATAACATAAAGCATCATAATATAAGCATCACATGCATCCATCCATCCATATATCCATCACATAAAATAAAATAACCATCATCGCAAGTCATCTCATATATATATCAAAAAATTTGAATGTCATGATACATCAAAACCAGATATATAGTATCATCATTGAATATACAAGAGGCTAATCAAAACTCGGCCAATGAATGTATACACATCATAAATCAAGTTGTACAATCAAAAAAGGGTGTCTAGTGCACCATCAATGCCCTAAGATGCCCTCACTCTGTCTATAGCCATGGTGGCTATCGCAACTCAGATAAGGTGACCCTAAGGGTCTATTTGAGGGGTCTTGCTAGGTGCAACCTGGCTGAGGTGAGAAAAATCTAGCTCTTTTCGATCTCGTGTCACGACTCTATAATATTGTAGCCTATAGTACGATGCCTCATGAATCACCCATCCATACATATCAGTTGGGACTGTGGCCTACCCCTGTGTTTGTTGTGTTGCAGCCTCTAGCTATTGCCTCCATCTCGTCTATTGTGCCAATCCCAAGTTAGCGGTCTGCCTCATCTGTCGCTCCTACACCACCTCCTGTCATTCTTGATCCCTCTCCTGGATCAGGGTTTGAATCTGTGCTTGGGCCTATTGCAGCTACCCTATCAGTATCTGCACTTATGCCTACAATGTTGCTATTTGTTTGTCCCATGGATCGGGACCTAGTGGTGGTGGCTATGGTGGCCGCTAGTGTGGTTGTGTTGGTGGCCTCTATCCAGTGGATGGTACTAGTGGTGGGATTTTTCCATCATGCCCATCATTCCTATCATGCCCTGCACCTCCATCATGTCCATCTAATGGCTGGTGACCTAGCTATTGGGACCAACCCAGGATCCTCTGACCCATCCTCTACGTATTGCTGGTACCACTGGCAATGTCAATCTTATCAAAGTGTGGGATCAAAAGTAGACGTCATAGGCCTATGTAGTTCCTAATCTACAGGACCACCAAAATATACACACGACACCATCACAAGCTGTTGGAAATCAACAATGGCCTGCTAGGGAGGGATCCTATGCCCCCATCTCATCTCTCTAGACCTTCATGCAAATATGGCTCTTTGTCTGTCATTAGGGGCATCTTGTACCTCCCTGAACTAGTGAGCAACCCTATTCGGGAGGTACCGCTCTATCATGTGATTCTCTCTCCGCTGCATGTATCTAGACTACCGACAATAAAAGAGTTGGGCATCATCATCGTGCCATCTAGGAAAGTGGAGCCACGATCTCCACCGAAATACTATCATCTCATCAATGACCCGCCTCTAGTGCGAGATACCTATGATACCTATATAGTGGAGGATGGTCATCCCCCATACCTATAAACCGCAGGATCATCACGATCCATCTAAATGTTTGTAATCGTGGGTCTCAAAATAACTATGTGCTCATATGCCCACACATGAAGCAATGCAACTCTTGCTCCAATGTTGTGGGCCCCACTGTACATGACCTAGTGCATATCATGATACAATGATGCTAGGATGACTAGCCCCCAGGAAAAGATAGTCATATCCTCCATCATGCGTGACCAAACAACCCCCTATCTGACATTGCATCCTCTCGCTCTCTGATCAAGAACAAGGACTCCCAAGATCAATGTGTCAATAAAAAATGTCAAATCAGGGCCAATCCCCTTGTATTGATGAAGCTCAATCTGGCCATTGTCGGTCACGTATAGGTCGACATCGAATATGTGAAAAATCACATCACCTCCAACATCCACATCATATATAATCTACTCACCATGTATGGGGATCCGTAGGATCCGTATACGTCCTCTAGGGTGATGGTGGCCTTGTCAATCGGTAAATGGAACAAGGAGGTCTCGCTCTGCCATCTCTCCACCAATGCAGTCATCATCGTGAAGTACATCCTCACCTCGGGCATCTAGGCAATATGACCAAATCTGATTGTGCCAAGAAAGGATAATGCATCATATGATAAACGTCTCACTCTATGTAGAAATTGACTCTTATGCTCCTTCAAATGGAGAATTGGCAAGACCTCCTACATCCAAAATGCCCATGATGTCAAAAATTCATCAAACGAGCACATGTTTGAAACATAAAAAATCCTCAAAAAGAAAAGTCGGCACAACTTTTGCAAAGGCGACGCTTTGTTGTTTGCAAAAGTGATGCCATAGTCAAAGGTGATGCTCCATCATAGAGGTGAGTTAGCATTTTTGGGCGACAACGGATTCTTTTTGGGTCATGCAATGCGAACTTGCAAAGGCGATTCAACATCTCCTCGATGAGCCTAGGACCCTCTAGCGTCGCACAACGCTCTAATGCAAATGTGAGTTAGTATCCTCAGGGGCGACGTCGATCGTAACAAATGCGGCACCCTAGGGGATCGCTTTTGATCGACTTAAACAAACCCTAATAAATCCATCAAAATCACACAAAATGAGAAAAGTTTTGAAGGGCGTATCGAGGGTCTTGCATCTTGAGGCCATTGGAACTCGCGAACCCAATCTGTCCAATGTCCGAGGAGCACACGAGCCACCATTTTGTGAGCACCTCAAAGCAAAAAGTCAAGGTTTCTAGAAGGTCAAATGCATAAATGATTCAAAAATGACCCCTCTAACCCTATTTATGCAAAAAAAAAAGGGTTTTTGAACCCATTTTATCCGTTTTAAGCCAACCAAATCCTATTTTGACTCGTTCTCGTCGCTCTAAGCCTAAATTCACATCTTGTGGGTTGTTTTTCACTCCTGAATTGTTGTTAAATATTTTTCGCGAGCTCGACCTAATTTTGCAATTTTCGCCCAATCTCTTAAGGGGACAGTGTAGCAACGTAATACCTTCCATTAGGGCATCTAAAAAAATCAGATTTTTTTTTAATTTTGATCATGACAATATTATTCTTTGAACCAACACATCAAGTACCTCACTTCAAAGAGGGGAAAAATGTAGACACCGAAAATGTCCTGATTGATACTATGCATCTGATTCTGATTAAATAACACCACTTCTTCCTAGATCACTTCAAATTAACCAATTAATTGTAATCAACATTATTTAATTAAATTCAACAATTTCAGCTATTAATCAAATAATTAAATTTATTGATTAATTCACCTTTCTTCTAACTAATTTTCATCATATTTAATTAAATTCTCCTAAAGTCTTCTTATTTGATGAAAATAAATTAAATCAAATATCACAAATCCCCTAACCTCTTCCAATTAATTAATTCTAAATTAATTAATCCTAAATCACCTTCTAATCATCATTAATTAAATCCTCCAGCTTTTAACTCCTCAAGAGTTAAATCAACCATGGTCAACTAACCAGGTTACACATGAAATTAATTTCTTCTATTTATTTAATTCCTCTATTTTCCCTTGCCAAGGCATGTTCCAAGGAATATTTCTCTCAACAACCTCTCATTCAATTTCCCTCCAAAGGTTTTCAAAAACCTATCACATCCTCTTAAACACCATTTTCATTCAATTCCTCTTAAACACCATTTCCAAATTCTCAACCATCTTCATTTACTTCTCTTTCATCTTCCTCCACTCACATATTTCCCAAAATGTGCTCCACCAACATCCAATAGAATTGTGACACTTGACACATTCTCATTGGCTCTCAATTTATCCCACATTCATCAAATCCTCTCATTCTTCAACCCTTGGCTTCTATAAATAGAGGCATCCTTTTCGTAATATGGATCCACAACTTCATGCATTATCATTATAGTCATTTGAGTTCATAGCAATCACCTTTTTCAAGTTATTTTTGAGTTCATGTCCACTACTTAGCATCATTTCAACACTTGGATCATCTTCAAATCAACAAGCTTAGCAATTGGGATTGGGAAAGGGCTTCTTTCCACATCAAAGGAGCACCAATCCCCCTATGGGATTGAGGTTTGGTTAATTTAGTTGATTACATGCTTTTTTCTCACTTTATTTCATGTTTTCATCTTGTTCTTCCAAGAATTTCATAGGGAACATTAGATTTATGCTTTCTAACATGTTTGGCAATTTTTTGTTACTCTCTTGTTAGTTTGTGTAGGTTTTGTGTTCACACTATCTAAATTATGAAATGAGGTTTTTAATGTTTTAAAAGACAGTTTAAAATATGGAATGAGATGGATTCACCCAAGGTGGCGAATGAGTCCCACTTAAGTTTTTTTTTCAAAAAATTCAAAAATTTTCAATTATCTTTTATGCTTTTTATGTTGTATGATCTAAAGACTAAATGCAAATGCAGATTTTGAATAATTTTCAATGAAATTAAATGCAAAAATGAAAGCTATATGAGCTTTCACTAATGCAAAATTTGAAACCCTAGAATGGCAATTAACTAATGCAAACCCTAATGCAAAGTCAATGCAAGCTAGATCTAGGATGATGATGGACTCCAAATCAACAAAGAAGGTATTCTAAATGTAGGTTCACCAGAATGATTAGGTGAAAAATGGGTGTTCTTAATGGTTTAAGACATAGAACATCACTTTTCTCCAACGAACATTCAAGGGCGCCCTAGAGATCTCAACCTCAAATGTGTGAAGGACAAAGAGATCTACTCAAGGATTATCCTAGGGTATGAATTTATATTACAAGAGGGGTTCACCAACAAGTAAGAGCTTGGAAAAGACAATGTAATGAAATTTGTAAGACAAAACCCTAATTGAATGCAAATTTGATGTAAATTCAACCTAGAAATGCAAATGAAACAAAATAGAAAGGTATAGAACAAAATGTGTGCACCTGGAAACTTGTAGAGACTGGAAATATTGTTGATCCTAAAATTTTTTCCTAATGGGACTCATTCACCAGAAATTTTGTTGATCCTAAAATTTTGGCCTACTAGGACTCATTGACCATTCTGGGTGAATCAGTCTCAATTCTAGGTTTCTGCATAGGAACAAATTTTGGGAAAATGGGTATCCAAATCTGCAAAGATCTTTGAAAAACACCTACAGTGGGACTCATTCACCACTTGTGGTGAATGAGTCCAGTTTGGATTTTCTAGAAATTCAAAGTCTTGATATGCACCTCTCAGTCTGCCCTTTCTGCTTCTCCAGGTTTCCAAATCTAAAACTCTAATTTTGGGGTTGTAGATGACCTTTTAGTGAATATTATGACCTTGCAAATGGAGAGACAACTCCAACAAGCTCGTAACCTAATCTTTAATGATCTTCAAGTATTCAAAGCACCTATATCTGTAATCACACAAAGAGAGAGAGAGTGTTGATTGTTAGGGAATAGGGGTTTTTCTTGGTCAAACCCCTTGTAGGTAATTAAACTAAATGATGAGACAACAAAATGAAGGCATGAAACATGAATCATGGACAATAATACCTTGAATGATGATGTATTGTAAATTTGCAACTCAACATGAAATGGCCATGAAGGATGTAGATCTTGATCTTTGACAATCGATAGATGTAGAATAATGTTTGATCTTGGATATTCAATGCTACATCACAACACTAGCTCACTAACATTCTTGATGCTTGATATGATTGACATGATGATGGATCTTGAATTGCTGCAACAATTGATGAAGAATTCTGCCCTTGAATGCCTTAGAAATGATATTGAATGATATCTTGAGGATCTTGTAAAAACTTGGAATGCTTAACTCTTGAATGCTTGACTTGATGAAATGAAGGTATGATTAAATAGTGATTTTAAATCTTTCTTATATAGGAAATGCACTCAAATGATTGTTAATTTGATCCCCAAGGCCAACATGGAAGAAATTTGAATTAAAAACCCACTTTTCCCACTCAAAACCTTAAAAATAGGCCAAATGGGACTCATTCACTATCCTGGATGAATGAGTCCCACCTAGATGGGACTCATTCTCCCAAGGTGGAAAATGGGTCCCACAAAGGCTATTTTTGGTCCTAAAGTGTCGGGGAGTGAAGAAATTAAGCTCATATGTTGATCTTGTCGAGTCTTTGATTAAAATATATATTGGGATGCACAATATGGGGTCGTAGGGGCCTATTAATGATGATATTAAGGTAATAAATGCAATAGGGTCCAAAATCCAATGTGAAAGTGTAAATAAATACACTTTACAACACTAAATTAAGGAAAAAATGAGTTTATTTAGCTTAGAAGGGCCCTAAATCCCATGTGAATATGTAAAACACATTACAACACTAGATTAGGTCCAATTTAGTTTAAAAGCCCCCTAAATTTAATGTGAAGATGTAAATAAGTACATTTTACAACATTAAATTAGGGCAGAGTTAGGTTAATTCAACTTAAAAAGGGCCCAAGACTTAATCTGGATGTGTAAAACACCTCACAACACTAGATCAAGGTGATGTTAATTCCAATTTACCATTAATTATTCCCAAATCAACCAAGGAATAGTTTTTTCTACACTACAAGAAGTAGTGGGAATCCATTAAAAACCATGTCTTATATGATTTAATAAAAATGAAAAATTAGAAATAAAATCCTACATTTTTTATTTTTACATGTTAATATTCTATGTATATAAGTGCTTCAATTACCCCAACTATGACAAACTCTAATTTTCAAGAAAAATGAAGTTTATTTTTGGGAGAAAAGTGGACCCATTATCTTGCATTGACATCAATATTAGTGTATATATTACTATGAGATCAAACAATCCATGGTAGAAACATTGGAAATGGTATGTAGACATCCCTTTTTGTAGGTACACTTCTAGTAAAGGTTATAATATATTTTTGTGGGCACTCCCTTTTATATTTACACACCCATATATAAAGGTTACAATTATATATTTTTACATTTTCCTCTAATTACAAACTTGAATGAGAGGTTGTCTCTTCCTCACCTCCTCACATTTGGAATAAATTATTGAAAATAATTTAGAAAGATATTGTTAAACCAAATATTTCCCAAAGTCTTTCCTAGTGTCTACATTATCAAGGCCTCCTTATCAAGGAAAATGATTGATCCACTTAGGTGTGGAAAACCTTGTTCGCCCCTTGTGTGAGCACTTTAATACAATTAATCATCTCTTTTGGTTTTGTTTCTAGGCATAAGTTTCTCAGTCTTATATTCATAATTTTCTCAAGCCTTCCAAACCTAAGCCCTTTGCTTGGCACACACAGTGTTTAATTAAGGGACAAGGCTAGATTTCCATCTAAATTTTCTCAACCTTAAATTTTTTTCAAAATGTAGATTTTTTTACCCTATAGAAAGATACAAATGCTTTTTTTTTTGCTTCAAATTGTCATGGATACACATTTCTCTACTTACATAAGATATTTAGTGACAACAAATAAGTTAAAGCATATTTATATGTGGAATAATAAGGTGGATTTTTTAGAAGTATCCCACCTCCAAACTCTACTTGATCTTTGGGATAATGCCTCTTATATGATGGCTTTGGTTCATAACTTGTCTTCAACACCTCACACCAAGTCTCCTACTAGGGTTAAGGGAATTTTCGTGTAGATTCACCTTACTTTTTCTCTTAAATTTGATGTTGATGGTCCTCTCCTCCACTACTAGAGAAACATATTATCTGGTTATTTTCATTAGAAGCAAGCCAACACCCTTCTTTTGTGTCTTCTCAATGGCATGCGAGTGGGTCCCTCCTTTTGGAGCTATGATAGATAAATCCACACTTTGATCTTATGGTTTCACCTCTACAAGATGCTTTGGATATCCTATCACTTGAGGAGGAGGCTCATAATGATGGCTAGGAACCAATTAATGATGGTAAGGATTCATCAAATGGAAGTGTTGATACTTGATAATCATGACATTCCCTTAGACATTAGCTTTTTAACTTTTAGTTACTTAGGTTCTTATGGTTGTTTGACATTTTGACTAGTTGTTTCCTTTTTTGGGGCCAAATGATGTAATTGTGGTCATTCCCTCAATAGAACCACTCGCTAACTTAATACTTTGATATTTCAACTCATAAACATTGCTAACTTTATAGTCTTAGGACACAATGCTATGCCTTTTTCTTTTTTTTTATAAAGAATCTTTTTAATTAATAATTTATAATACCCTAAATATAAACTATTATCTTCATTATTCAATAATGAAGTATGAGATGTGATTAAAAAATATTAATTAAAATTATTATTTATTTTATTTTAAAAAATTCACCATCCAACTAAAATGAACTGTGAAAATATATTAAGCCACTACACAAATTACTCCAAAATCTCTACAATCTAATTAAATTATATGAACTATAAAAATATATAAATCACTACATAATTAATTTTAAAAACTCTACAATCTAACTATATGAGCTATAAAAATATAATAAATCACTACACAAATTATACCAAAGCTCTACAATTAACTAATATGGACTATGAAAATGTTCACAAAATTTACACAAGGCTTTATGATCTAGCTATATGGACTATGAAAATATATAACGACTAATCTTTAACAAATTCATTGCAAGTCAAAATTATTTTAGGAAAAACATGAGGAAGTCTTCTAAAAAACTGGACATCATCAGAAGATCGAGTAAACTCTCATCCACTGGACTCATGATGTATAATGAAAGTAGAATCAATCCCGTTCTCCTATTTCTTTACTCTTTGTTTTATGATTTATCACATATTCATCATTCTTCTCTTCTCTTTTTAAAATAGATCATTGAATATGATTCAAAATATCTATATGTTTTTATTGAAAAATATACACAAATATCATTAATCTAAATATGAACTATAAAATTATTTTCCTTGCAAAGCTATCTTCTAATTTTAAATATGCCCATCTAAATATTATGGTCTTGGTGCAACCTTCTCTCTTAACTAAGATGTCTAAATTTTGTGATCATAATTTCTGAAGGATTGACTATAGTCTAATGAAACCAAACTAGCCATTCTCCCTTGCAAATCTATATACTAATTATGAAATCAAATGTCAAATCTTACTTACCTTTTACAAGAAAGTGTTGAGTTGGCTAAACAAGTTTTACATTAATATCCTGTAGGTGTTTACAGACAGTATACCTAGAATTTAGGCATATCTAAAATACAGAAATAGTCCAGAGAATATTAAATTCCCATGCATTGCTAGCTATATGCGGCCACAGAGGTAAACAGAGAATATTTGCACCTGCACGGACGTGTGCCCAAGTACTTGATCGTACATTAAATGATTACAGAATTGAATGAGCACAATTAAGTTAAAAGATGCCGAAGATTAGATCTCTAGTTGAGAATTGCACGTAAGAGAAAATGGGTTAACATACTGTGTACAGAAGATCTTTAAGAGTGATAAACCCACCTGGGAGAAAGATCCAAAAACGTACAGCTGATTCATTTCGAGGCAGTAAAGACACATCATTCACTCAACTCGAAGAATTGAAACATTCCCTTTGGGCCATTCCAGAGGAAGCAAAATGTGCATTTCCCAATCCTAGGTCTGTGCATTTATCTCACACACGTACATTGCTTGTGTAAGCTTGCAGATGTTTCTTGTGGTACAAGCTGTCTCTACTTTATTCATTAAAACCTAAAACCAAGGAGATAACATACCCAATTTGTTTGAGACATATCTTGTGAATTTGACCTGCTGGGTAGGTTTCGGTACTTTCTCAAGATGTGAATTCATTCCTCCAACAGTGGTTTGATGGGATCTCGATTTGAAAGGTAAGTTAAATTCTCTCTGTTTGTTTTCGAAATATATATCTCTGTCTCCCGCAAGATTTTGTTATGTCACAAGCAGGTGGAATGATTAAAGGATGGTGAGATTGATTGAAATGAGATGATGATTTAACGTTTATGACGAATAATTAGATACCTCTACAGCTTTTAAGGCGTTCTCTCTATGAACTGTGTGGGTTCATTTCTGTCATCAACGGTTCAGTTTTCACAATATATTTCAGCAATGTCGGGGAAGATATTGGTCAAGGTCTCATCCATGTGTAGAACCTTGAACGTCTTTTACGACGTCTGTCTGCTAATATATTTTAAATTTGAAAGGTACTTGAAATAAGAAAGAAATGGGAGAGTAGGTGTTATGTACATATATATACCTATATCAAATTGTCTATCACAAAATTGATCTTTTCGTTGGGCGTATTTTATCATTATGATCATGGTAATGGGCTCCAAAGGGGTCGGGGGAGTATTGGCCATGTTGTGGTAGACAATTTGGTATAGGTATATATATGATAACATCTATTCTTCAATTCGATTCAATAATTCATTCTTGTTTTCTTTTTACTTGGTCTTATTTATTTTATTTGATTATTAATCATTAACATTTAATATTTATTTCACCCCTCTTTGTTGCGTATTTATCATTATGAAATAGAATGTTCCCATCTAGTTGGAAAATTGACCCCTCCTTGCCACGTATTTATCATTATGATCATGGCAATGGGCTCCAAAAGGTTGGGGGAGTATTGGCCATGTCGTGGTAGACAATCTGATATAGGTATATATATGATAACACCTACTCTCCAATTCGATTCAATAATTCACTCTTGCTTTCTTTTTACTTGGTCTTACTTATTTCATTTGATTATTAATCGTCAACGTCGACTATGTTTCAAATTTAAAATATACTAGCACTTGCACCTAAAGGAGGTTCTAGGATTAAACAATTAATAATAAGTGCTAAAAAATGGAATGAAATAAACTTAGATAGATCTAGATTTTTTCCTTAAGGAAATTAAGTATTATTTGTTTTTGAAATATTTGCATATAGATTTAAAACATAAAGCAATGCAAATGAAAAGGAAAGTTACCATCGATTTGACAAAAAATATTGCAAATGGAAAATCAATATTTATTTGACCCCTCCTTGTTGCATATTTATCATTATGAAATAGAATGTTCCCATCTAGCTGGAAAATTGACGCCTCCTTGCCACGTATTTATCATTATGATCATGGCAATCGGCTCCAAAGGGTTGGGGGAGTATTGGCCATGTTGTGGTAGACAATATGATAACACCTACTCTCCAATTCGATTCAATAATTCACTCTTGTTTTCTTTTTACTTGGTCTTACTTATTTCATTTGATTATTAATTATCAACATCAACCATGTTTCAAATTTAAAATATACTAGCACTTGCACCTAAAGGAGGTTCAAGGATTAAACAATTAATAATAAGTGCTAAAAAATGGAATGAAATGAGCTTAGACAGATCTAGAATTTTTCCTTAAGGAAATTAAGTATTTTTTGTTTAAAAAAAATTTGCATATAGATTTAAAACATAAAGAAATGCAAATGAAAAGGAAAGTTACCATGAAATTGACAAAAAATATTGCAAATGGAAATAAAATGTTCTCATCTAGTTGGAAAATCAATATTTATTTGATCACTCCTTGTCGCGTATTTATCATTATGATATAGAATGTTCCCATCTAGCTGGAAAATTGACCCCCCCTTGCCATGTATTTATCATTATGATCATGGCAATGGGCTCTAAAAGGTTGTGGGAGTATTGGCCATGTTGTGGTAGACAATTTGGTATAGGTATATTTATGATAACACCTACTCTCCAATTCAATTCAATAATTCACTCAAGTGCTTTGTTTTTACTTGGTCTTACTTATTTCATTTGTTTATTAATTGTCAACATCAACCGTGTTTCAATTTAAAATATACTAGCACTTGCACCTAAAGGAGGTTCAAGGATAAAACAATTAATAATAAGTGCTAAATAATGGAATGAAATGAACTTAGAGAGATCTAGATTTTTTCCTTAAGGAAATTAAGTATTATTTGTTTTTAAAATATTTGTATATAGATTTAAAACATAAAGCAATGCAAATGAAAAAGAAAGTTACCATCAAATTGATAAAAAATATTGCAAATGGAAATAGAATGTTCCCATCTAGCTGGAAAATCAATATTTATTTGACCCCTCCTTGTCGCGTATTTATCATTGTGAAATAGAATGTTCCCATCTAGCTAGAAAATTGACCCCTCCTTGTCATGTATTATCATTATGATCATGGCAATGGGATCCAAAAGGTTGGGGGAGTATTGGCCATGTCGTGGTAGAAAATTTGGTATTAGGTATATATATGATAACACCTACTCTCCAATTTGATTCAATAATTCACTCTTGCTTTCTTTTTACTTGGTCTTACTTAAATTTCATTTGATTAGTAATCGTCAACATCAACTGTGTTTCAAATTTAAAATATACAAGCACTTGCAACTAAAGGAGGTACAAGGATTAAACAATTAATAATAAGTGCTAAAAAATGGAATGAAATGAACTTAGATAGGTCTAGATTTTTTCCTTAAGGAAATTAAGTATTATCTGTTTTTAAAATATTTGCATATAGATTTAAAACATAAATAAATGCAAATGAAAAGGAAAGTTACCATCAAATTGACAAAAAATATTGCAAATGGAAATAAAATGTTCCCATCTAGCTAGAAAATCAATATTTATTTGACCCCTCCTTGCCTCGTATTTATCATTATGAAATAGAATGTTTCCATCTAGCTAGAAAATTGACCCATCCTTGCCGCGTATTTATCATTATGATCACTACAATGGGCTCCAAAAGGTTGGGGGAATATTGGCCATGTCATGGTAGACAATTTGGTATAGGTATATATATTATAACACCTACTCTCCAATTCGATTCAATAATTCACTCTCAATGCTTTCTTTTTACTTGGTCTTACTTATATTTCATTTGATTATTAAACGTCAACATCAACTGTGTTTTAAATTTAAAATATACTAACACTTGCATCTAAAGGAGGTTCAAGGATTAAACAATTAATAATAAGTACTAAAAAAGGAAAAATGAAATAAACTTAGACATATCTAGATTTTTCCTTAAGGAAATTAAGTATTATCTATTTTTAAAATATTTGCATATAGATTTAAAACAGAAAGCAATGCAAATGAAAATGAAAGTTACCATCAAATTGAAAAAAAATATTGCAAATGGAAATAAAATGTTCCCATCTAGCTGGAAAAACAATATTTATTTCAATTTTGTGTGATAAGTGAGATTTTGGAGGCTTTCACCTTATGGAGCATTTTACCATTAAATGGCAATCGATTTACCATTAAACACCAACTAAAACTTGTTTTCTATGACTCAACAATGGTTTGCAAGCGTGAGACTTGTTTCAAGCTCAAATCTAAAATTGTATGTAGCTTACCGGCTAATTAATTATTAATTATAATATTTTTATATTTATATTTAACATTTTTTTATTATAGATTATAATATATATTGTATTATATTTATATATTAATTTAATTTGTAAAATATAAAATCATATTAATTATAAAAAAATAAAAAATGTATTTAATAGTTTTATTGTACAATATAATCTATTATACTAATAGTATATCTCTATATATATAATTTACTTTATACTAAATATAAAATATACATTATGTATTAGTAATTATATATTGTATTATATTTACATTTAATAATTTCTAATATAGAATAGAATATATGATACCAAATATGACCATGTAATATTATTTTACAAATAAATTTATATTATATAAAATATAGCATATAATATTAATTTCATGTAATGTAACACAATGACTTCTATGTTCTTTGTATTATATAAAATATATAGTATGTATATTATTAACTATATATTGTGTTATATTTACATTTAATAATTTCTAATATGAAATATAATATATGATACTAAATATGATCATAATATTATTTTAAAACTAAATTTACATTATATAAAATATGGCATTTAATATTAATTTTATGTGATGCAACACAACGAATTCTATGTTATCTCTCTTTGTCTCTCTCACACATTCACTTCATCTCTCCTACTCTATATCTCTATCTCTATTTCTTTGTCTTGATCTCCCTCCCACTCCTCTCTCTATCTCTTTCTATCCATATCCCTCTCTATCTATCTATATTGTGCTCTATCTATATCTCCCATCTCTCCCTCTCCCTCTCCCTCTCCCTCTATATACATAAACCTATCTATATATATAAACCTATCTCTCCCTCACTACCCCCTCTCCCTCTCTCCCTCCTCTACCTATCTCTCCATTTCTCTCCCTCTCTCTATCTCTCCCCATCTCTTTCTCTCTCCCTCCCTATCCCCCTATCTTATCTCTCTATCTCTACCTCTCTCTCCCTTTCTCTTCCCATATATATATATATATATCTTTCTTTCTTTTCCCATATATCTATCTCTCCCCGAGCTTTCTCTTCCCATCTATCTATCTCTCCCTATTTCTCTCTCCCTCTCTATCTCCCCTCATTTCTCTCTCCTTCTTTCTATCTCCCCCCATTTATCTCTCCCTCTATCCATCTCTATTTGTCTATCTCTACTTCTCTGTGTCTCTCTCCCTCTCCCCCTCTCCCCCTCTCTCTATTTATTTCTTTCTCTCTTGATCTCCCTCTCACTCTTCTCTCCATCTCTTTTTATCCCTATCCCTATCCCTCTCTATCTATCTATATCACACTCTATCTATATCTCCCCCTCTCTCCCTCTCCCTCTCCCTCTATATATATTGAGCTATCTCTCCATCACTACCTCCTCTCCCTCTCTCTCTCTCCCTCTCCCCCTTCTTCTCTCTCTCTATTTTTTTCCTATCTCTCTTCTTTTCTCTCTCTCTCTCTATCTCCCCTCTCTATCTCTCCCCATCTCTTTCTCTCTCCCACCCTCCCTATCACCCTATCTATCTCTATCTCTCTATCTCTACCTCTCTCTCTCTCCCTTTCTCTTCTCATATATCTCTCTTTCTCTTCCCATATATCCATCTCTCTCTTTCTATTCCCATCTATCTATATCTCCCTCTTACTCTCTCCCTCTCTATCTCCCCCCATTTCTCTCTCCCTCTCTCTATTTCCCCCATTTCTATCCCTCTATCCATCTTTATTTGTCTATCTCTTTGTCTCTCTCCCTATCCCCCTCTCTCTATATCTCTACCTCTCTATCACCTTGTCTCACCATCTATATATCTCTCTCTCCATCTCCCTCTTTCTCTACATCTCTTTATCTCTTACTCTCTATCTCTCCCTCTCTATCTCCCTATTTCTCTCTATTTTTATCTCTCCCTCTACCTCTCTCTATATGTTTTTCTCTCTCTTCCTCTCTCCCACTATCTTCATCTCCACCTCTATCTTTCTCTCTCCCTCACTATTGCTAGACATGTATCCCTTTCTCTATCCATCGATTTATCTCCCTCTCTCTATCCATCAATCTATGTTCCTCTCTCTCCCTTTCCCTCTATATATTTGCTTCTATCCCTTTATCTCTATCTCATTATATCTCCAACTCTCTACCCCTATATATATCCCTCTCTTTATCTCTTCCAATATATCACTTCCTATCTTTATATTTGTATCCCTCCCTCTCTCATTCTCTCCCTCTTTGTCCCTCTATATAGTTCTCTCTCTCTCTCTCCATATCCCTATCCTCCATATACATCTCCATCTTTGTCTCTATATTCCTCAATATCTATCTCCTTAACCCCTCCACCCCCCCCCCCCTCTCTCTCTCTCTCTCCCTATTGTAATCATAACATTCAATTATATTGGTAATGGAACACCATTATCTTCTTGATTCATAAAAGCTGTGTTTCGATCCTTGTTGCAAAAAAACATATTTTGTTAGATAGCCCAAGAATTGACATCATCCCTAAATGACCATCTACACCTCTTCGACATACCCATTGCACACCAAGGTGCGATTGCTAGTTTTTATTTGATTGAAATGAGATGATTTAATGTTTATGATGAATAATTAGCTAGGTCTATAGCTCTATTATTTTTATTTAATTGCTAAAACGAATATGTCTATGACCACTGACTTTAATGGCATGCTACTTGGCAATGTTTTTTTTTTTCTTTTGACATAAATTTTTTTTGGGTACAACACTTGTTAATCATAGAATTGAAAGATTCTGTGAACATAAGAATTGATGACACTGCTTCAATGAAACTTGATATTGTGGTTTTATTGGTGAGTTGGTGAATAATCACTCATTCCATCAAAGTAGTTTGTTTGATTAATAACATGAAGTTAATAGAGTTGGAAATTTTTGGACTGAATATGCTTACAATTTTTCACATCAACATAATGAAATGAAAATAGAGAGAACACTCATGGAGTATAATCTAAAACTTGATGTAAAAATTTGTATGCAGTTTCAATCCAAAAATCTTCAACATTCTAATTTGATTGATATTAAAAAAAGAATGTTGTATGATTTTTGATTTGCTAGATTAAATTTTGTTGTGGTTTAATTAGAGGAGAGGACTTAGTAGTTGAGCATGTTTCAATAATTGTGATAGTAGTTTATATAATGTCCAATATTTTTATCAATACTGGATCAATAGTTGTGACATGACTACCCATAATTAAACAAAATGTATTCCTTTGATCTAAAAAGTAACCAATCATGTGATGCCACATCAATGCTCAACTATCCATAATGTGAATGCACAAGTATTGGTCAACTACATCTTGACAAAAAGCATGTTGATGTGGCATCATATTTGATGATGTGGCCTTGAAACGAATTCTATAAGAAGGGACTTGCCAACTAAGCTGTTGTAAAAAACTAGGAGTGATTTGAATTTTCCATGTAGGATAATTAGAAGTGCGAAGTTAGGGTGCTCAACTACTGGATCCACTCTCTTAAATATTTTTCGATTTCTTACTTATATATGAAGTGAATGATTATCTTATTTTTTAATGAAAATTTATTTTTAATTATGAAAATAGATATTATTTAAAAATATATATTTTATTGAATATATAAAAACTATATTAAATAAAAAGATAAGAACATGAATTTAAATTTATATTAATAATTATATACACTTTAATATTAATCTTCTATTAAAAATAAATTGAAACAGGTGAAATCTATACCAACAAAAATATCAACATACTTTTTTGATATGTCCACACTATTTTAGAGGAAATAGGGTTGAGTTTTTATCATGTCATTATGAATGAAACCGTCATTGATAATTTGAAAAGAATGGTAAGTCTTAATTTAACAAGTATCATGTAGTGATATAATGTTTATCTTAAAAATATTGTAATGTAATAAAATTTGTTTTGTAATACAATCACTTTATTTTATCTTGTATATTTTAATAATTTCAAATTTTTATTGTTATAATCTAGTATTATGTTAATTAAATTTGTAAAGATCTTCAATACATCTATCTAAAAAATATTAACAAATATTAATTTATATAAAACAATTAAATGCTAGTATATTTAAGACTTGTATTGTTTTAAATGACAATAGTTTCTAGGTGTTCATTTGATTGTGAAAATGAGGGAAGCAAGCATGGAATTTAAAAGAGGATGATATGGAGACCCAAATGAGAGCATTGATAACTAATTTATCTATGTACTCCTTCCACGATGTTACCTCTTTCAAAATAAACTATTTTCTACTACCACCAGATTCTCATTTTTTGATGGTGCTTCTCAACAAACATAGGGGAAAGGATTCAGCAGATGAGCATGTTCCAATAGTTGTTATAACATTTTTTGATTTAATGTCCAGTATTTTTAATAATATTGCACCAATAGTTGTGACTTGAAAATTTGTTAGTGTTGATAATGAGTACCCAAATTGAATAAAATGCATTTTTAAATCTAAAAAACAACAAATCATGTGATGTCACATCAAAGCATCAATAAAAAATGATTTAGTGTACAACTATCAGCCTCACTTATTTTGGGGGCTTTGTGGATTCATGAAAAAAACATGTTAATGTGGCATCATATTTGATGATGTGGCCTTGAAACCTTAGTTATAAGTAAAGGACCTGCCAAGTAAGTTGTAAAAAAAATGGGAGTGATTTAAAATTTCTACGTAAGATTTTGAGAAGCATGAAATTAGGGTGCTCAACTACCGAGTCTTCTTCCCTATTTATATGATGCATAGCCAACCTTTCATTGTTGTCTATTTTACTTCACAATTTTTCCATCAAGTAAATATGAAAAAACTAAACCACAAACACATATTATAATAAAATTTAAAAGCTTTTACCACACTTTCCCATTATTGGTAATTTAAATTATTGTTTACCTTTATTATGACTGTAGATATCTAATATATCAAGATAATGTTACAAGGAGCTTTAATTATTATTAAAAATAAATTAGTGAGTCCAGCTCTGATCAAATAATCAATGGACAATTTTATAGATAATCCAGTTAGAACATTTTATCCGTCTATGAGCAGAAATAAAAATTGAAATGGTATAAGCCATTTTTTTCTGTAAGTTATGAGTTATAATAGTAAGCTTTCCAAAGATATTAGATTTCCACAATTCATATCGATACTAGTAAGTTTTTCTGGATTAAACTGTGTTTGTTTTTCTATCATCAACGTTTCCCATCACACTCTGTGATCCATCTTCAGGATGAAAAGAGCTGTATGAGAACCTCCATAGGCTCTCATACAGCTCTTTTCATCCTCAAGATGGATCACGGAGAGTGATCCGAAACATTGATGATAAGAAAACAAACACAGTTTAATCCAAAAAAGCTTCCTATTATAGATATAATACAATCCCCTTTTATAAGTTCTTATTGTGTAAAAAATATCTTATTTAATAATTATACAATTTAGACATTTAGATACAGTAAAAGACTGGTTATTATTTAATATACGGTCATGTCTGAGGATTTAGTGCGATTCGTTTTTCTTTCTGTTTGTCTGGATTTGTGAGGGGTGCAATTGCAGGAAAGTGTACGTGCCTCAAGATTTCACAATCAGCAAGTATGGCTATATTTCCAAGCATGAGGATTACTGACAGATTTATTTATTTATAAAAAGGATACATTTCATGCCAATCTGCGAGCTCATCACTGATATGACTCCAATGCTCTGTTCAAGAAATTCCCCTTGCTGGTTTTACGTACTCCTCCTGAAGAAGTGATGGTTTTGTTTTATTTTATGAAATGACTGAAAGGATCATGTATAGAATTTTGCGGTAATACCTGTCTGGGCTCTGCCTGTAATGCCAATAAGGAAAGGAAAGGAAGGCAACTGGTCAAATTTTTGGGCCAATCAAAATCCCATCTTCACTCCAATGGCAAATCTCCGAAATGACAATTTGTAGGCAATGATGAAAGCCTCCTGTCTAGAGCTCAAAGAACAGGCTTAGAAACCCAAAAAAACAAATAACTTAAAAAATGGTTAATCGCCTTCCTAATGTTTAGGAATATACACTCAAAACTAAAAAGGCACCATTACAAGACATCAAATCTAATGTCTTTTAACTAATTCTCCTTCTAACACATATTTCAATGGCTGTGATAGGTGATTGCACCAGAGCTTGTCTCGGTACAATGATGACGAATTTTGTTAGGAAGGTCAAGCAGTAGTGAACCCTTCCCTAGGATTACACCAATAATTCAAGCTTTCTAACAGTCTAATTTATTTTCTGTGAGGAGTTTAACACTAAAATCTTTGACACATATTTTGTAGAGCAACAGGAGAAGAGTTCACAGCGGATTACAAAACAATTCACCAATAAAATACTTTCATAGTAAATATACTTAAGTATCAATGTTGATACTTCAACCTTGTGGTTGATAGTGTGGTGGATGTTCTTAATACAGTAGATTTTGCACGGCTCAACCTCATTATTGGGTAGAGATTTTTCTTACCTGGAAAAGATCATTAGTTCCTTCACTAACCTTTTTAGACTGTCTTAGACACCCCCAATTTTATGTGACAAAGTTATCATATAATGAGGTGAAATAAAGAGTAGAAGGTAAAATTTGTGTTATCAACCCTAATGTATACATTATTATGAAGTCAAAGAGATTTTCTATTTATTGGTGCAATTATAATGATATAAAAAGTAATTTTCAGGATAGGTTGTGGATTGTTTTTGACCAATCGTCTTGTAACAGCAACAAGATGGTTCTATATGTTTTGAAAAAAAAATTATTGTGAGATTTTTTCTAACACAAATTCTCTATTATTTTGATATTAAGGAGTTTCAAGATGGAAGTGGAGGCTCACCCAAGATAGAGTGGGAGCTCATTGGGTAGCAAATTGGCAATGCAAACTACTTTAACTCACATTTTTTATTATCATATAACGGTGCCATCAATTATTTTAGAGAATACGGAGGTGGAGATTTTCTATGTAATTTATAGCCTCACAAACACCCTTATACAACATAACACATAGATGTCTTAATATCATGGTTCAAAAGATGATCATGCAACAAGACCAACTAGTTTTTCTGATGCGACCTCCACTTATGTTATAGTTTTTGTCATCTATGCTCTAGAGGATACCATGATCCCCATGATGCAAAGGGTGTCACCTCACATGAGTACACTCATTATCATTGTAGGTGTAATGGGAGCTTACAAGATGATCAAGCAATACATGGTGGTGAATCACATAATATGGTGATCACTAATTTGATATAATACACAATTTATTTGTTGAGCATATAGATGTATTTTAATATGGATTTGTAGCATATACTTTATGGCTTATATTTGAAATTTAACATCCACATTAATTTTAATTTTAAAAAGTAAAGTAAAAATGTGAATCTATTGTATATTTCAAGGTCTAGACTCATAGGGGAGTTTTTTCTGCAATGGGAGGATGCGGCGATGTGAGGTGATGAGCTGCATGTAGTTGTGAGGCCTAAGCATGGGGCATCTTCCCCTTGCCACAACCTTTCTCATAATTTTTTTGGATGTTATTCCTTGTTTCTATCGTTTGTTATCATAATTTGGTTGTTGTCTTTTGCATGGTGATTTTTTGGTGAGTTTTTGTTGTTGGTGGGCTAGGGTTCAACTTTTCTCCTAGCCTATTTCTTTTGTTGTGGATTTTCTCTATTTCCTCGAGGCATGGCCTCGATAGAAGACCTAAGTATTAACCTGAATGGATCTTATCAAGAAGCGATATCTGGTAATGCTTCGTCTCTTGTTGTGCATGCTAGTGTGGTTAGTTTTGAACAAATATGAGTGGTGAGGGTTCATCCCAACTAGGTGGACCTCAAATTCCTAAGGTGAATAGGTGCTTGGAAAGAAGCCAAGACTGTCTAATGTTTGTGATTTAGCCAAAATCTATTGAGGATGTAAGCTACATTGCTAACCATGCCTTGATTTGTAAATTTATGGGGATATGAGTTTCTCTCCCCATTCTTGAATCATGGACCCAACGGACTTGGAATCTTGAGGGTGAACTTGAAATTATGCAAGAGGCGAATGACTACTTTATGGTAGTTTTCAATTGTCTAGTGGACCAAAATAAAGCTTTTGAAGGTGAACCCTATTTTTATAACCAGATAGGGTTGTTCATTCAACCATGACATCTAGGATTCAATCCGGTAGAGGAGCTCCCAACTTGTGTTCCAGTGTGGGTTAGGCTTCCATGGTTACCATTAGAGTTTTGGAGGAATGACATCTTGCATATGATCACATTGATGCTTGGTAAACCGGTCAGCCCTGTCGGCCTCCTACAATGATCTTAATAACCAAGCCTTTACAACCGTGATTCAGAGATTGGACATCTAACTTGAATAGCCATTTTAACCATCATGAAGGTGCATTTAAATTATCAACCCAGGGACGTGAACTTGAAATGGGTTAGCACAGTATGTGCACTAGGAACTTCAAAGTAGTCATCTTCATTCTATAGCTAAGAAAGATTCAATACTGAAAGTAAATTGCATGGAAAGGAACAAAGTAAATGTTGAACATCACTCATCAATTAACTAAGTTGAACTTGCATGACAGGAATGAAAATATGAACAACAAATACGGAACTACTCTGTCTACTTTGGCTACAAGAACAGTCACATAACGGAATTCTAGTGGCTATAGGAATAGTCAGTGCCAGATTCAAGCTAAGTACTAAACAAAAACTAATAACTAATCTAACTAAACTAAGGAATGGATTACTCACCAAGTGGGCCCCCTTGGATGAGTATCCTCTAAAACTAATGTAAACTCAAATGCTTAACTCAAAACTTCATCTTATTCATTCGGAAAGGTAATTACAAAAGAGTAGCATGTCTGGAAATGCTTAGTAAACTATCAGATACAACATCAACAACTTGGCAACCTTCAGACTCTCGAACTCCCAAAGAAGGAGAATCCGAACCTTATTTATCCAACCCACTAAACAGGGCAATCAACTCCCACTAACTGGGAGGACACCATTTAGGGAAAGCAGAGAAAAGAATGGAGGGTGGCTGCATATGCAGGGAATCTGACCAGACATGCAAGTCCAAACGCAGACTCAATCACTGCAGTAACGCCTGTGGCTACTCAACGTCATGCGAGATCAATATAAGGCGGTTACATGTGGCTGTTAGGGGGAATCTCCACCGTCGTTCTCTAGTTGACCTTCGAACACCTCCTTCGTAATGACTAGCTGGTGGCTGCATTTCTCAAATTAGCATCCTTAGGTGCGTCTACATGGCAATGTTAGTACGCATAATAATTGCACATCTAAAACCACCTTAAAGAACATTCATCAATCACATGCAAAATTAATATAGATAGTCCACATAATAGCTAATGCCATTAAAACTGGCAGAAATGGAATTAAACCCAATGTCTATGGTTTGAGGGAAACATTATAAAAATACCAACATTTAACTATCAAAGTCCATGTCAACTTCAACAAATAAACTATGGATTCTACCCAAATTAAGACCAAAAACTAGGCTCATCAAGCCCGTCGTAGAAAAATCTAGACAAAAAGGTAATTTCTTATGCTAAGATTTGTATTGAAATTGATTTAAATAAGCCTTTACAAGACTCTCTGGAAATTCACCTTGGTTCATCTTCTTGGACCCAATAGCTAGATTATTAGGCCCTTCCATTTAGGTGTCAAATTTTCCATGCTTATGGTCACTCGAAAGTGCCCTCAGGTCATTCTGTCAAGTTTCCCTTCTAATGTGAAGGCTCATCAACCTACCAAGTCTGAAGGGAAAGGTCTAGCGGTAGTGGAGGAAGTAGATAAGGATGGCTTCACTTGTGTGAAGCCTCATAACAAGGGTAGAGGGTTGAAGCATCCTCTCAAGGAAAGTTAAGATGATGACATCTTTAATAGGTTTGATGTGCTAGATGATTTTGGCCTTCTAGAAATAAATCCAGATGAGGTGATACTTGGTGTTGGAAATGTGGATGTGACTAAAGTATTGGCTTCAAAAGTTGGCAGGTAGGAATTTCAATATGAGGTGAATCTTGGTGCACAGATGGAGACAAATCTAGGTCATGGGGTTCCTTGTGTTGGGTTAGAGGGAGATATTATTGAGAGAAATGTTGGTTCAACTGAAGCTTTGATGCCTTCTCTTCTTGTGAGGGAGGATCTAGATCTTGTAAGAAATGGTAGAGCTTTCCCCTCACTATGGTTATAGCCTAAAAACCTTAAGAGAGGAACCTTGGAAAAAATGTTGAAGGTTGGGAGGAAGGACCAAGATAAAATTAAACTAATGGGGGAGACTTTAGTGGAATCAGGGTTAGTCAAAACCATTGACTCCCACTTCTCTAATTCTAAGAAATGATAGTTCTCTTATGGAATGTAAGGGGCTTGAACAAAATCCCTATAAAAAAGGCTATTCATGGTTTGATTAGAAATAATTCTCCTGATATCCTTTTTGTGTGGGAGAATAAGCTGGTTGTGGAGGGGATGTATTCTGTGGCCCCTAAGTTGTGGTGGGGGTGTCAGTGCCAGTGTATTGAAGCTCAAGGTAATGTTGGAGGGGTGACCTACTTGTGGAACCTGCTCAAGATTACCTCGCTTTGGTGGATCTTGAGTAAATACTCCATCTCAGTGGTGGCTTCTTGTTTTGAAACTGGAGAGATGATATTTCTCTCTAATTTTTATGCTCCTTTGGATATTTCTAGAAAAATCAATCTTTGGAAACATATTTCGTATGCTTGGACAATGTCCCCCTTAGTTCCTTGGATCTTGGTTTGGGATCTTAATGTTATTACCAGTTTGGAGGAAAAGCATGGAGATGAGAAAAGGTTGGATTCTTTTGTTTTACAACTAAAGGAAAACACAGACTCCATGAATGTGATATCAAAATTAAACCTAGAAGTGGTATTTTTACCTAGAATAATAGGAGATGCAGTAAGGATGCAATTTTTGAGAGGTTGGACAGGTTTTTAGTGTCAATATTTTGGATCGGTACTAGATGGACTACTCATTATGAGATTTTAGAGTGGAGGGGTTTTGATCACTAGCCCATCAAATTTTTAGCTATTCTAATGGGCTCCATGAAGAATCCGCCCTTGAAATTTCAGCTTAAGTGGATTCAATATCCCATGTTGCAGGACCTCATGGATGATTGGTGGAGTAGAGGCAACCCTTCCCATGGCACAACTATGTACTCCTTTGTGAAAATATTACAATTTGTTAAGTATCAACTTAAGAATTGGAATAAGAAAAAATTTGTGAACATCTTTTCAGCCAAGGAAAATGCTTGGTCTCACCTAGATGATACCACTTAGAGTATCAGGGACCATGGTGTTTTGGAGGAATCCCTTAAGAAGGAAGCTTTAGCCTTGAAGGAGTTGGAGGAGTGGGAGATTCAAGAAGAGATTTTTTG
Source organism: Sequoiadendron giganteum (assembly GCA_007115665.2). Classification (NCBI taxonomy): domain Eukaryota; kingdom Viridiplantae; phylum Streptophyta; class Pinopsida; order Cupressales; family Cupressaceae; genus Sequoiadendron; species Sequoiadendron giganteum. The sequence goes on along the minus strand of CM021110.1, from coordinate 403,598,896 downwards.
GAAGTAGAAAGCTAGAGTTGAGTGACTTCAAGAAGGTGACAAGAACACTTCCTTTTTCTTTCAATCTGTCACGACTAGACATCATGGGAACACAATCTCTTCTCTTGCTTATTCTCAGGGAGTGTAGTTATATTCTCCCCAGGATATTTCTAGGGAGGCTATTCAACACTTTTCTACATTATTTAAAGAAGATTCCCCTCTTGCTGTGGAGGAGGAAAAGTTAACTTTGAATTGCATTCCCCCTCTGGTGACTAGGGAAATGAATGAGATGCTTCTTTGTCCCATATCTCTAGAGGAATTGGAAGGAGTGGTGTATCAGATGAAGAAAGGGAAAGCCCTGGCCTTGATGGATTCTCGGTGGAATTCTTTAAGGATTTTTGGGAGGTTGTAAAATTTGATCTCTTTGAGGTTGTTCAAGAATCCCAAAGGAACAAACAGATGTTGAAAGCAATGAATTCTATGGTTCTAGAATTCTCATTCCTAAAAGAGAAGGAGAAAATTCATTAAACTTGTTTAGACCAATTTCCCTTTGTAATGTGGTGTGCAATATTATCTCCAAGTTGATATCGAAAAGGCTTAAGCCATGGCTCAACAGGATTATTTCTAAGGAACACAAAGGTTTTGTGGCTAGAAGGAAAATCCTGGATGAAATTTTTATAGTTGTAGAGACCATTCATTCCATGGATAATTCCAAGGAGAAAGCTATGTTCATCAAACTTGACATGGCTAAAGCTTATGATTGGGTAAAATGGTCCCTTCTTCAAAAATTTCTTCTCTCCTTTGGGTTTGGAGCCGAGTGGGTGGATTGGGTTATGAGCTGTGTGAACTCTACTTCTTATTCAGTTCTTATAAATGGTGAGTCATTCACTTTGTTTGGTGCATCTCTAGGTATTAGACAGGGAGATCCTTTGTTTGGCTAGATTCTTCAAGAAATAGGTTCTTCAAGGAGCTATCCAAGGCTAGGGGTGGGGCAATGGCATGCCTCCTTAGTCTCATCTATAGTTTTTGGATGACATTGCTTTAATGGGGGTGACTAAAATTAAGGAGGCAACTAATATTAGAAGGGCTTTGGATATCTACCTTGTGGCCTCAAGTCAACAAATCACTGAGGACAAATCCTCTATTTTCATCTTTAACATGCATCCTTTAATTCAACGTTGGATTGCTCAGATCCTTAGGTTTCAAATTGGTGTTCTCCATATGATGTATTTGGGTGTCCCTCTCTCTAATGGTAGTCTACCAAGGGAGACTTGGCAAAAGGTTCTTAAGAAGTTTGAGGAAAAGGTTTCGTATTGGACCCATAGATGGATTTCATTTGTAGGGAGGGTATTTCTCTTGAAATTTGTGGTCCAAGCCCTCCCCATTTACAGGTGTATGCTCCAAGTGGCTCCTTCTAGGTTCGTTAAGTAACTTGATGCTCTCTCAAGGAAATTCTTGTGGGTTGGTAATTTAGCCTCATCAAAGTGGACTATAGTAAATTGGGAGACTATTCGTAGGCCAAAACAAGAAGTGGTTGTGGGTTGTGTCAAGCTAGCCTTACTAGATAGGCTTTGGTAGCTAAACTTTATTGGAGATGGTACAACAGCCAAAATTAGGCTTGGGCCAGGATTCTCACCTTCAAGTATCTAAGGGGGGCGAAGAGTGATGACGTTCCTAGGATTGCATTGGCTGGTAAGGCTTAATGATTTGGGCCACTATTAAAATGGGTGTTGATTTAATGAAATAGGGGTTATTTTGGATTTGTTACAGCTTGATTTGAAAGCCATGTTTTAGTTTGACTTCTAGGATGGGTTTCCTCCTATCATATCTATGTACCCCCAACTTTGGGACCTTTGTCAGTGTTTCTTAGAGGCTAGTTGGTCTCAAGTTGAGGACTTCAAGTGTGATCAAAGTTTGGGACATGTGGAGTAGTATAAATGGAAGAACCTGGAGGATTAGCCTCCTAAGGGTTTAGTTGAGGATCGAGAAGAATTACAAAGGATTCTATCTAATTGAGTCTATAGCTCCTCAAGAGGGAGAGATATTTTGGCTTGGGTCTTAATCCAAGGGGATTGTATTATGTGGCCTCAGGGTATTAGGAATCAAATCATCAAAAATATGGCAAAGTTGAAGTATCTTGGTGGAAAAGTGTGTGGAATAAGTTCGCTTAGCCAAAGTGCAATATCTTCTTGTGGCTAGTGGATTGGAATAGGTGTCTCACATGGGATAACCTCTATAAGAGGATATTTCATGGCCCATATATGTGTGTCCTATGTGGTAATAGTGAATAATCTTCTCCTCATTTGTTTTTCAGTGTGCCCTTTCTAGGGATATTTAGCACTTATGGTGGGGAATCTGGAAACATGCTTGTGTTCACACTTCCTCTCTTATTGAGTTATGGGAAAGTTTAGGGAGGCCCCTGGCTAAGGTAGTCTTCCTACAAGTGGCATGGAGCATTGGACCTTCATGCATCGTCTGACAAATTGGTTGGAAAGGAATCAAAGAAATTTTCAAGGGAAAAAGAAGGTTTCCCAATAGTTATGGAAACAAATTATAGATATGATTCAAGAGATAGTGTCTGCTAAATGTGATATATCTGGCCCTTTGGAAAATGGGGAGGTATAATTGATGAAAATATTAGGTTTATCTGATAGGGGTGTGAGTCCCTCTTTGAGGAGATAGGGTCATCTCTCCAAGAAGAAGACCCATCGTGAGGGAATTTGGGCTTTGCTCTTGTAGGTGTTATAAAGATCAATATGGATGGTTCTTCAAGGGGTAATTTGATTCATGCTAGTATTGGAGGAGTTGGGAGGGACAAATCTAGGGATGTCATCTTATTCTTCTCTATATATAAGGGACAACACTCTAACATCCTTATGGATGACCTTGTTATTCTTACAACTATGGAGAAAGCATGTGCTCTTGGATGGTGTAGGGTTATATGTGAATCTAATTCCTAGATTCTAATTAATATATTAAATGAATTATTTTGGGAAGGGGTTAGTTGGAAACTGGTTGTTGTGGTGCAACAAATTCTTTTTTTGAGTTCTTCTTTGGTTTCAGTCTCCTTTGTTCACATCCTATAGGAGTGGAACAAGGTGGCAGACTGTTTGGCTAAATGGGATTTTGAGTACAGGGGGAATTGGAGAGTGGAAGAGTAGAAGTAGTTATCCTGGGATCTATCACAAGATCTTAATAGCCTACTTGTGGAGGATAAAGGTAACTAATTGTCTGCAGACCTGGGGTTTGTAGTGCTTTGTTTCTCTTTATCATGGTGCTTTTGGCAGGTAGCTGATTTTTTTCTTGCGTTGGGTTGGCTTTGGCTACTTCGTATGATGTACTCTTATTGATTTAATAATTTTTTTCCATCTTTTTTTAAGGTCTAGACTCATAATGTGGTATGGTATCTATCATTCCAAAAACATGTTTTATGGTCCCATATGTGTTAGAGGTAAAATTTTAATATATCACAATCAATCAATTATTTGTTTATATATAGAATAATATTGATACATCCCCTAAATATATTTTAAACTATTATTTTATATGATATGTGTAGGGGTTCAACATATAAAAACTAGACTAGAAGTTGAGCCTAATTTAGTTATCGGATCAAAGGGGGCCAAAGCACACATAGTTTATGCTAGGGAGGAGACCCAAACACAAACAATTGATGTTAGAGAGGAGGCCCATCCACACTTTGATGTTGGAGAAGGGTCAATATCACTTCCTTCTACAAATATTTATATGAATATAATTAAAGAGGTGAAGAGAAAAAATTCTTATAGAAATATAGATCATTTACTTGAAATGGATATATAGATTGAAATTTTTTGTTGAACAACCTAGTCAAACTAAGTTAAGATGTCATTGAATAGAACTACAAAGGAAATACTTGAGACTTATTTCAAAAATCATGATATAGCTGGTCAAGTGCAAGTGTTATCAAATATACTTCTTCCTAATGAGATAAAATAGTCATTACAATTGTTGGGTGTAGATTTTACAAAAAGAGGAAAAGATGCCTAGAAAAAGATATTGTTGAAAATGTTTAAAAAGGTTTAGGTTCCACTAGGAAACAATCTTGATCAATGGATAAGAGAATTTTGAGAAGAGTGATGTTGACATCTATTGTAAGTCCACAAATACCAATAAAGTGTCAGATCTCTTCACTTTCAACTAAACTTGTCTAAAGTAGAAAGACACTAACAAGATATGTGAAAAGGAGAAAGGTTTTGGATGATAGTACTGCTAAATGAAATTGGGCAGTGATGTATATGGCTCCTCATTCTAACAACATTGAAGATGGTGTAAGAAATTTGATGACAAGTTTTTAGCATGATCATACTTATCCTTCATCAAATAAAAAGAATGTTCTCAAACACAGGATCAAGCCAAAAATTTATGAGCTGTATATAAAAAATTGGTTAGACATAACATAGCATGAGATGTATGTGATTTTTTGTGATGCAAATCCTTATATAAAGATTGGGAAAATAATATTTAAAATATTAAAGCCACATTATGTGAAGGAAAAAAAGATTTTGAAATGTCTTGTCATTATCATATTGAATTTTATCTTTACTATCAAGTGTTTCAAAAGATAATAGAAGGAAGCGATGGTTTCAAAATTTACCTCCTAAATGGGTAAGTCAATTCATAACATCCATATTATGTAATAAATTTGATGATAATGTAGATGGTCCAATAAAATGGATAAAAGGACTTTGTGAACATGTGTAAATTTGGCTAAAATTCCTTTGAGAAATGAAGATTCTAACATGATGAAGATGGTAAATTGCAAGAGTTACAAGTACATAAAGTTTGAAATAAAATTTGGGAAAGAATCGAGTACAAGGTTAGTTTATGTAGAAGAGGAGTTACTTATTAGAACATTCACGGAAAATTTTCGTTAATTGATATGTACCATACATACATCATGCATTTTTTCTAAGTGGCAAGCAAAACAATTTTAATTTTAAGAGATACATTTTTACTTGGAACAATTTTACCAATAGTCGACTTTGCAAAAAATTACTCTTATACCCATCAAAAGGAGACTCAAACAAAATATTACTATTCAGAGCATGTCACTATTATAGTGCATGAGTGTTATTGACATACACAATTATATTTGGATGGTGTTGACAATACATATGAAGAACAAGTCATTAAGAAATAATACCACTTTTATATTAGTGATGATAAAGACCATGAAATATTTTGTAAAAAAATTCTTTAAGATATTTTTTGAATATTTGGCAAGAAGGGGTGTGAAAAATGAAAAGATTTTTTATGGTTTAATGGGTGTGTGTCACAATTCATATCATGAGGGCTATTGTATGCACTATGTAGATATCATCGACATGACAATATACCACATGTTTGGAGTTTCTCTAAGAGTTTGCATGGAAAGGGTGAAAATGATGGCACATGAGCTTGCATCAAACACACTCTAAAAAAACATCAAATGAATTATGAGGGAGATCATATAAATAGATGATACACATGATGTTGTTGAATAATGTAAGAAAAAATTTTCATCTGAGGTCGAAATATCTTCAAAGAGGAACCAATGTCCAAATAGACTATTTTGGGAGATATCATGTATGCAAATATTATTTGAAAAAGTTTGACTTGTTTTTAAAATTTTATTTAACCTTAAGGGTAAAAGTACAAAGCTATTTCACATTTTTATAAAGGAAACAACCAACACTAATCCAAATTTTAAACTTGATCACTAAAAAGTGTCACATATTTTTGAATTTTGAAATGATGTAAAACTAGTAAAATGTGTATTTTTTAGTATATTTTATGTTTATATTTTTTGAGAACATAAAAAAAATATTTTAAAATAGTTTTTAATAAATTGACACTATATTTTAATTGCTATAAAATCCTGAAAAATGAAGTTACATGCGACATCAATCTTTGTATAATATTTTTTTCTTGTGTAGCTTGAAATTTTAGTGCATGGAAATATTTTTTTCCAATTTTGATAAATATATATTTTAAAATAAATATTAAAATGTGTGTGTATTAGAACATAGTTGTTTCCATTCAACGTCAACTTTCATATTAAATATTTATCTAAAATAGAAAAAAATACCATATTGATCTAGATTCTTTTATCTATTGCATCATATTTTTTTCATTTTTTAATGTTTTAATATCTTTCCTTAGCATGGTAATCAACCTATTATTTTGTAATGATAACCTACTTCTAGTAGAAATAAAAAATAAAATATAAATAATAATTAAACTATTAAATATATATATATATATATATATATATATATATATATATATATATATTTGAAAACTACACTTATGGATCTACAAAAGGGTATTTTTATATTTAAAAAAAAATGTTATTTACATGAGTATGAGTTATTATGATGCAGGAGCATCTAGCGGTGTAGGGAAATCTTGCATCACCCAAAAAATTTTTTTCTTTATTTTCTTTAGTTGTTTTGAGTCCCATGATGGCACTTAAGGGGTATAAAACAATTAGAAGTCAAAAATAGCGAAAAACGGTCACTTACTATTTTTAGAGATTCGGCCTAAATGAGCTCATATGGACTTGAAAATTTACTTGAATGAGAAGAGCTGAAAAACATTTCCGGTCGCGAAAGAATTGCCTCAATACCTTGAACAGTTTAGGAGAAATTAAAGTTTTCATCCCGAGAAATTTCTCCAATGCAGCTTCAAATTCAAATATAAAACTTTAGAGGCCCTGAAATAGCTGGAAAAGTGGACGAACTGACCTACAATCAATTTGAGCATTGTAGATTTATTGAAGAGCTTTCCAATGATATGCAATAATAGAAAATCAAACTCCTGGATCAAAATTTATGGCCCCGCGAAGTTGCCCCTCTAAAAAGTGAATTTCATTAAAATTTCTTGCTAGGTGAGAAATCAAATGACGAGACTTTTGGCACCAAAACAAAAGGGAAATTTGCGATTTCTAGAACATTCTATGGCGGTTATTGGGTAAAATAAGGGATATGAAGGGGGTTGTAGAAGGTGGCTCCATTATTGTAGATTGTGGCTCTGAATAATTGTTTTTTTTTTAGAGTTGATTTTGTTGTAATGAATCAAGCCCATGAGGCTGTAGCATGTAAGTTTGGATCAATAATTTCATTTTCTAAAAATAATTAAAAGTGGGTTATTTTTTGTCTCACATATTTTGAGTTGGTACCTATTGTTGTGTTTATGGGTTTGGGTGGTGTGGCCCTCATCAGGTGGTATTAGAGCCGGTTTTCTTGAGTGTGTAAAAATATAATCAAATGTGAGGCAGTTTGCACCAGGACTTGTGGTTGTGGTTCTATGAGAAAAGATGCCTCCACAAAGAAACCATGGTGGAAGAAATGTTGGAGTAACAAAAGAGGGTTTTAGAGCCCTTCAGAGACAAGTTCAAGCGTTGCAAGAGGAGCTACGTAGAGGAGCTGATGTTAGAAGAAGAGATGAAAGTGAGGATGAGGCTGAAGATGAGGAGCCATTTGAAGAGGAAGCACCAAATGTAATGGATCCTGGAGAAGTCAGATTGATTAGGGCCATTTCCAAGATTGGAAGGAGGTTGAAGATAGAAGTTTCTAATTTTTCTGGAAACTTAAATCCAAAGGAGCTGATCAATTGGATCAATGACATGGAAGAGTATTTTGAGTATGAGGTAATAGAAGACCTAGATAGGGTCAAATTTTCAAAGGACAAATTGAAAGGTCATGCTAGCATATGGTGGAGAGAAGTCCAGTTGGAAAGAAATAGAAGAGGAAAAGAGAAAATAACAAGATGGGAGTGGATGGAGGAAAAATTGAAGAGACAGTTCATTCTTGGGGACTATGAGTTGGATTTGTTGAAGAAGATGCAAGGGTTGAAACAAGAAAGAAAATCTGTTAAGGAGTATACAGAAGAATTCTACCAAGTCTTGATCAGAACCGGTCATTTTGAGGCCAACAAGGAGAAATTTGCTCGTTACATAAATGGTTGAAGGTGAGCATTCAAGAAGAGATGATTCTGGTAAGAATGTCTACCATTGAAGATGCATATCAGTTTTCTTTGAAGGTAGAAGAAAACTTGAACAAAAGGTTTGAAAGCAAGCAAAGAGGTGGAGGTCGTGGAAAGACTAGTGGATGGTCATATTGAGGTCGAAATGAAGATCAAAAGAAGGGTGAAGGATCTAACAGTAGCCAAAACCAGAAAGGAGATAACAACTATCATCCTTGTGATCAAAATAATGGAGACCATAGAGGAGGAGGAAGATCTGAACAAGGACCAGGGAGAGGAGGCTTTCATGGAACGTGTTTCCAATGTGGAGAAGAAGGGCATAGGGCATATGAGTGTCCTGAACATCAATGAAGGACAAATAGAAGACCTGAGGGTAATGCATGAGTTGCACATGTAGATGAAGATGTTGAGTCTTCACATTCTGAGGATGCAGAAAGAGGAGAGGTTCTTGTTACTAGAAGAGCCTTGCTAAATGAGGAGAAAGAGCCAACTCGAAGGAAGAATTTGTTTTGCACCAGATTTAAAATTGTGAAGGTAAAGTTTGCAATGTTATTATTGATGGAGGGAGTACTGATAACCTTGTTTCAGAAGAGATGGTTAGTAATTTGCGGTTGGAGAGAAGAAGGCATCCAAATCCATACCGGATTGCTTGGCTGCAGAAGGACCATAAAGCTTTTGTAAATGAACAATTTATGGTAAGGTTCAAGATTGTAAATTATCATGATTCAATGTATTATGTGATATTATGCCTATGGATGTTTCTCATATGTTGTTAGGTAGACCATGGCAGTTTGATTGATGAGTAGTACATGATGGACATGCCAACACCTATTCTTTGACAAAAGATGGCTTTCGTCATAAGTTGAAGCCCTTAAAAGAGGTAGAGGAAAAGGTATGTAGTAACCCAATAATTTGTTTGGTTGATGGAAGAAAGTTCCTAGAAGGTATGAGGCATGAGAATATGTGTTTTGCATTGATCCAGGAGCTAGAGTTGATAAAGAAGATACTAATGAGGTACTTGTAGAGGTTTCAAATTTGTTGAATGAGTTTCGGGCTATTATTTTTGATAATGTACCCGAAGGTTTTCCTCTAGTAAGAAAGATTAGTCATCAAATGGACCTGATTCTTAAAGATAGTTTGCCAAATAAGGTAACTCATCGTATAACTCCAGAAGAGAGTGACGATTTGAACAAACAAGTGAAAGAGTTGTTGTGGAAGGGATTCATCAGAGAGAGTGTTGGTTGTTTTTACTATAATCAGGTTGATCTTCTAATCTACCTATGGACTTGCAAATTCCAATCAAGGGCAGCTCGAAGGACTTGGACCAACTGACGAGGATTTTAACAAACCTCCTACACTTTGGGCTTTGCAAGACCCGAGAGGGTGATCCCTTAATGTGTTTACAACCTCTGCACGAATATTATAAACAACATTAACAAAAATAGATAATATCATTTAATAGCTCAACATAATAGGATAATACTGAATAGAATTGGTTGTTCATCAATAATATTAACTATTTGGAGCATGAGATAACTACAACAACATTTCATAGTATAAGATAGTCATTGGTTTGAAATTTGTAGCAAGATCTAAGTAAAGACAAACAAATACTAAACCTCATGAATAAGTACAACTTAGATCAGTACCATATACCATTGGAGGAGTCAAATTCATAAGCATCTAAGGGCTTATGACAGATTTAACACATAAAATGTAAGATCTCTAATAATATTGCCTTACAATATCACCAATATGTATTCTAACCCAATACTATTTATCAAATCCTTATACAAAACATATCCACCTATAATCCAATTCAAGCATTTTAATTAATTCTTTGAATTAATGCTAAAATAAGAATCATACACACAACAAAAGTGAGATGAACGAAACAACCCTTGATCATTTTATTCAAAATTATGATATTCTTATACAATGGAGAGACATGAGTTTGAAATAAATCATTTAAATTCAACTGCTAGTATTGTCATAAAACATTAAATTCCCATGAGTTCAAAACCTACTACAGAATGACTCAAAACCTAAATTGCATTTCACTAAAAACATTAGGCTTTACAATTGCTCTGCAACTTCACCTAGACTCGACCAAAATTATCTAACTTGCTAACCCGTACTTCTGGCCTTGAAATCCTTCTTATAGAAAATGAAGGAGCAAACAAGCATTGGGCTAGAAGTACAGATGTCATCAATCACTTGGACCGCCCTGTGATATTTCAAAAAATTCTTACAATAGCTGATCCTCGGGGAATCTTCTTATTCATCCTTCCCATTGAATGGTTGATGCATCAACACAAGTTCAAGAATCCTATACCAAGAGTGCCACAAAAAACAAAACTGAAAACTATTGTAACTGCAACAATTGAGTTGTTAACTGCCAGTAGCCAACTCTGTTTTACTCTTCCTCGGTTAAATATACATTTACCCATCTTTGGTATTCTTCATCAGCTGGCCAATCAAAAATAAATACCTCATTTACCTTAGCATTATAAGGTGTGTACTTAACCAGCACCTGATTTGAAAAGATTCCAAAAAATGAGCTGGTACTAATAATATTGTCCATACAGCTCACCAACAATTCATAATCTGAGTCATCACAAATCAATTTAATTTGTGCATTGATTACCTCATTTGCTCTATCCTGCCACTATTGGAATGACCTGATACTCCCTTGCTCATCAATTATGTCAGGCAACAACGTGTCACTCCAATCATCAAAATTCTTTACCAATTCTTTGATCTTCCTACTCAAGTCATCCGGTAAGGCCTCAAAACCTTGCAATGACTTAACTAACACTTGAGTAGGCCTTAATGATTGGGGCCTATTATTTGTATCAAACCTTGAGGCTTTGTACATTATATCTAAATCATTGGCCCTAGGGATCCATTTTTCAATTAATGGTATTACTACCTCCTGATCCCTGTTAATATTCTTTATTGCATCCAATAATAAAGAATACAAAGAATACATTGATGGCAATCTATCATCAACCTTCTCATTCAAATGTGTCAAAATTGTATTAACAATCTCCCCCTGCTTTACAAGTTCTCCCTTCTCAGTTTCCTTCAAGGCTGTCTGTAACTCTATAATCTTATGCATTAGCTGTGTCTTTGTGGGATCAACAGAGCATTCTACTTCTTCCTCAATTGGCTCTAATGTAGGACTGAGGGAAGGAGCTTGGCTGGGAGACCCTGCCATAGAAACAATAGGAGAAGTAGGAGGCACTAATCCTAATGTGGAAGGAAATGTCATAATCCTTGGAGAACTTGATGTCTCCCCAATCTGTCTATATTTTAACCTGTCCACCTCAGTCTGCAACTCAATATTCCTTTGTTGCAACTTGCTATATTATCCAATTATGAAATTATACTTCTCCATTAGGCTTTTCTTTTCAGCCTCCTCCCTTTCAGCAGTCTTTTGGGCCAATTTGGCCACATTCACATTCAAGTTAGTAGCCTATGTGGTTGAGGTCTTTGAGGCTCTTTTTATTATTAACCCTCCCCTTAGGTTTGGGTTAATGTTAGTGACATTTGGCTTTCTACCTTGATGAGCCAAAGCACAAATTGCTAAGGTCTCATATTCTTCACTAAAGGCAAAATCTTGCAACGCTGCCTTGACCTCTTCTTCAGAATCCTGCAGGGGGTGCTTGGACTTTAGAATAGTGTTAAAAGCTATTGCATTAGCTATGTCCCACTCAGGAAAAATAAATACACCAGTCTGAGTTACTAATTTTCTCCACTCCTCAAGGGTGATGCTCTTAAATTCTTCCATTAACTCAATTTTCACCTCATCGTCATTCTCCTGATCTGACCTATCTAGTCTCATTTCTCTTCTCCTCTTGCACTTGTCCTGATACTCCTATAGTTTCATTCTCAATACTAATTGCAAGAAAAATGGAGTCTTGAAAAATGCATCATCATCCAAAAAGACCTTACATGGCTCCATCCTTGCATCTTGTACACACTTCCCTTTCATATCTAAATCCGACAAAACCAATTCAGTTGGCTTGGGAGGAGAAGGCATACCAACCTACATATCCTAGTCTGTGACAACAATTTCATCCATCAGATCCTCTTGTAATTTCTCAATCCTTTTCCTCTTAGGGCTTGGCTCTCATGGTGGTGGTGAAGGGCTATCTTCAGGTGATGATTCCAAATCAATGATTTTGATTGCCCCAGGTGTCTTGAACATTGGACCTGACTGTGCTGGTGATTTCATGATTTGTATTCCCCTTTTATCCTCCCCTTCCTCATCACTGCTAGCACTTCTTTTCCTTCTATAGATAGGCCACTTCTCCATAGGTTGATAGGCTGGCCTTGTTTCAATTAGCCTGGCATCTTGCTCTTGTATATGTTGATCTAACTCCAATTTTATCTTCTTGGTCATTAAGATTCCCATGATCTCCTTGAAGTTGTCCATCAAAAAGTCAAATTTCTTGTGAAATGGACTAAACTCCATCAATGGATCATATTTAGGATCCATTTTGTGCACAATGGCCAATAGCTTGTCATAAGCTATCCATGTCTCCTTGCTCAACTCCTTCTTATTTAGATCAAACTCATTTCTAATTAAGTCTTTAGGAAAGTTGAACTCATGCACAAACTTACCACCCTTTATTTGTTATCTGAAAAGGGAAAATAAGCCCTCAAGATCATGCTGCCGCTTGGGACCACACCTCAAGTGGTAATCATCAAAAAATTTCCCAAAGTGGACCCAACCTCCCCTTGAAAACACAAAATTTGACACCATAGTGTAATCAGGGAAAAAGGTTCCTTTAACTTTCCCGGTAAGGTTGTACTCATGGATACAACCAATCTTCCATATAACTTCTGCAAATCCTACTCTTGGTGGCACATTTTATGGCAAGATATGTGGGGTTCCTTGGAAATCATACACCCTCAAAATAGTACTGACTGGGTATGGGATAATGTCACCCTAGTTGTGACAAACTCTCAATTCAGGTTTCCTCTTCTTCAGTATGAGGAAATCATGTAACTCCTTAGGGATTCTAGGCACATTCACCATCAACCTAGCCCTCAATCTAGAAGCAAAACAGTTGTCAAACTACACAAAACTAGCACTCTCCCTGTTATATGATAGGTCTCTTGTCCATGCTTGCACATGCAATATTTCTCCATTAACCATTTGCCTTAACTCCATCTTCTTAGAGAAGAAATCGGAATTCTTGTACAAGAACATGTATATCAACATGGAATACCAGAAGAATGGAGTGCCAACATCATTTTTTTGCAACTTCAATAGCCATTCATGTATCTTTTCAGTCAAGAAGGAGGCAAAATCATAAATTACTGAGAAGTTAGGGTGTTGTATTTGCACCCCCATAAACATGTAAGCAATTGGCATCACTGTGTTGGGCTAAAACCCAAAATTTGGCACAATGAGTAAAAAGTGGCCAAGAAATGATTTGCAAAACAGTTTAGTCTGAAAGGTTCTTGGTCACTAGGGCTGATATAGAACTTCGAACCTCCTACCCTAGCCAAATGAGGTGGAAGTAACTTAACTCTGAAAAGTGAATTTAATTTCCCATACTCATGTTTCATCTCCTCAAGATCAATAGGAACCAGGAAAGTACTGGACTCACTTAGGCCAAAAATCGGTTGAAATTCTTCTTTGTTTATGCTAAGCAAAATCCCTCCGTCATTATCTCTTATTACCTATGTAATAGGGTCATATCATGTAGCTACTGCCCTAAGAAAACCCACGTCAGGGAATAAATTTGGGACCACTAGCTTCCCCATATCATACCTCCAACCATTTGAGAAATGATGGGGAAAATTTCTCTGTCCATACCACAACCTAAAAATCTCCAGACATGTGATGGGAACCCTAGCATCAACAATATTGGAATAGTTATAAACTAATCCCCCCCCTAGGGTTCTTCCATGTATAGAAACCAACCCCTTCTTCCTATCATTAGTTGACGATGGCAATTGATCCAAGAAGTCATCATATAAATTTCTATGTAAATAGTCAATCTGGCCAGAATGTTGCTTTGACGGTGCCATCTTAGGTAAAACTAGGGCTTCCCTGCTATTTCAAACTTCACACAAACTAAGGCTAAACATGAATACGAAATCACAGAATAGAACCCTGCAATTCCCACAATTCAACTAACCTATAGCCCTAAAAACAATTATCAATAAGACCTCCATCAAGCGCACCATAATTTTCCACAAGTTCTCAATCAAATTAACCAGGAGGTATATAAAATAACTCATGGCTTTGTGCTTTGTAGAAATCCAAATCCCTGCTGTCAGAACTTGTGACTTCATCCTTGGCTCTAAAATTTCTTCGCAAAGATGTTTGAATGCTTTGTGAGACACTAGGGTAGGAGAATAGTCGCTTTATGTTGATCAAATCATGCCAGTAGATGTCTTGCCCACCATTAAAGCTTACTTGCATGTCGCACCAACGGATCCAATCGCATTTGATGCAAATTTAAATATTAGTCATCGATCCTTCACTTTTGTCAGATCATAGAATGACTACCTTCAAAACAAGCTAACATAATCTCCATGACGGCAATAAGGGCCCACCATATAATGCATTGCCAAGGAAATCCACATGGCATCCGCTCGTGATATCGTGATCAATAAAAACCTCACAACTTCTGATCACGCAATGATGGGTAACTCTAGATATCATCCATTGGAAATCGTGTTCATTCAAGACAATCGCCAACATTGTAATTAACCATCGAGCATCTTTCCCATCAAGATTATAACATCTCCATTGATTTGAAGCACGTGCATATCGTAACCACTTTAGTAACCCGCTACATAATGTATTAAAACCCAATAAATGTATTAAAACATTTTTATTATCTCTTCGACTTCACCAAATGAGACACGTGGCGCTCACTCATGATATCATAGTCAGTTGAGACCCTGTGGTGGGGTCATCACGGGATGGCAGGGAACGACTAAGATCAAACGATGGTTGATCTATAGTCATGCAATTTTATCCCCTAAAAAATAAAAAACATTTATTAAAAGGTTCAAGGGACATCACTAGGCCGATGACAAATAATGGCTTAAGTTGTTTTTTAAACATAAGAGCACAAGGCCAACCTAGACTTTGGAACTAATAAAGTCAGGTGAAGGAAATAAAAAAATACATCAAAAGGGGCCCGACTTAGACGAAGCGATGGGGCATAAGTCATTTTAAAACCCTCCTTGAAAAGTAACAACCAAATAGATCCCACCCAAGGTGTATGATAAAACACTAGGGTTTTTCATAAAGAAAAAAGTAAAAAGGTTCCCCAACCTTAGGAATTTCACAAATACTAAAAAAAACCAGAAACATAAGGAAAAATAAAATGGAACACAAAGAGCGAAATTCGAAGTTCCATCAGTGGCTCAAGTTGGGGACGTTCATTCCACTAGAATGAAGCGAGAATTCAGAATCTTAGGTTGAGTAGACCAATTGCAAAGACGACTAAAAGGGATTGTCCAGAAAAAACAACCCAGTAGGAAAGAAACCTACCACTAACATATGTACAAACCTAAGCTATTGTCCATGAAAAACAATACTTCAAGTGAAGTACAACTTCAAAAACTGTCCATGAACTGGTAGTTCAAGAATGTCTCCTGTCATATCTTGGAGGGAGTATGAGTCTTCACCCCACTTACTATTAATAAAAAATGAACCCAACCAGATTACATCAAATTTTCCATGTTTTCCTTTATCTTCCAATCTGGCATTCCACATTCAGAACAAATCTCCATCTTGGAAGCTCCTTGTAGTTGCCCTTTTATCATACAAATATTTTACTTGCAACTACAACTTAGCATTTTTCATTTGAGATTCCCTCCTGGTTTCATCTAATTCTATGTGAGATTCTACTCTCAATTGCATTTCATCATCCATTTCGTTATCATAGATTTGGACAAACTTATACATTTCCATCAGGTTATTCTAGGGCACCTTGCATTTATCCCATAAACTAAGTCAAATAGGGCACAACCTATTGCCTTTTTCACAGTTACCCTGTCTGCCCAGACTGCTAATCTCAATTTAGAATCTCATGCCTTCTTATTTTGATCTAGGATTCTCTTAATGATCTTCATCAAGATTTTATTGCTTGATTATGCTTGTCCATTTCACTGTGGGTTATATGGTGATGAATAAGAAATTTGGATGCTATGTTTTTCACAGAATTCTGTGTGTTCCTCATATTTGGAACACATTGCACTATCTGACACAATTCTTTCTGGACACCCAAACCTAGTCAACATATTGCTCATCAGGAAGTCAATTACCACCTTACTATTTGCTTTCTTCATTGGAGTTTCTTCCACCCACTTGGTAAAATAATTAGTGGCCACCAATATCCATGAATGGCCTCCACTAGATTTACATGCTATTTCTCCTACAAAATCAATACCCCATTGCTGGAATTGAGACTACACCGCAATTGGTTTTAGGGGCAAGTTACCAGAAAATCTCAACTTACCAGAGAAACATTAACAAGCATCACATGTCTTCACTAATTGGTGTACATCCTTAAAACACTAGGCCACCAAAATCCAACCCTCATTACCTTATGTGTAGTTGGTTTGGCCATATAATGCCCTCCACAAACTCCACAATGCATCTCATTTAGAAGTTCTTGTGCTTGATCTTGGTCAACACACTTCAACATGACACCTTCTCCATTTCTCCACTAGAGCCTTCCAGCTATGATAACATATTTGATAGCATGTAATTTCAATGTCCTCTTTTCATTTACACTCATGTTATCAGGACATTTCATCTTTTGCAAATAATAGATCACACCTTTATACCAGTCAAAATGTTCCATATCACATATGTGTGATCTATTCTCTTATTCTAGAAAATTTATTTGATTTGCTTCTAGATTACTTTGGGCCATAAGCTTGGCCAATCCCTATCCTCTCACCAGCTTAGTAATCTCGATCTCGATGTTGAATTCCTGGATCCTATTAATCCATCTACATCTTCTACCTAATACTTCATGCTGTGTGAAAATATCCTTGACAAAATCACTAGGTACATATGCAACTATAGTAGCTCCCATCAAATAAGGCCTGAAAGCTTTCTCTTCTTTTACCAATGCATATTCCTTTTTTTCATTTATATCATATTTAAGTTCTGTAGCTTGTAAAGATTTTCTAAAGAAAGCTATAGGCTGTTCAAAACCTTTTGTATTCTTTTGCAACAACACAAATACAATTGTGTGGAAAGAAGAAAATGAAAAAATCTGTAAGGGTTTAGAAAATTCAGGGGTTCTTAAAACATGAGCTTCCTTTATTGCTTGCTTAATGGCCTGAAAAATCCTGTACAGACTCATCTTCCCATTCAACCTTGGCTCCCTTCTTAAGCATCTTAGAAATCAAGCGAATTGTTTTAGCAAAATTTGCCACAAATTTCATTAGGAAGCTTATTTTTCCGAAGAAAGATTGTATTCCTTTGACATTGCGGGGTTGTGGGTTTTTGTCTATTGCAATTACCCTTTCTGGATCAATTTTGACTCCATCCTTGGAAACAATATGTCTCAGAAAAATTCCTTCCCTTACCCCAAAAGCACACTTCTTCAGATTCAAGGAAATACCATACTCCAATGCTCTGCTAAATACCTTCTCCAAATGCTCACAATGATCATCTTCTTTCTTGGAATAAGCTGTCAAATCATCCTGGTAAATTACCAAAAATAAATTAATGAAGTCTGACAATGCCACATCCATGGCTCTCTGAAAAGTAGCTCCTGCATTTTAAAGACCAAAAGGCATTCTCACATAGACATAAGCTCCCCAGGGTGTAGTGAAAGTTGTCCTAAATTGCTCAGACTCCTTGACCATGAGTTGGTTGTAGCTAGAGAACCCATCCATCATAGACATTAACTCACAACCTGTCACGCTCTGCAACATCGCTTCCATATTCAGTAATGGATAATTGTCTTTCAATGAAGACACATTCAAGTTTCTGAAATCCACACATAACCTAATGTCTCCATTTTTCTTTCTCACAGGTACCAAATTTGACACCCAGGATGAATGTTTGATTGGCTTGATGATCCCTGCATCTCTTAACTTCATTAATTCTTCTTGCATTTTGGGGGCCAAGGTAGGATTAATAGGCCTTTCCTTTTGCCTAAATGGCTTAGCACCATCACTCAAAGGAATTTCATGTTGAAATAAATCCTCCCTATATGCCTTAAGATCATCATAAGACCATGCAAACACATGTCTGAACTTCCTCAATAAGTCAATTAGCATCCTTCTCACCCTTGGTGATAATTTCTTTCCAATATATACCTTTTTTGGTGATGCCTATCTTCCAAGGTTTATCTCCTCCAAGTCATCAGGATGGGAAGCAACACAACTAGCCTTTGTCCTATCTTGACTATCAAACACTCTTTCTAGTACAACCAAACCCGTAGGAATTGTATTTGTCTTTAACTGAATGACTTCATTAGTAAACACAATATCTTTACCATGAATTTTTTCCACAAAGGTTCCAAAGTCAATTTATTGACTTTCATATTCATCCACACAATTCAAGAACCTCAGTATATCATCATCACTATCAAAAACTTGTTAGTTTTTGATATTATCAGGGACAAATGGTCTGGTTTGCACTTCAAGCTTTAAAATTCCGTCATAAGTCATATCATTTGCCTTTAATGCAATGTTTGCTAATAAATTTGCCACCTTGTTGTGGCCTCTCTATCCATCCTATACTAAATGCATCAAAGTTTTCCAATTCATCCCAAACAACATTCCTGTACTATTTCAAGCTTTTGTTCTTTGATACATACCTGGATCTAACTTGGGAAACCACAAGCTTAGAATCTCCAGTTACCTTGAGCTTTTTGATCCCATATTTTTCAGCCAATCTTAGCCCCAATAACAGGGCCTCATACTCTGCCACATTATTGGTGCATTCAAATAACATAGTGAAAGAGAACCTAAATGTCCTTCCACTTGGTGATTGTAACAAAACACCTGCACCAGATCCTTCATTTGAACTTGCACCATCAAAGTACATAGTCCACAAGTCACCAGATTTTGTTAATTTTTTTACTTCTATATCAATCGGTGCAGTAGGTTTATCACAATTGCTAGGGGATTCCTCAACCCTGAATTTATTTATGCCACTGTCAGTAAAACATGTCATATTCTCAGTCGGGTCATGCTTAATCATATGGGATACTTTTGAATCTCTTTCAATCTTGACATCCTTACCATCAATGTAGAAAGTAGCAAATGATAGATCACACTGCATGTTACCTCCCATTGATACACTCCACTTTCTTGACAAAAGCATCCGGAAATGAGGTGGGATATCTACAACTAATACAGTCATGGCTAAATCCTTCTTAGAATACTAAGTCAGTTTATAAGGCAATGCTTTAATAGTCCCAATAACTGGCATCTCTCTTGAATCTAATGCATAGAATTTACCTTGAGTAGTATCTACTGTCAAGCCCATCGCCTCCATAATTTGGACTAGCATAACATTTGTAGAAGTTGAGAAAATACAACTTCACAAACCCCGAAGATCACTTGCATGCAAATAACCTGTCACAAAAGAAGAGATGGAGACAAACAAGCAAGGGTTCTCTGAAAATTGAAAATGTATATATCAGAGAGAATGAGAGAATGAATTGATATGTTAATACAATGAGATCAATCCTTATAAAAGGAGATCATGCAAACCCTAAAGAAACCCTAATAGGAAAAACTCTAAAAGAAGCCCTAAAAGGAAAACATTTAATAATTAATATAATTATTAAATGTCACTTTATGCAAACTAAAGTGAAATCTTAA
Organism: Sequoiadendron giganteum; assembly: GCA_007115665.2. NCBI lineage: Eukaryota > Viridiplantae > Streptophyta > Pinopsida > Cupressales > Cupressaceae > Sequoiadendron > Sequoiadendron giganteum. The sequence continues at coordinate 403,579,075 of CM021110.1, read as the reverse complement.
GAAGGGAATAAAGGTAACTTAATCAACATAATTAAGTTAAAACCTTTACTCTAACAACATTATTGGGTGCCCCTGAATCTATCATAGAATTTCTCAAAGTTTTCCCATTTATATCAACACTTGAGAAAAAGGGGTTTATGTTTTCAAGACACATATTAATAGAATTCCCTAAATATACAGGGGGAATTTGTGACACAATTCCCTCCACTTCTTTCTATTTTCTTTCTCCTTCATCCTTTTTTTCTTTACAATTACCTTGTTCAATTTTATTACTAGCAACCCCTATAATCAAGGCTATTGTCTTTTCCTTGTGCTCAATTATTCTCATCATTTCCAGCAAAGGGACATAAAATTTAACTTGAGAAAGCACTTGAAACATGTCTAAGGGTGTATATTTAGGAAAATCATAAACCATACCTTCGTCATTTTCTTTCCTCTCTAGTTGCTTACTTCCTTCAAGTTTCTTTTGCTTCTTCTCCTCTAGAGCAGGTTCAACAAACTTTGTAATCACTTTGGTATTTACCAATGATAAAGTAACATCTTCTTGAGGCTTTGGGGTTTCAATATTTTTTGCCCAAACCTTGTCATTCTTAACCTCTTTTATTTTGACAACATCATTTTTTCTATCAACCTTAACACCCTTGTTTTTATCCATTTGCTCTTTGATGAAAAGGTCAACAGGTTTACCCTGTTCACCACCCACAGTTCTATTTCTTAGCTGAAGTGAACTCCTCATTTGAGCAGCCATTTCCTTAGTCAACCGAGAAATCTCCTATTCTAATGGTCTCCTTAAGGACACTGAATCTTCAACCTGCTCCATATTGCAAACATGATGGTAGAAATCACCTTCCTCATCAGAGAAGACTTGTTGATGGTACATCTCACTTCTTAGTCTCTGATTATCCACATCAACTTCCTATAATTCATCATCAGAAGAACATTCTACCTCATCAATGTATGATCTAGCCATACAAACATCTACATCACTCTTTTCACATTCCAGAGTCTGCTGATGAGTATCCTGCTTCGTTCCCTTAACAACAAGTAATTGAGCAATACCACAGTAATTTTGATCATGTGGATGTTCGCACAACTCACACCATGGTCTATCTTGCACTAGACTTACTGAATGCTTCTACAGGGGGTCTGGTGTATGCTAATCATTTTTAGGCTTCTAGCCAAGCAAGATTGGTTTCCCATCTTTCCAGTTTGTGTTGTAAGGATAATTTTGCAACCTAGGTGGTCTATCATTCTTATTATATTGTTGCTTTTCATTTCTTATACCCTTTTCTTTCTTGGCAATAGTATACTTTATGTCTTTCAAAGTGCTGAAGATTTTATCCCATTTCTCATTATCCTTAGGCTTTGCAGTAGAAACCTTCTCAGTCTTATCATTAGGATTTTTCAAAAGTGTGGATTCTTCCCTCCTACCATATTTCCTAGAAGCTCTCCTATTACTTTCAATATTTATAGCCACCCTAAAAGCAGCTCTCATGGTTTGAGGGTCCTTATCTCTGAGGAGATATTCCATTTTAGGATCAAAAACATTGAAATATGTAGTTAAACAAACATTTTCATGAAGCCTCAAAACCTGAAACAACTTACACATTGCCTTTTGGAATCTAAGGTTAAATTCTATCACAGGTTCATTCAATGACTTCTTGATGTTATTGAATTCATTTAGCATGAAACTAGCATTAGTTTTATCACCGTATTGTTCCTTGAAGCACTTTTCAAATTCATCCCATTAACCAATACTAGCATTCGGTAAACCTCTGTACCAATCCCTTGCATCCTCCACCAGAGATTGTACAAAAAATTTCATTACAATATCTTCATGCTCTACCTCGTAGTCATTTAACATATCCATGAAGGCTCTTAAATGTTCCTCTGTTGTCACAACATTATTTCCAACAAACTTACTCATCTTTTCTCTCAGTTCATTAGGGATGGGGTTTGGATAACCTGGAATACCATAAAAAATAACTACCTATACCTTTCGAGTTGTATAGGTCTCCTTTGGAATAATCCTTTAGTCTTCTGAGAATCAACACCGGGACCTAAATTTCGTGTCCTAGGGCCATCCTGATGTAGATTTACAAACTTAGTTGCATGAACCTTTGGGCCCATATTGTTTGTGGTAGTTTCCAGACTAGTTTTAGGACAATTTTTCAAGGCATCTTGGTGACTTGATGAGGTTGCATCTTGTGTAGCCTCATCCACATTTGACATCTTTAGGAAACTTATTTTCCTCTTCATTTATGCATTTGCACCTTCAATCTTAGTCCTCTCTAAGTCTTTTGCAAGAGCCTCACCCTCCCTCCTAACATTTTCTAAGGCACTCTTACAAATGCATGTGGTGGGGGATCTCTTTTAGGGGGATGAGAATTCACCCTATCATTTATCTTAATCCCCTCGGGCATATGTTTTCCTATGTCTAGAACATGCTTAGGGTTTGGATTACTTGGTTGAGGCTTAACAGGGTTTGTGGGTTTTGGGTCTACAAGTTTTGATTGGGCATCAACTTGACCTATAGGACCAAATTTAGACACAGGCTTTATCTCCTTATCAACAATTTCACGTACAATAGGATTTTCCTTATCTGGCTCAGGTTTTTCTTGGTTCAGGAGCTTCATTGTTGCCAACTGTCTAATTAACCTATCCCTCTCAATTACAACATGCATCAGTTCTGTTTTCCTCTCCTTATCCTTTTTCATCCTAAGTTCAACTTGTTTTTGGATCTCCCGCATTAAGGAGTCAATATCTCCAAAAGCATCATTAGGGTCAAGCAAAGTCATATCATAACTCGATGTATCACTTAGGTCTATCAGGTTTACTTCTTCAAGCACATGTTCAGAAAATAAAGGTGTTCCATCATCTTCAGCAGGAGGAGGAGGTACATCACTGGTGCTTTTTCTATGATGGCTTCGACTTCTAATCCTACCTATTCTCTTTTCAGCATATTGGACACTAACAGGTTCCTTATTCTGACATGTTCATCCTCTTGAACAGGTGTATTAAATAATGCATCAAAAAATCCACAGCTATATGATTTTGAATGTTTGGACACTTGTTCAAGAGTCTCAGGGATAGGATGTAAAGGCTTACTTGTACCGTGGTGTACAGGATTGTGTGACGCAGGAGCAACATTGCTAGATTCTAGATTTTTCTTTATCCAGTCCTTCTTCTTCATTTTAGGAAGTTCACCCTCCAGTTTCTGTTCCGGATGATTCTTCATGAACGACCTAGTGTTCTTCATTCTACGTGCTTGTCCAAAGATCCTTCAATTTATATTAAATCTTCAAATAAGATGCACACTGGTGCAAAGACTTCAGAGTTGCCACCCAATTATCTTGGGAATACCAACTATCCAGAGACACTTGGTGGAATTTAAAAGATCTTTGGAACCTTGTATTGACGATGCACAAAAAAACTTCACTAAATAACTCAAAATTTTTGAACAACAGAAGAAATGGACAAACGAAACAAAAAACCACGGGCTCGACCTTCAAATCACAAAAATACTATGAAACTCTATGCAAAATGGACAACCGACACACTGAGAAGAAATATTTAGATTAACATCCCTAGTAGAGTGGCCATTTTTTTGGTTATTTTTACTGTAACCAGGTTGATCTTCTAATCTACCTATGGACTTGCCAATTCCAATCAAGGGTAGTTCGAAGGACCTGAACCAACTGACGAGGATTTTAACGAACCTCCTACACTTTGGGCTCTGCAAGACCTGAGAGGTTGATCCCTTAATGTGCTTACAACCTCTGCACCAATATTATAAACAACATTAACAACAATAGATAATCTCATTTAATAGCTCAACATAACAGGATAATATCGAATAGAATTGGTTGTTCATCAATAATATCAACTATTTGGAGCATGAGATAACTACAACAACATTTCACAGTATAAGATAGTCATTGGTTTGAAATTTGTAGCAAGTTCTAAGTAAAGACAAGTAAATACTGAAGTTGACAAATAAGTACAACTTAGATCAGTACCATATACCATTGGAGGAGTCAAATTCATAAGCATCTAAGGGTTTATGACATATGTAACACATAACATGTAAGATAGTCATTTCACAGTATAACATGTATTATTGTATTCTAACACAATAATACTTATCAAATCCTTATACAAAACATATCCACCTATAATCCCATTCAAGCATTTTAATTAATTTTTTGAATTAATGCTAAAATAAGAATCATACACACCACAACAATGAGATGAATGAAACAACCCTTGATCATTTAATTCAAAATTTTGATATGCTTATACAATGGAGAAACATGAGTTTGAAATAAATCATTTAAATTCAATTGCCAGTACTGTCATAAAACATCAAACTCCCATGAGTTCAAAACCTACTACAGAATGACTCAAAACCTAAATTGCATTTCACTGAAAACATCAGGCTTTACAATTGCTCTGCAACTTCACCTAGACTCGACCAAAATTATCTAACTTGCTAACCCATACTTCTAGCCTTGAAATCCTTCTTATAGAAAATGAAGGAGCAAACAAGAATCGGGCCAGAAGTACACATGTCATCAGTCACTTGGACTGCCCTGTGATATTTCAAATATTTGTTACAACAGCTGATCCTCGGGGAATCTTCTTGTTCATCCTTTCCACTGAGAATGGTTGATGCATCAAAACAACTTCAAGAATCCTATACGAAGACTGCCACCAAAAACAAAACCGTAAACTATTGTAACTACAACATATGAGTTGTTAACTGCCAATAGCCAACTCTATTTTACTCTTCCTCAGTTAAATATACATTTATCCATCTCTGGTATTCTTCATTAGTTGGCCAATCAAAACTAACTATCTCATTCACCTTAGAATTATAAGGTGTGTACTTAACCGCCACCTGATTTGCTTCTCTCTCAAAATATTCCAAAAAATGAGCTGGTACTAATAATCTTGTCCATACAACTCACCAACAATTCATAATCTGAGTCATCACAAATCAATTTAATTTGTGCATTGATGACCTCATTTTCTTTATCCTGCCACTATTGGAATGACCTGATACTCCCCTGCTCATCAATTATGTTAGGTAACAATGTGTCACTCTAATCATCAAAATTCTTTACCAATTCTCTGATCTTCCTACTCAAGTCATCTAGTAAGGCCTGAAAACCTTGCAATGACTTAACTAACACTTGAGTAGGTCTTAATGATTGAGACCTATTATTTGTATCAAACCTTGAGGCTTTGTACATTATATCTAAATCATTGGCCCTAGGGATCCATTTTTCAATTAATGGTATTACTACCTCCTGATCCCTGCTAATATTCTTTATTGCATCCAATAATAAAGAATATAAACAATACACTGATGGAAATTTGTCATCAAACTTCTCATTCAAATGTCTCAAAACTGTATGAACAATCTCCCCCTTCTTTACAAGTGCTCCCTTCTCACTTGCCTTCAATGTTGCCTGTAAGTCTGTAATCTTATGCATTAGCTACTTCTTTGTGGGATCAACAAATCATTCTACTTCTTCCTCAATTGGCTCTAATGTAGGACTGAGGGAAGGAGGCTGGTTGGGAGAGCTTGTTGTAGAAACAATAAGATAAGTGGAAGGCACTAATCTTGATGTGGAAGGCAATGCCATAATCTCTGGAGCACTTGATGTCTCCTCAATCTTCCTATATTTTAACTTGTCCATCTCAGTCTGCAACTCAATATTCCTTTACTGCACCTTGTTGTATTCTCCAATTATGAAATTGTACTTCTCTATTAGGTTTTAATTTTTAGCCGCCTCCCTTTCAGCAGTCTTTTGGGCCAATTTGGCCACATTCACAGCCAAGTTAGTAGCCTCTTTGTTTGAGGTCTCTGATGCTCTTTTTATTATTAACCCTCCCCTTAGGTTTGGGTTAATGTCAGTGAAATTTGTTTTTCTACCTTGACGAGTCAAAGCCAAAATTGCTAAGGTCTCATATTCTTCCCTAAAGGCAGAATCTTGTAACGCTTCCTTGATTTCTTCTTCAAAATCCTACAGGGGGTGGTTAGACTTTAGAATAGCGTTAAAAGCTACTGCATCAACTATGTCCCACTCAGGAAAAATCAATATACCCGAGTTACTAATTTTCTCCCCTCCTCAAGGGTGATGCTCTTAAATTCTTCCATTAACTCAGCTTTCACCTCATCGTCTTTCTCCTGATCTGACCTATCCGGTCTCATTTCTCTTCTCCTCTTGCACTTGTCCTAATACTCCTCTAGTTTCATTCTCCATACTAATTGCAATAAAAATGGAGTCTTGACAAATGCATCATCATCCAAAAAGGCCTTACATGCCTCCATCCTTGCATCTTGTACACACTTCCCTTTCATATCTAAATCACACAAAACCAATTCAGCTGGCCTGGGAGGAGAAGGCATACCAACCTGCATATCATGGTTTGTGACAAAAATTTCATCCATCAGATCCTCTTGTACTTTCTCAATCCTTTGCCTCTTAGGGCTTGGCTCTGACGGTGGTGGTGAGGGGATATCTTCAGGTGATGATTCCAAATCAATGATTTTGATTGCCCCAGGTATCTTGAACCTTGGACCTGACTATGTTGGTGCTTTCATGATTTGTTTTCCCTTTTTATCATCCCATTCCTCATCACTGCTAGCACTTCTTTTCCTTCTATAGATAGGCCACTTGTCTATAGGTTGATAGGCTGGACTTGTTTCAATTGGCTACTCCTGTATACCTTGATCTAACTCCAAGTTTGTCTTCTTGGTCATTAAGATGCCCATTATCTCCTTGAAGTTTTCCATCAAAAAGTCAATTTTCTTGTGAAATGGACTAAACTCCATCAATGGATCATATTTAGGATCCATTTTGTGCACAATGTCCAATAGCTTGTCATAAGCTATCCTTTTCTCCTTGCTCAACTCCTACTTAATTAGATCAAACTCATTTGTAATCAAGTCTTCAGGAAATTTGAACTCATGCACAAACTTACCACCCTTTATTCATTATCTGAAAAGGGTAAAAAATCCCTCAGGATCTTGCTGCCACTTGGGACCACACCTCAAGTGGTAATCATCAAAAAATTTCACAAAGTGGACCCAACCTCCCCTTAAAAACACAAAATCTGACACCATAGTGTAATCAGGGAAAAAGGTTCCTTTACCTTTCCTGGTAAGGTTGTACTCATGGATACAACCAATCTGCCACATAACTTCTACAAATCCTACTCTTGGTGGCACATTGTATGGCAGGATATGTGGGGTTCCTTGGAAACCATACACCCTCAAAACAGTACTGACTGGGTATGGGATAATGTCACCCTAGTTGTGACAAACTCTCAATTCAGGTTTCCTCCCCTTCGGTCTAAGGAAATCATGCAACTCCTTAGGGATTCTAGGCACATTCACCATCAACGTAGCCCTCAATCTAGAAGCAAAATAGTTGTCAAACTGCACAAAACTAGCACTCTCCCTGTTATATCACATGTCTGCAGTCCCTGCTTGCACTGGAAATCTTTCTCCATTAATCATTTTCCTTAACTCCATCTTCTCAGAGAAGAAATCAACATTCTTGTACAAGAACATGTACATCAACATGGAATACCAGAAGAATGGAGTGCCTGCATCATTTTTCATCAACTTCAATAGCCCTTCATGTATCTTTTTAGTCAAAAAGGAGGCAAAATCATAGTTTACTGAGAAGTTAGGGTGTTGTATTTGCACCCCCATAAACATGTAAGCAATTGGCATCACCGTGTTGGGGCTAAAACTCAAAATCTGGCACAATGAGTAAAAAGTGGCCAAGAAATGATTTGCAAAACAATTGAATCTGAAAGGTTCTTGGTCACTAGGGCTGATATAGAACTTCAAACCTCCTACCCTAGCCAAATGAGGTGGAAGTAACTTAACTAAAAAATGTGACTTTAACTTCCCATACTCTTGTTTCATCTCCTCAAGATCAATAGGAACTAGGAAAGTACTGGACTCACTCAGGCCAAAAACTAGTTGAAACTCTTCTTTGTTTATGCTCAACAAAATCCCTCCGTCATTATCTCTTATTACCCATGTAATAGGTTCATATCATGTAGCTACTACCCTAAGCAAATCCATGTCAGGGAATACATTTGGGACCACTAGCTTCCCCATATCATACCTCCAACCATTTGAGAAATGATGGGGAAAATTTCTCTGTCCATACCACAACCTAAAAATCTCCAGACATGTGATGGGAACCCTAGCATCAACAATATTGGAATAGTTATAAACTAATCCCCCCCCTAGGGTTCTTCCATGTATAGAAACCAACCCCTTCTTCCTATCATTAGTTGACGATGGCAATTGATCCAAGAAGTCATCATATAAATTTCTATGTAAATAGTCAATCTGGCCAGAATGTTGCTTTGACGGTGCCATCTTAGGTAAAACTAGGGCTTCCCTGCTATTTCAAACTTCACACAAACTAAGGCTAAACAAGAACATTAAATCATAGAATAGAACCCTGCAATTCCCACAATTCAACTAACCTATAGCCCTAAAAAAAATTATCAGTAAGACCTTTGTCAAGCACTACACAATTTTCCCCAAGTTCTGAATCAAATTAACTAGGAGGTATAGAAAATAACTCACGACTTTGTGCTTTGCAGAAATCCAAATCCCTGCTATGACAACTTGCGACTTCATCCTTGGCTCTGAAATTTCTTTGTAAAGATGTTTGAATGCTTTATGAGACAATAGGGCAGGAGAATAGTCGCTTTATGTCGATCAAATCATGCCGGTAGACATCTTGTCGGCCATTAAAGCTTGCTTGCATGTCGTGCCAAATACTCCAATCACATTTGATGCAAATTCAAATATCAGTTGTCGATCCTCCAATTTTATCAGATCATCGAACGAATGACTTCAAAACAAATTGACATAATCTCCATCATGGCAATAAGAGCTGACCATGTAATGTGTCATCAAGGAAATCCACGTGGCATCTGACTGTGATATCATGATCAATAAAAACCTCACAACTTCTGATCACGCAATGGCGGGCAACCGTAGATCTCATCCATCAAAAATCGAGTTCTTTCAACACAGTCACCAACATTTTAATTAACCATCGAGCATCTTTTCCATCGAGCTTATAACATCTCCATTGATTTGAAGCACGTGCATCTCGTAACCACTTTAGTAACCCAATACATAATGTATTAAACCTGATAAATGTATTAAAACATTTTTATTATCTCTTCGTCTTCGCCAAATGAGACACGTGGTGCTCGCCCGTGATATCATAGTTAGTCGAGACCCTGTGGTGGGGTTATCACAGGATGGTGGGGAATGACTGAGATCAAATGATGGTTGATCTATGGTCATGCATTTTTTTCCCCTACAAAATATAAAACATTTATTAAAAGGTTCAAGGGGACATCACTAGACCGACGACAAACAATGGCTTAAGTTATTTTTTAAACATAAGAGCACGAGGCCAACCTAGACTTAGGAACTAATAAATTCAAGTGAAGGAAATAAAAAAATAAATCAAAATGGGCCCGACTTAGACGAAGCGATGGGGCATAAGTCATTTTAAAACCCTGCTCAAAAAGTAACAGCCAAATAGATCCCACCCAAGGCATATGATAAAACACTAGGGCTTTTCATATAGACAAAAGTAAAAACCCCAACCTTAGGCATTTCCAAAATGCTACAAATGACCAGAAGCATAAGGCAAGATAAAATGGAACACAAAGAGTGAAATTCAAAGTTCCATCGGTGGCTCCAGTTGGGGACGTTCATTCCACTGGAATGAAGTGAGAATGAAAAATCTCAGGTTGGGCAGACCAATTGCAGAGACAACCAAAAGGGATTGTCCAGACAAAAAAACCCTGCAGGAAAGAAACCTAACACTAACATACATACAAACCTAATCAACTGTCCATGAAAAACAATACTTTAGGTGAAGTACAACTTCAAAAACTGTCCATGAACTGGCAGTTCAAGAATGTCTCCTGTCATATCTTGGAGGAAGTATGAGTCTTCACCCCACTTACTATTAATAAAAAATGGACCCAACCAGATTGCATCAAATTTTCCATGTTTTCCTTTATCTTCCAATCTGGCATTCCACATTAAGACCAAATCTCCATCTTGAAAGCTCCTTGTAGTTGCCCTTTTATCATACAATTTTTTTACTTGCAACTACAACTAAGCATTTTTCATTTGAGCTTCCCTCCTAGTTTCATCTAATTCTATGAGAGATTCTACTCTCAATTTCATTTCATCATCCATTTCATTATCATAGATTTGGACAAACTTATACATTTCCATTAGGTTATTCTGGGGCAACCTTGCATTTATCCCATAAACTAAGTCAAATGGGGCACAACCTATTGCCTTTTTCATAGTTACCCTGTCTGCCCAGGCTGCTAATCTCAATTTAGAATCCCATTCCGTCTTATTTTGATATAGGATTTCTTAATGATCTTCATCAAGCTTTTATTGCTTGATTCTGCTTGTCCATTTCCTTGTGGGTTATATGGTGATGAATAAGAAATTTGGATGCCATGTTTTTCACAGAATTATGTGTATTCCTCAGATCTGAAACACATTGCATTATCTGACACAATCCTTTCTGGACACCCAAACCTAGTCAATATATTTCTCATCAGGAAGTCAATTACCACCTTACTAGTTGCTTTCTTCGTTGGAATTGCTTCCACCCACTTGGTAAAATAATCAGTGGCCACCAATATCCATGAATGGCCTCCACTAGATTTACATGCTATTTCTCCTACAAAATCAATACTCCATTGTCGAAATTGAGACTACACTGCAACTAGTTTTAGGGGCAAGTTACCAGAAAATCTCAGCTTACTAGAGAAACATTGATAGGAATCACATGTCTTCACTAATTGGTGTGCATCCTTAAAAAATAGTAGGCCACCAAAATCCAGCCCTCATTACCTTATTTGTAGTTGTTTTGGCCATATAATGCCCTCCACAAACTCCACCATGCATCTCATTTAGAAGTTCTTTTTCTTGATCTTGGTCAACACACTTTAGCATGACACCTTCTCCATTTCTTCACCAAAGCTTTCAAGCCATGATAACATATTTGATAGTATGTAATTTCAATGTCCTCTTTTCATTTCCACTCGTGTTATCAGAACATTTCATCTTTTGCAAATAATAGATCACACCTTTATACCACTCAGAATGTTCCATATCACATATGTATGATCTATTCTCTTCTTCTAGCAAATTTATCAATAATGCTTCCAGATTACTTTGGGCCATAAGCTTGGCCAATCCCTATCCTCTCACCAGCTTAGTAATCTGGATCTTGATGTTTAATTCTTGTATCCTATTAATCCATCTACATCTTCTCCCTGATACTTCCTACTATGTGAAAATATCCTTGACAACAACACTAGGTACATATGCAACTATAGTAGCTCCCATAAAATAAGGCCTGAAAGCTTTCCCTACTTTTACCAATGCATATGCCTATTTTTTATTTATATCATATTTAAGTTCTGCAACTTGTAAAGATTTCCTGAAAAAAGCTATAGGTTGTTGAAAACCTTCTACATTCTTTTGCAACAACACAACTACAATTGTGTGGAAAGAAGCAAATGAAAAAATCTGTAAGGGTTTAGAAAAGTCAAGGGTTCTTAACATAGGAGCTTCCTTTATTGCTTGCTTAATGGCCTTAAAAGCTTGTACAGACTCCTCTTCCCATTCAACCTTGGCTCCCTTCTTAAGCATCTTAGAAATCGAGCGAACTGTTTCAGAAAAAATTGTCACAAATCTCCTTAGAAAGTTTATCTGTCCAAAGAAATATTGTATTCCTTTGACATTGCAGGGTTGTGGGATTTTTTCTATTGCAATTACCCTTTCTGGATCAATTTTGTCTCCATCCTTGGAAACAATATGTCCCAAAATTTTTCCTTCCCTTACCCCAAAAGCACACTTCTTCGGATTCAAGGAAATACCGTACTCCAATGCTCTGCTAAATACCTTGTCGAGATGCTCACGATGATCATCTTCTTTCTTGGAATAAGTTGTCAAATCATCCTGGTAAATTACCAAAAATAAATTAATGAAGTCTATGAATGCCACATACATGGATCTTTGAAAAGTAGCTCCTGCATTTGTCAGACCAAAAGGCATTCTCACATAGATATAAGTTCCCCAGGGTGTAGTGAAAGTTGTCTTAAACTTCTCAGACTCGTTGACCATGAGCTGGTTGTAGCCAGAGAACCCATCCATTATAGACATTAACTCATAGCCTGTCACCCTCTGCAACATGGCTTCCATTTTCGGTAATGGATAATTGTCTTTCAATGAAGACACACTCAAGTTTCTGAAATCCACACATAACCTAATGTCTCCATTTTTCTTTCTCACGGGTACCAAGTTTGACACCCATTTCTTAACTTCATTAATTCTTCTTGCATTTTGGGGGCCAAGGTAGGATTAATAGGCCTTTTCTTTTGCCTAAATGTCTTAGCACCATCACTCAAAGGAATTTCATGTTGAAATAAATCCTCCCTATATGCCTTAAGATCATCATAATACCATGCAAACACATGTCTGAACTTCCTCAATAAGTCAATTAGCATCCTTCTCACCCTTGGTGACAATGTTTTTCCAATATACACCTTTTTTGGTGATGCCTATGTTCCAAGATTTATCTCCTCCAAGTCATCAGGATGGGAAGCAACACAACTAGTCTTTGTCCTATCTTGACTATCAAACACTCTTTCTAGTACAACCAAACCCTTAAGAATTGTATTTGTCTTTAACTGAATGACTTCATTAGGAAACACAGTATCTTTACCAACACTTTTTTCCACAAAGGCTCCAAATTCAATTTATTGACTTTCATATTCATCCACACAATCCAAGAACCTCATCATATCATCATCACTACCAAAAAATTGCCATTTTTTTATATTATCAGGGACAGATGGTCTGGTTTTCACTTCAACCTTTGAAATTCCAGCATAAGTCATATCATCTGGCTTTAATGCAATGTTTTCTAATAAATTTGCCACCTTGTTGTGGCCTCTCTCCATCCATCCTATAAAAAATACATCAAAGTTTTCCAATTCATCCCAAACAACATTCATGTACTGTTTCAAACTTTTGTTCTTTGATACATACCTGGATCTAACTTGGGAAACCACAAGCTCAGAATCTCTAGTTACCTTAAGCTTCTTGATCACATGTTTTTCAGCCAATCTTAGCCCCAATAAAAGGGCCTTATACTCTGCCACATTATTGGTGCATTCAAATAACAAATTGAAATAGAACCTAAATGTCCTTCCACTTGGTGATTGTAACAAATCACCTACACCAGATCCTTCTTTTGAACTTGCACCATCAAAGTACATAGTCCACAAGTCATTAGATTCTTAAAATTGTTTTACTTCTGTATCAATCAGTGCAGTAGGTTTATCACAATTTCTAAGGGATTCCTCAGCCGTGAATTCATTTATGCCACTATCATTAAAACATATCATATCTCAATTGGGTCATGGTCAATCATATGGGATACTTTTGACTCTCTTTCAATCTTGACATCCTTACCATCAATGTAGAAAGTAGAAAATGATAGATCACACTACATGTTACCTCACATTGATGCACTCCACTTTCTTGACAAAAGCATCTAGAAATGAGGTGGGATGTCTGCAACTAATACAGTAATGGCTAAATCCTTCTCAGGATATTGAGTCAGTTTATAAGGCAATGCTTTAATAGTCCCAATAACTGGCACCTCTCTTGAATCTAATGAATAGCATTTACCTTGAGCAGTATCTACTATCAAGCCCATCACCTCCATGATTTTGACAGGCATAACATTATTGGATGCCCCTGAATCTATCATACAATTTCTCAAAGTTTTCCCGTTTATATCAACACTTAAGAAAAAGGGGTTATGTTTTCAAGACACATATTAATAGAATTCCCTAAATATACAGGGGGAAGTTGTGACACAATTCCCTCCACTTATTTCTCTTTTCTTTCTCCTTCATCCTTTGCTTCTTTACAATTACCTGATTCAATTTTATTACTAGCAACACATGTAATCAAGGCTATTGTCTTTTCCTTGTGCTCAGTTATTCTCATCATTTCCAGCAAAGGGACATAAAATTTAACCCGAGAAAGAACTTGAAACATGTATAAGGATGTATATTTAGGAAAATTAGAAACCATACCTTCATCATTTTCTTTCCTCCCTAGTTGCTTACTTCCTTCATGTTTCTTTTGCTTCTTCTCTTCTAGAGCAGGTTCAATAAACTTTGTAATCACCTTGGTCTTTACCAATGATAAAGTAACATCTTCTTGAGGCTTTGGGGTTTCAATATTTTTTTCCCAAACCTTGTCATTCTTAACCTCTTTGATTTTGACAACATCATTTTTGCTATCAACCTTAACACCCTTGTTTTTATCTGTTTTCTCTTTGATAAAAAGGCCAACAGGTTTACCCTGTTCACCACCCATAGTTTTGTTTCTTAGCTGAAGTGAACTCCTCATTTGAGCAGCCATTTCCTTAGTCAACCAGGGAATCTCCTCTTCTAATGGTCTCCTTAAGGACACTGAATCTTCAGGTTGCTCCATATTGCAAGCATGATGGTCAAAATCACCTTCCTCATCAGAGAAGACTTGTTGATGGTACATCTCACTTTTCAGTCTCTGATTATCCACATCAACTTCCTGTAATTCATCATCAGAAGAACATTCTGTGTAATAAGACCAATGATGATGTTCATATTGTAGAGTTTTTTTTTAGAGAGGTGGTGAGACTACATGGTCTACCGAAGAGTATAGTTTCAAACAAAGACACCAAATTTGTTGGTTATTTTTTGAGGACATTATGAAAGAAGTTGAAGACAAATTTGAAGTTTAGTTCTGCACACCATCCACATGTTGGTTTGAATAAATGTCTTATACCTAGCTAATACACTCACTAGGTAATTAGGATACATGTTCACATGTTAATTTTACTTAGGATATAAGATTATTTCTAGAAGTCTTAGTTGGCTTTTCTAGAACTCATCTTATCTAGCTAGTATTGCTTGATTCCTAGGTGATTAGTTTTTTAGTTGTCTCATGTAATAGGATTAAGAAACTTGTCATGATCTTGTCTAATCCTATCTCCCTACCTTGCCTTTATAAGCAAGGCATCTCATATACATTTACATTCAATTAATTGAAGCTTATTCAAGAATATTCAACCATTATTCAATATTGCATTATGAAGCAAGCTTTGTTTCCATTCTCTCTCTTGTGGAAGTGGTTTTGGTCTAGCAACTGTTCCTGGGGGTGTTGGGGAGTCACCATTTACTCCCACATGGTATCAGAGCTTCAAGTGTTGCAGATTCCTTCCCAGATTTGAGGGTATTGTGTTGGCTTGAAATTTTTTTGTTGGGTGCAGATTGGGGTTTCATTGACCTCATGGTTGAATCCAAGGTGTTGAAGAAAGTCAGGTTTTCCTTTTGTTTCATCAAATTTGGATATGTTTTGGCAGATCTATGAAGGGTTTAGAAAAGTGTGAAGAGTAGTTGATCTCAGAGGTCACTAAATTTTCAAAGCACTTTGGGCCCAAATCTGCATCACCATTGTGCTCAGAAGGCCTCATAGACGAATTTTGAATGTAAATTTGTCCATTTTTCGGTAAAATTTGTTTCTGAGGCAAAAAAAATTTCCCTGGGCAGGCCGTATGACCCCTAAGTCAAAATATTTTATTAGCAAAAAAAATATTTACAAAATGAATTTATGCGCTTATATTTCATTGACAAAATTTTTTGAGGCAAATTTTCTAAAGTATCGGGCAAAAACTTTGGCAAATATTGTGTCGGGTTTTATTAAAATTTTGCAGATCATTTTATTAGGCGGTGAAATATTCTGAAAATTTGACATATTCTCATACCTAGCCTTTGTCATCTCTGTGGTACCACGCTATCTGCTGTCAAATCAAGTACGGGTCTGTTGTATTATGTCTTGTCGGCCCATGTGATAATCACAAGTTTTATCATTAAAATTTTTCGTGTTTTTTATTAAAAATACTTTGTTTTAAAAGAGTCGACTATCTCATTATACCGATCAAATATTTTTTTATAAAAACTTTGAAAAAGGCCGACCATATTGTGGAGCCAAATTTTTTTTCCCAACGATTTAATTTTTTTGTCCCTGTTTAGTCATATGGTGCTTCAAATTGCCGTTTTTTTCATTTTATCATAACTTTCTCATACAAAGGCAAAAGTTTGAAACGAGATATTGCTGAAAAGTTGAGAAGCTTAATTTTCCAATGGTGAATTTT
Organism: Sequoiadendron giganteum; assembly: GCA_007115665.2. NCBI lineage: Eukaryota > Viridiplantae > Streptophyta > Pinopsida > Cupressales > Cupressaceae > Sequoiadendron > Sequoiadendron giganteum. The sequence continues at coordinate 403,562,759 of CM021110.1, read as the reverse complement.
TTTCCCTAAATTTTGCATTTTGGTGTCAGATTTTGTTGATTGAAGTCACATCATATATTTTGGCTCTCGAGCTTGTAACTTTTTGCTCCTGACTCCGATTTTCCCCAAATTTGTGGCATCAAGAAGGTATTCAGGAGAACTTCAATTCTACTCATGCACTTTTTTGCAAATTATTTTCCAGATTTTTATAATTTTAGTTTGAAGTTGATTTGATAGTTTGGGATACATTGTTATAAATTTGCAAAAAAAAGTGTAAAATTGTTTGGGACAAAGGGGTAAATTGCTTGTATTGTGAAGGGAATTTGTTGTTCCTCTATTGTAATTGTTGATTATATCATGGATTTCCAAAAATTGTACTTCTAACTCCTTATAACTATCATGAATGGAAATCACAAATGGGGATGTTATTGTTAAAATTGAAGTTGCAAAGAATCACATATGGCCAAGATCCAAAACCCAATGGAGCTGCAAAAAGAAGGAAACAACTTGATAGAAGGGATGAAGCTCTTGGTACTCTTCTTTTATCCATTTCTCTAGATCTTAGATATCATGTTGCATCTTGCACACATCCTAATCAAGTTTGGACTACTTTAGAGAGTCTCTTTGGTAAGCCAAATAAGATGAGGAAATATAAGTTGGAGAATGAACTAATGAGTCTTAATCCATCATATTTTGACAATATCCAAGACTTCTTCTCTAAGCTCAATTCTCTAAGATTGCAGTTATCGAATTGTGGGGTCACTAAAGAGGATGAACAGTTGATTCTTTCTATTCTTGGTAAGCTTGGTCCTGATTATTCAGTGTTTGTTTCTACATTCTATACTACAATGGATGGCCTTGAAAATACATACGAAATATATTTTCTTGATGAATTTGCATCTCAGCTCACAAGGGAACAAGCAAAGTTGGTACACATGGGCGAATTGAAGTCTTCTACATCTCATGCTCTTTTTGAAAAAGATACAAAGGCTTCAAGTGGCCAAGGTGAGAAGCAAAATAAGGCTCTCAAGTCAAATGAGTAAGGTTAAGATTCTCCTTCACATAGTACTCATGAGTCTACATCCTCTTGAAAAGAGGAATCATCTAAAAAGAAGAAGTTCAAATGTGCATATTGTAAAAGGCTAGGACATGATGAGCATAGATTTTATAATAAGAAGATTGATGAACTCACACACCTTCTTCAAAAGAATAACATTCAGTTATCCTCATCACTGTCGTCTTCTTCTTTAGCATCTCAATCGGCAGCCCCCACATCATCATCTCAGTCAGAGAACATAGGATCTACATCTAGGCTACACAAGATGAAAGGACAAGCACTCTTGGCCTTTGCAAGTCCTGAATCTAATAGATGGCTTCTTGATTTAGGGGCATCTCATCATATGGTATCTTCTATGCATATGTTCTCTTCTTTTGAGCCTTTTAATTCACCTCATATATTGATGGGTAACAATACATATATGAAGGTAAGTGGGAAGGGTTCTATTGATATGGGGGAAGGGACTTTCAATGATGTGCTTTATGTTCCTTCCTTGTCAACTAATCTCCTTTCTATTTATAAAATTACTCATGGGGTTCAAGGTAAAATAGTTGAGTTCACTCTTGATAGGGTGTACATAAGGGACTTGGAGACTAGGGATATTGTTGCTATCGGGATGGTTGATCATTCATCTCATGTGTATTCCTTTTCACATTTTTCTTTAGAAGGTGATAATGTTCCTTTGACTGCATCACACAATTTATTGAGTGTGAACCATGTTTGTGAGAATAAGTTTGGTCATCTACACCTTGGTATTCTAGAGACCAGTGTTGAGCTTCCTCCTTCTCCACCTCCTACTTCTCCAACAATTAGTGCTTCAATTCAGCAAGATGATCCTACTTTTTTAGATATTTCTTTATGGGATGAGTATTTGACAGGTATTTCTAACTTGTTTGTGGAGTCTCATACTATAGATTTGGAGGAAACACTTGAGGGGGTTTCTCTCTTATTTGATGACTGTTTCATCACAACTTTTACCCCATCTAATTTGTCTTTGGAGATTGACATTCATGAGTCTCCTCCTTCACTTGATTTATCATGTTTCTTGTTTGAGTTTGACCATGATTATGTTGTGGCTCATTCAAGCTTGGAGATTCCTACTCATTTTTTCAGAGGCATACATGTTGAGTGTTCATTCTTCCTCCTTTCAATTTGACATGGAGTGGCTTCTTCATCAACTTGTGTATTTGTTTCTTCCTAAGGGAAGATGTGTTGCTTGCAGACTTTGGATCATCTTTTGTTTTTAGACATTCTTCATCAGCATTGGAGCTTCTTCATTATGGCGGAGATATCTTGTCTCTCTATTTACCTCTCATGGGGGGGTCATTGATTCTATATACATGATGAATGTAGTCCTTGGGGGTATCATTGAGTCCTCCATACATCAAGTTTGTTTTGTTTTTTTCTCTCTTTTGGGGAGGAGTTTTGTCACACTTGGTTTTCTGCTTTTCTCTGTTTGTGACAAATTGCATTTGCATTGTAAATGGGTGCCTAGCATGGCCTAGTAGTCAGGACCCATCTTAGTTTGCATAATAATCTTTTCCCTAAGTTGCACTTAATGGGGGTGTTGGTTTCAATAAATTTCTTGTACCTATTTAATACACTCACTAGGTAATCAGGAGACATGTTCACATGTTAAGTTTGCTTAGGATATAAGATTCTTTCTAAAAGTCTTAGTTGGATTTTCTAGAACTTATCTTATCTAGTTAGTATTGCTTGATTCCTAGGTGATTAGTTTGTTAATTGTCTAATGTAATAGGATTAAGAAACTTGTCATGATCTTGTCTAATCCTATCTATCTACCTTTCCTTTATAAGAAAGGCATCGCATGTACATTTACATTCAATTAATTGAAGCTTATTCAAGCATATTCAACCATTATTCAATCTTGCATTGTGAAGCAAGCTTTCTTGCCATTCTCTCTCTTGTGGAAGTGGTTTTGGTCTAGCAACTATTCTTGGGGGTGTTGGCGAGTCACCATTTACTCCCACACCACAAACTAATGGAAAAATAGAGGTGGTGAATAAGAGTTTGGGTAACTTGTTAAGATGCTTAGTAGGAGACAAGTCCAAGGGATGAGATTTTATTATACCACAGGTGGAATTTTCTTACAACAATTCTATCAACAGGAGCATTGGTAAATCACCATTCCAAATTGTGTATGGGAGTAGTCCAAGAACTACTTCTGAACTAAGGAAGATGGATAAGGGGGAGAAGAACAGTGTTGTGGCTGAAGATTTTTTTGAGCACTTTAAAAATTTGCATGAAGAGGTGCAAAAACATATCAATAAGACGAACTCACGATATAAGGCTAAGGAAAATCAGAAAATGAGACATAAGGAGTTATAGATAGGATATGAATTCATGGTTCATTTGTAAAATGAGAGGTTTCCAATTGGTACATACAACAAGTTAAAGATGAAGAATTTTGGATCATGCAAGATCGTGAAGAAGCATGATTCAAGAAATGCATATGAGGTAGAGTTGCTTGATGAAATTCATTTTTCGCTTGTGTTTAACATTCCAAATTTAATAGAATACCATGAAGGAGGAATTGATGAATAAATAATAGAAGCACAGTGGAATATCCTAGCATCTACATCAAAAAAGGAGGAGATAGAAGAAATCTTGAATAGTCGTGTGGGCAGAAGTACAAGGAACAAGCAGTATGAAGAATATTTGGTTAAATGGAAAGTAATTCCTATTGAATATTCCTTGTCTAAAGCTAAGGTTAACTCTTGGTTTCCCTCTAACTCCTGAGAAGTGATAGGGTCACTTTTCAAATTACCCTAGGTGTCTGATGCAGGAGCATCTAGCGATGTAGGGCAATCTTGCATCACCCAAAAAAAATGTTTTATTTATTTTATTTAGTTTTTTTGAGTCCCATGGTAGCACTTAAGGGTTATCAGACAATTAGAAGTCAAAAATAGCAAAAAATAGTGACTTACTATTTTTTGTAAGTCAGCCTAAATGAGCTCATATGGACCTAAAAATTTACTCGAATGAGAAGAGATGAAAAAAATTTCTAGTTGTGAAAGAATCACCTCAATACCCTGAATGGTTTGGGAGAAATTAAAGTTTCCATCTCGAGAAATTTCTCCAATACAACTTCAAATTGAAATATAAAACTTTAGAGGCCCCAAAACAACTCGAAAAGCGGATGAAGGTCGAATTGTGCATTGTAGAACTCTTCAAGAGATTTCCAATGATATGCAATAATAGAAAATAGGACACCCAGATCAAAAGTTATGGCCCCACGAAGTTTCCCCTCTAAAAAGTGAATTTCATTAAAATTTCTTCCTAGGCCAGAAATCAAACAGAGGGACTTTTGGTGCCAAAACAAAAGGGAAAGTTGCACTTTCTAAAACATTCTGGGGTGGTTATTGGGTAAAATAGAAAGGGATATTAGGGGGTTGTAGAAGGTGGCTCCATTAGTGCAGATTATGGCTTCGGATAATAGTTTTTTTTTTTAGAGTTGATTTTGTTGTAATGAATCGAGCCCATGAGGCTGTAGCATGTAAGTTTGGATTTGTAATTTCATTTTCTGAAAATGATTGAAAGTGGGTTATTTTTTGTCTCGCATATTTTGTGTTGGTATCTATTATTGTGCTTGCGGGTTTGGGCAGTACAGCCCTCATCAAAAACATATATATAATTAAAAAAATAACATAACATAAAATATAACCTACTTTTAGTAAAAATAAAAAATAAAATATAAATAATAATTAAACTATTAAAAAATATATATTTAAAAACTACACTTATGGATCTACAAAAGGGTTTTTATATTTTAAAAAAAATGCTATTTACATGAGTATGAGTTATTGAAATATCAAGTTTTTTAAATAATTTTATTTTTTTGTTAAGTTGGCCTCAAAGTGGTGTTACATATCCATCTATCCAACAATTTTAGTTGGAAAAGTTGTGGAAATATCCAACTTAGCTAGAATGAATCTTACTAAATCATATGTTTGACCAAAAATAATTTTTAGCTAGAAATACTTAAATTCACTTATGCTTATAAGTTGGTCAAAAGTGTGACACAAATTTGTACTTTTACCCTTGATTTTTTTTCATAAATTTTATAATTTGTAGGTGTGGATAGAAGGAAAATATATGGATGTAAGAGGGTAGAGAAAACAAGATATTTTCTTTCTGTCATGAGTACAAATAATGACACAGACATTGTGCATTAGGGATTACTCTTTTTATAACTACATTTTAGGAGATTATGATAATTACAAAAACTAAAAATAATGATATATTAGTGAATGGAATTTGGTACCACTATTTGTTACTGACACATACAACAAAGATGAAGCAAAAATCTTTGAGGACATTCCTTTGATTTCAATTGATTATGACCATATTTAAGGATTGATTAAAAAAGGTATATATATCGTACAAAGTTTGTAGTTCTTGATTTTTTAAAATTTTAATATATGTTAAAGAATTTTTTTTAACAAAATTTAATTGCAATTTTTTTATTGAATATTAGAATTAAATATTGGTTCTAGTTTTTTAAAATTGAACATTGTGGTGCAGGAGATGTTTTTGTAGTCATGTAGTAAAGGTTGAAAAAATAGAATGTGTTAGTTATTATTTATTATGTTCTAGAGAGGAGATGATAAAGTTAACTAAACTAGAAACAAGTTATAAAATGTTTTTTCCCATAGGTTCAGTTGTAGTGCAAGGGACATATCTCAAACAAGTCAAAATTATTCAAAATGGGATTCATTTTATTGATTACCATCCTAACAACATGGTGTATTAGTATAGCCACCTATTAATTTCTACCAACCTATATCTTTGAATCAAGTTCCACATACACATGGATATCGTAAGTGGAGACTAAATAGATACGATCATCAAATAATATAAGTTGTTTAAGATCAAGTTGAACCAATCGATGTGGTATAAAAAATGTGGACAAAAAATTACACTTCATTTTGAAGGTATTCACTAGATCTAAGTATTAATTATTTTTTTAATGCTTCAATAGTTCTTTCATTTTAAAATTTAATTTCAACAAGCTCTTAAAAAAATTTAGAATCAAATGATCTCTATGAACTCTATTTTTATTTACATTTCATTGTGGCCAGAGATTTATTTTTGTAATCATGTAGCTGAAAGGATTTCAAGTTTTTAATGTCATGTTGCAAGTATGATCCCTAAACTATATAGTATTTAATTTAATTTTCTTACATAAATTATTTAACTTCTAGGCATCTTAGAGTTTTATATATATAGCATAGGTGTATTTCATGTATTATATCTTAGGTCTAGACGTAGAGAGTAAGGTAAAAAATATAAGTGTCTTAGGTTAGAACTATGTTTCCACTTGTTAGAAAAACTAATGTGTCTCTTTAGACTATAATAAGATATACAATCTAGGTGTCTTTGGACTACTATAATCTAGTTATCTAGGTGTCTCTTACTTGTACAAGTATCTAATGGGTATCTCTCTAATGTCTTAAGTCTAGACTACTTGATAACCTATATAAGATTAGACATGTCTTAGGTCTAGTACATCTATAAAATCTAGGTATAGATACTTGATTTAGGTTTCTCAGGTTTCTTACATCGAGGCTAGAATAGCTGCCTTAGGCCTTAGCTGAAGCCACATGAGCTTTCACCTTCACGTGGTTGGCCTTGTTAATACAAAATAAAATTTATTGAAGCTAAGGGAAGATCATTTTTTCTTGTAGAGAGGTTATGGAAATCTAATTAATACATCAATATTAAGTAATTATTTGTGCTCAATGAAAATATATAAAATGCTAATTTTATTAGTAATTAATAATAATTTATTTTATTGGACTCCAAGAAAATTCCCATGATACATACAACATATTTGTCATTCAAATTTTATGAGAAAATTAATATAATGTATTTATATTGAGTTATTTATATTAAAATCTTAATCAATAACAAATTCTCTAACATGAATCTTGAATTGAACTCAATTATAATCTTTCTATTTTTAAGTTTCTTTAAGCCAAGTTTTATATATTTACCTAGTTTAGATAGAAGTCAATTTGGATGTAAATTTTACTATTCTTGTCATACAATAACTACTCTTTTCATGGATTCTTTTATATAGTAGATGCACTAAAAAAATAGATATCAAAATGTATAGAAAAAATAACACCTCTCTTATGGTTAAATGTATCTGTGGTATTTTATAATTTACTATATTTTATGTTAAGCCAATTTCATCCTTAGTAGGTCATGAGTCTATTATAGTGGGGGTAAAATGTATGGTCATAATTTACACATACTCTATAATTTTATTTGTTACATTTACACTCATTTTAGTTTTCATCATTATATGTATGTTTTAGATCTCATTTATCATCTTCCCTAGTTTACTCCTAGTGTGCATATGTCACCTTGTCCTATTTTGTGTGTTTAACCCTTGCTGATTATTATGTATTTTTTTAACCCCTATTCCTAAGTGTCTTTACCCTTTGTATGACACCTTACCCCTTTACCTTGATTCCTTTTTATCCCCTTAATCATAATATTTTATGAAATTCTATGACATAATATTACCAGAAAACCACATTCAAATACCTAAAATATACACATCTAGATGTCCTCATGATTGGAAACCACCACACCTAGATGGAAAAAATTTCTCCCAAATGGTGCTATGAAAATAAGTTTTTTTAGGCTTTGGGATTTCTTCTCATTCTTGGGTGAATGGCTTATAGCAATGTCATTATATCCAATATATTTATTTTTCAAACTAATTCATCTAATTGTAACTAATAGGGATTGCTACGTTCCTACCTAAATTCCCTCTAAAAAATGATTAAAAGGGCCTCATAATATCCAATTTTAACACTACAACAACAAAATTTTAACTTGAGAGAATTTTTTAGAAATAATTCCTAAAGCATTAGTTGCATATTAATCCCTATATCAATTATTTTTAGTTTTACATTAGTTTTCTATTTTTGGGTCATGATTTATCTTCCTTTTATTCACCCTACACCATTCTAAGACTAGAAATAACTAGTGTTAGTATTTCTTTCTCAACTTTTACATATTTAATCATTTTTAATTTTTAATTAATTTTTCCAAATTCTTATCTTAGTTGTCTATCCATCCATTACACTTCTACTTGATTTTTGATTTGTATTTCGTAGTTAGAATTTATTGCATTCTAGTTATCAAAAGATAATATTATCAAATTAGTTGTTTAAGTTGAATTAGCCAAATTTTATAAATTATTATATACATGATCCAATTAAGATCTCACAAGGTTTTACAATTTAGTTTCAAGTTTAAGTCAAATGAATAAAATGAGATATGCACTTCTAGTTCTTTTCCACCATATACAATAATATAAAGCATGATTACTTAAATAATTATAAGATCAAAATCTAATTTAAACATGTTTAATTCTTAAACCAATAAAATCACTAAAAAATAGTACATGCACATTATTTAGATATAATTTATAATTTTTTCAAATGTGATATAAGTTCAAATTAAATAAGGAGTAATATAATTTATACTTTTTATCTCAATACAAGTTGTCAACTAAGATTTATTTAGCTATGTAATTAATGGATTTAGCACTACCATGTGTAGAACTTAAGCCCCCTAGTATACTAAAATACTATTTTATTCACATGTATTATATCATTGTTCATGTTTTAACTTCATATCAATATCATCACTTGTACATAATAATAAAATCAAATCACATCATGTATGTATGTTTAATCATATATCATTATGTACATATAACACTTGCAAGTAGTGAAAAATAATAACATGTTTGATATATAACCAAATCACATCATATGTCTATCTCTAAAACATAAACATAAACACAAATATCCATGATATCTCAAACATAAACATGTGCCTATCTCTAAAATATAAACATTAAAACAAATGTCCATGATATGTAAAACATAAACATGTCTAGTCTCTAAAACATAAACATAAACATAATTTCCATGCACAATCTATCTCAAATATAACATGTGTATCTGCAAGACATAAACATATAAACTAGTTGGTCTGGTCATCATGTTGGCTCCTAGTCGAGTGACAATCCGATCATAAATGATGCTCTGATAAATGTGTCGAGCCCTATGTATAAAAGTGTAATTAAATTATCATATATATACACACATGAGAAATTTCTATGTATACATATGTACATAATATATACATAAATGTATGAAAATTAACTCATGACCTATCCATTGACATGGTTAAGTGAAGAACACATGCATGCACACTCTACCCTCAAACTAGGAGTAACATGAAATAACTATGTCTACACATACATGCATGTAAAAAAGAAAATTAATTTCAAATAATTTATAAATGTGTTAGGAATACAAGTATAAATTTAACTTTAAAAACAAAAATTATATACATACATTTGTCATACCAACATCTTGAATTTCAAGTGCATCTCTTACAATGATGGAATCGACCAAATCATTTGTATTTATATCCTTGAATAGCTACACTAATGATGTGTGTAGTGGACCGTGCAAGTGAGATGACATCAACCATGAAGAGAGAATCTCCATAAAACCTAGATCTCGCATAGTCTACTCAAGTGAATCACCATATGTTAGATCATGTGTAGTAGAAAAATGATTGGTAGGTGAATGGGCCTATGTAACAATGGTAGAATGATTGGTATGTGGCTCATGCACCCCAATAAACGATCTAGCTATATGGTCAAAACTAGAATGTTGTGAGTGAGCTACAAGACTCTCTAAATCTCCACATATGTGACCCACATATGAACTAACATATTCTAAAGGGATCCCCACCTATGATGAAACCATAAGGTATGCTCTCATCAAGTCCACAAACAATCTATGACATGTAGCCCTCTGAATTTGGCTATCACTTGCAATGCGGTCTATATCATCAAGAGATAAGATGCTTTCCAAAACATAGGCATTTTATTGAATAGGTAACCTGTGTAGATTCCTTATCAAGTATCACCCTGCATGATCTATAAATATCCTTTGAGCTTAGACTGCAATCTCAATAATATAGTCAATTTCTTCCCATTGGGAAGCAATGACAACTTGATAACCGATAGGGCTTAGCGATAGAGAAACAACAAGAATCCTCTCCCCAACCAAGGTCCTGAAATATAGGTGCTATTGATCTTCATGACAATAATAATCCCTATAACAAACCATACCACACACCTAGCCCAAATGAGGTGGTAAATCCAAATAGTTCATATTGAGGCCTAAATGAACCTGAACATGTAACCATTACATAAAATATAATGGAATTTGGTCATTATTTTGATAATGACCATGTGCAACAAGAAATCGAGGATAAATCAATGGGGCCATCCTAGGGCGTATACACCTAGTCACCTGAAACACTCTCACTTGAGTTTTTATGGCATACTGGGGAAAAAAAATTATTTTGATAGTTTCTTTTGGCACTCTTAGCTAGACTATACGCAAAAGTAACATCACTAGAAACCCATTCCCACATCTGGGCGAGAATGGCTACTAAAGTCTCACTAGAATATGCATGGACATCCCCTAATTAAAATCTAATCCAAACTAAATCATATAAAATAATCTAACAATTGGTTCTATACACCCTAGTGGTCAAAGGGTCCGATAGTGCATTTCCAAATTTTTGGCTCTCTACCTGTTGCATACCTCAAAAGTTGTAAAAATGCAAAGAAAGATGCATTAGGGTTGTGAGAAAACCCTAATACCTAGTTAATCCTTGCACTTTATGTCTCTATATTTATGTTGATTGGTTAGCTTGATTCTTGGTACTTTAAGTTCTGTTCAAAGCCCATTTATTTTGTTAAGCTACTAGCCCCTTCTTTTTCTTATGATCGCTTGTTACAATTCCTATATGTGAAAATTAAAATAACTTAAGTGTTTCTAGGCTTATATATTTTTGTGGACCCACTTTCCAACAAGTGTCATGTCTCAATTAGTTTTTGCACATCTACAAGCTCTTTGTTGCACAAGGAAAACGAAGTTGATGACTTACAAAAAATAAGACACCTAACAACATTTTATTTGGTTTCAAATGTATGCAGGTTTGAAGAAGTAGGCCTAGTCTTTGGTCATGGATTGGTGGAAAAAAACACACAACATTTCCTCTAATGATTCATAAGTTAATGGGTATGTTAGAGAGGTTCCCACTTCAAGTCACAGACTTGCAAAAGAATGACACATGGTCTTGAAGGTGATGTCACTTTCCTTTTAAAAAGTGCTCTATTTAATGGGCCTACACAAATCACATGGAAAGTTAAGTTGATATGGAGTGATCTCATTGGTCAAAAGTGTTTAAAGTGTGTATGTAATGTAAAATTATACCCTATGGCAATTTCACATTCGCATATTCATCCCCTCACATTTATGGCACCTAACCACATTTGTGACAAGAACCTTATGAGTCATAATTTTGCAATTTCAAATCCATAAGGGGTAACGATGAAGCATCAATAGTCCACCACCACATTTCTTGAAAATTTGTGAGTTGGATGCCTGTGTAGTGTGCAGACATCTATGTAGTGCGCTAGCATCCCTACACTTTACACCTTCAAATAAGGGAATCTTAGGAACTTTTTCCCATGACACAGGTTGTCATGGAAAAATATCAAGTGTAACAACTCTTTTTGCCCATGCAACTTCAAAAAACCCTCTTTTTCACCCTCATTTGCATTTATTCTCACTCTCTCTCACTCCAACTTGCTCTCTCCCTTATCTTCTCTTCTATATCATGTCTCTACGATGAAGCTCTACCAGATTTATGTCCCATCAACAACCAAGGGTCTCTTGCAAGTGATCACATCACATTTATCAAGTCAAGAGGTAGCCACAAACTATTGGTAAAACTCTCTTTCTTTCTTGTCTATTTGCTAGCATATTTATTGTGTCTATTTATCTCATGATACTGGTTCTCCTCCATGGAGGGGTTTTATTTTATGACTTAGCTATCTATTTTGTGATGTGGGTTCCCCTCCATTGTGGTGATTGATTTTATCACTCATTGTGTCTACTTTACTTTTTGTCTTTTCTATTCTCCATCTATTTGGTTGTCTGTGGAGGTAGAAACACCAAAATGAGGGTTTGACTGAGGCAAGCCCCAAAACAACCCCAACATTTTTTCTCATTCTCCTTGTGTGTAGGTTATTCATGTGAAGCTTCATGAGAGGATTCAAAGTGCATGAACTTCTGTGAGTTAATATCTCATCTCCCTTGTCATTTAATTTCATTCTTACTTTCTATTAAATTAGTAGAATAACCAAACCTTAGATTCTGAGTAGATAGTAGATTCTTTGAGTTTTATGCAAGGGTTAAAACTCTTTGTCTATACTAGATGTAAATGTGTGTCCTTGAGATGCTAGTGCACCACACTATCATCCTACTCTTGTGCAGACATCCTTTGGTTGAGAGCTTAACCTCTTGTCCCAAAAATCTCTACAATCTACTCTTTCGATTCCCAAGGGCCTTTATCTATGGTCATATCAAAAACATTATTTTAATATGTTATTGCAATCTCTTTCATCTTGAACCTCTATCACTTGAGTCCATGTCATTGAGGCGACCAAGGGAAATTCACTCCCTTTAAACCTTGTTTATCTTGGGACTTGGGAGTAGCGAATCCCCTCCTTCACATTTTGGTGAACCTGACATGAAAGAGGAAATCATGTCGAATCTTTTTTTGCAATGTTTCAATGCTTTTGATAATTCATTTTCTAAGGAATATTTCAATATGATAGATGATGTCGTGGATGATTTATTAGATGCATCTTCTCCTATTTGTAGATCTCCTGAACAAAAAAATTCATCGCAACTATCTACTTCATCTTCACAAGTCGAAGAGTCTGTAAATGTGGTGAAAGTCTTCATGGCTCCTCAAAGGCCTAAGAGACCTATCATTTACATGATTTTAGAAAGCCCCTCTCCTAAGAGGATTCATTCTATTCATGGGTTTTTGATCTCTGATGACTCGTCGAACCTTTACACAATATTATTAAAATCTACGACCTCTTCTTATAATGTCGTAGGTCATACACATAACACTGGAAGGAATAAAAAAAATTGGAATCAACCTACTTCTATTCCTACTTCTTTACCACCTTCTCAACCAAATATTCCTCCAATACCTATACCTATAGCTAAAGCACCTAGTGATTATGATCTTTTCGAGAAACTTCACGTTACTCTTACCATGATCTCACTATGGGACTTGCTTTAGTCTACTCCAATTTATCAAGGTATGCTCTCAGAAGATTTGCAAAATATCCTCTTGCCTTCCTCCACTAGGCTGATGAATGTTAATGTGTGGATGGATCATACTTGTGTGGATTTTCCAAATATTCATTCTATCTACAAGAAATCCCACCTCTAGATGTACATAAGCAAGCAAACCTTCTTACATTATAGTCAATATTAATAACATTGGTATTAAGCAGCTCTCGTTGACACTAGTTGTGCTCTCAATATATGTAGCATTTATCTATTGCCTATGACTAAGATTTATTCATCTTCTCTAGCTGACTCTTCTTTGTTTATTCATGGATTCGATAACACTAGTTGGTTTATATGTTATGTCTAGTCCCTTACCATACAAAATTCTCTTGGGAAGACCCTGGATTCATGCTTTGGGAGTTATAACCTCTACTTTGCATCATTGTCTAAAATTTGTTGCTACTAATGAGGTCATTATGATCAAGGTTGACCCTAATGCCATACACCTTTGTCAAATGGAAGATTTTAGTCAAGCCTCAGTTGCTTCTACTCTCAAAAATTGCATTCCATCGTTATCTTCTACTGTACTGACATGCTCCTAAGTGGTGCCTTCTTTAAAGGTTGCTCCTGAGATAGATGTTTGATGAAGAGGGAAAAAACCTTACAATCTAAAAACTCATAACCACACACATATTTTTTGGACAACAATTAAGAAACTCAAAATAATGCTTGTAATAACACAAATCTGCATGAAATGACTTCAGTTTTCTCATTCAAACTACTCTTGTTTTACATAGAAATCAATGCCAAAGTGAAATTATATTTTTTCAGCCATATGGGCTGATGCAAACCATCTAAAAACTTATATAAATCAGAAAACAATAGAAAAAAATAAAATACAAATTGATTTCCTTCAACTTAACTCCCTTTACAAGATTCTAGCTCTTGTAACCTACAAATGTCATGTGCAACCTTGTTACAATAAAACCTTTGCAACCCCATCCATATGTTGCTGCAACTTCATCTTCAAATCTGCAAACTCATGGTGTTTTGATCTTCTCTCCAATGTCTATGCCCCCAAGCCTTCCTCTTCAATTTTTTGGTATCAAGACCCCTCAAAATTGCAAAAAACAAGCCTTTTCAAGAAAGACCTCCATCATTTTCATGTAACTCCCAAATGCTATGCCACATCCAGAAAGATACTCCATAAAATGAAATAATGAAAATATTAAATGATAAAATCCTCTTTTAACCCACTTTTGAAAATTTCCAATTCAATAAGGCAAATTGATTTTTCCACTCCACTCCACAGGACCCTGGAATAGAAAATGTTATCATTATAATCTTGGGAACCCAAATTTTTGAATGCTTTAATGAGGTGAAGTAAAAGAGTTTATAAAAAATAATAACTCCCCAAAAATCAACACCTAGTTCTACTTTTTATTTTTTCAAAATTTCCAAGTCACCTCCAACATTATCTCCTCCTCAAAATGTGAAATATAAAATAAGACTAATAATTAAATATAAATTATTTAAGCCTTAATATTTCATTTTATTCAACTAATAACATTATTATACAAAACAAAAATAATAAAATAAAATATTATTTTTTTGGTTAATGTTGATTATTGGTACCCCCAAATTCTCTTGCATCAATGTCCGTAGAGAAGATCATCCTAAAGCAAGGAATCCTAAGTCTACCCCTTCTAAATCTTCCTCTTAATCAAATGCATGTCTTGGTGATGATTGCAGGTCTTTTGATTTTTCCAAGTTCTTCATCGAAGAATATAAAGTTGACCCTATCCACCTTGACCTTCCAACAGTTTCTTATGTCTCTGTTAAGAAGGTTGATTGTCCTCTTGCTAAGGAAAACAATGAAGATTTTGTTAAGGAGAATGATTGTACCCTTGCTAAGGAAGATAAATATTCTTCTATTAAAGAGGAAAATGTTTGTATTCCTATCAAGAAGAATGATTGTGACCCCACAAAAGAGTATGATTCCCCTTGGTGGAATGATGCTCTCTATGTGGATCCTCCTCCTTCTCAGGACCTGCAGATGCGTTATGGCCCTGGATTTAAGCTTGTTTCTAAATATGGTTATGTACGTAAGGTTGTGGCCATAAAACAAAAGGCATCCAAGTCCCTATAGAATGTATACCTTGCAAGCATAACTTGGGGCTTGGTTTCTCTCATGAAAAATCTAGGTAGAAACCATGATGGAGTGTCAACATGATTTCCATTGAACCTCTTAGTTTAGTTCATCCTAAAATAATTGAGAGTAAGGTAGACTCTAATGAGGTTCCTCTATATTTTTTATCTTTGGAGGAAGCACTATAATATTTCTTATGTGTCTACTCTCGTTTTCCTTCTTATCACTATAAACAACGATTCCCATATTTCTTGCATAAACAAGCATACTTTGGAGAGTTTGTTATTAGTATTGATGAGGAGGCTCCTTCATCTAATGTGGAAGATGATGTTCCTATTCTCCATCAAGAAGACCATAGCTCTCTCCTTTAAGGGGATACTACTGATGTTGATAACAATCTAAACAACATTATGATTTGTTACATTCTCACCTTGATATCTTTGCTTGGTGATATGAGGACATGCTTGGTACTGATTAATCTATGGTGGTTCATAATATCATTCTATGTCTCAAAACTAAGCTTGCTATACAAAAAATCCAAAAGATGAATGTCATGGTCACATTGTTAGCAAGCCTGATGGTTGAATTTGTATTTGCATTAACTTTCATGATCTCAACAAGGCTTCCTTAAGGATGTTTTGTTGTTGTCTAATATCAATATGATTGTAGACTCAACTATAGGAAATGTCTTTTTGTTCTTCGTGGATGGATTCTTTGGCTATAATCAGAATCATATTAACCCACAATATCAGTATAAGACAACCTCCACTAACCCTTGGGTTACTTTGCGTTATGTGGTCATATCTTTTGGGTTAAAGAATGTAGGAGAAACTTACCAATGAGCGATGACCCTTATCTTTCATGAATTTATTCACAAAATTCTAGAATATTACATTGATGACATCTTGGCCAAGTCTATGACTCATCAAGATCACATTGAAAATCTAGAGGATGAGACTGAATCCTCTTAAGTGTATCTTTAGCATGGACACCAAAATTTTTTTAGGATTCATTATTTCTCACCATAGAATCAAAGTCGACACAAATAAAATTGATGCAATTATTAACATTCCTCCACCTAGAAACATCTCTCAACTATCTTGTTTACAAGGGAAAATTCAAGCAATTTCATTGACTTGTATCTCAGTTGGTTGATCATACCCTTCCCTTCACTTATTTTTTGAAGAAAGATGTTTGATTTTGATGTGATGTTGAGTGGGGAAATTTTTTGATTCGATCAAGATTTATTTGGCCAATCCTCCTATCATAATATCAGCTATGCATGATAGACCCTTTTTGTTGTCTATCTCTGCATCACCTCATGCCTTGCAACTTTGTTAGCTCAACTTGATGATAATGGTAAAGAAAGAGTGGTCTACTAAATTAGCTGTATTCTCATTGATTATTAAAATCACTATTCTACCATGGAGAAACAATGTCTTGCTTTTTTTTTTACAATGTAGAAGTTACACCATTATATTCTTCATGCTGAAATTCATGTCATTATAAAACTTGATCTTCTAAAGCGTATGTTGACTAGAACCGATCTTTTGGGAAGGTTGACGAAATGGGTAATGTTTCTCTCTCATTTTGACATTAATTTTATAACTCAGAAAGAAATTAAGGTTCAAGATATTGTTGATCAATTGGTAGAAGCTCCCTTGTCTCACTCCTTCCCTAATCTAGATTTATTTTCAGATGAAGACCTTTTTGCAACAAATCATGAACCTATGTGGGAGATGTACTTTGATGGGTTAAGATGTCAAGTTGGCTTTGGAGTAGGTGTAGTTTTAGTCTCACCTAAAGGTAAGCCAGTTCCTCTTTCTTTTTGACTAGAATTCCATTGCAATAATAACATCGTTGAGTATGAATCCCTTATCACTGGCTTGCGTGCCACAATAGCTTTAAATATTAAACATCTTTGTATACATGGTGATTCTAAACTTATCATAAATCAAATTATAGGAATGTATCAAGCCAAGCAGAATAGGCTATCTCAGTATCAATATTTGGCCTTATCCTTGCTTGATCATTTCTCTTCTTTTACTATAGACAATGTTCCTAGGAGAGAAAATTGACATGAAAATGCAATGGCGAGTGCAGGCTCCCTTGTGTCTTCGTACAGTGGCATAGAAGAATACCACTTTGAGGTTTAAATTCTCTATTCTCATGTTGTCTCAGATCAACCTAAATCTGATGCTCTAGTGTGTGTTCATGTAGACTCAGATGAGTGGTACTCTCACATTTATAATTATCTAAAGACTAGAAATTTTCTTAACGATGTGACAAAAAACTCTCACACTCGGATATGAAAACTTTCAATCCGATACATTATACTATCTAACATCCTTTATCAAATATCTTATAATGGTCTTCTTCATTGTCTCACTAAAGTAGAATACCCTTTGCTCTTCAAGAAGCCCATTTGAGCTCTAGGGGTGGACATTTTGGTTGTAAATCCTTGGTGTGAAAACTAATTCACATGGGATACTTTTGGAAAACCATGGAGCAAGAATCATTTTCCTTTGTCAAGAAGTGTCTGCAATGTTAGCAACATAGCAATCTTATTTGTGCTCCTACTCAAGAACTTCAAAATCAAACCTCTCCTTGGCCATTCACAAAATGGGGTTTAGATATTATTGGTAAGATATCACTCGCTTCTTCTAAAGGACATACCTTCATCATTACTGCTATTGATTACTTTATGAAATGGGTTGAGGTTGTTCCACTTTGATCCACAAACACTGAAACAATATGTATTTTTATTCTAGATAACATCATTGCTCATTTTGGATTTCCTTCTACCGTTATTTTTGATAAAGGTACCTCATTTAAGAATAAAGAGGTAAAAAAATTCCTAAAAAAGTTTCACGTTCAACATCATTTTTCTACACCATACTATCCTTAGTATAATGGCCAAGTTGAAGCATTTAATAAAAATATTGAGCTAATTATCCAAAAAATAGTAAATAAACATGGTAAAGATTGGCATACTTAATTAACATACACCTTGTGGGCCTATTGCATGAGTGTTTGTACAATAATTGGTACAACATTGTATAACCTCATGTATGATGTTCAGGTTATCATGCCTTTAGAGTTGGAAATTTTTTCTTTGTGAGTTTCCCTTAAAGGAATAATTGATGATGATAATTACCATTCTAATCATTTGTATCAGCTTGAGTTGCTCGATGAGCACTAATTATAGGCCATCGATCATCTCCAATATTATCAATGATCAATCTCTAAACACTATAATCAAGGTGTTCTTTCTAGAACTTTCAAGGTAGGTGATTTGGTTCTCTATGAGAATCAAATAAAAGTAAATACACCACCTAATCGAAAGGGGAAGTTTATCCCTAACTGGTTAGGCCCTTACATTATCATCTCCATGTATGGTTTTGGCGCCTATGGACTGGTAGCTATGGATGGAACACCTATAAAAGAACTCGTCAATGTGATGCATCTTTGTCATTACTATACATAGTGTCTATGTGGCATACACATGGCACTCAACCCTCATGGATTGTAATTCATTATGCTATGGTATTCCTTCATCAAAAACATTACCAGTTCATTCTGTGTTATCATGTGAACATGTGTACATGATTAATTTCCTTAATTAGGAATTATGTATACATGTGTTTTATTATGTTGTAAATGTGTGAATTGCATTTGATTAAGTCTTTTAGTTAGGAAATTATATCATCATTGCATTTAATCAACATACATCCATGTGTGTTTATTAGATCATGATAGCATCTAATCTAGACATACAACCATAAACATAACACCCATCACATAATCATACATGAAAGTAAAAGCATATATATAAAGAACACCATGATGTCGCACCAAAAATATCATACATATATCAAAATGTGTATCATGTACATGTATCACACCAATGTATCAAAATGTGGTGACTATATATTTGTATGTGTCTATACATGAAAATAATATTGTATGAAATAATATCATCGGTATACAAAATCTGGCATATTTACAAAATGGGCCTCTAACCCCTCAACACATGGCTCCTTGAGCCCTCTGGTCCTAGTGGCGATGAAGGTCAAGGCTAAACATATGTGATGAAGCACAATCGATGTGACCACAACACTAATAAACTCATGTGTAGTCCTCGTACCTCTCTGTGTAGCTCTACAACCTCCATCATAGCTCCTCCAAAAGCTGCTGCACCTGGGGATCTACACCTGGCCTCATAGTTATTGTCTACCCACTGAGGTCATCAAGCTGGCTCTATAGGGCATCACGTGCCCTCTAAGTACTCTATGCTTGTGTCATGGCTTGGTCTCACTTAGTGAGGGAAATGTAGAGCTTGGATACATGTTGATCCTGCTACTTGGTCATAATAGTGGCATTGGTAGTCCTCTACACGACCACTACTTATGCCTCCTTGTATGTGGTCCTCAATCACGTAAGAGGGTCAAATAAATGGGCATGTTTCCCCAATAAATTGATTTTTACGTGCTAAGGGCACTCCCTTGGACTGGCACAATCAAGGCCACCTCAGAGATACACCACACGATGAAGGAAATCCACTCTTATGCATCCATTGAAATCACATAGTAGTAAATGATGTCAATACTAGATGATATACATATAAAACATGAGCATATATATATGAGATGAACTAAAACATAAAGTAGTGAAATGAACTAGCAAAAATTACTCTCGTACCTAGATTCTTATCTTGCACGTGTGGATCCGGAGGAGGTGCAATGCTAGGACCTATTCCTACTATTGTCGTTGCTACCATCGTAAGAGGGATGATGGATACTGAAGGTAGTGTCAATGAGATTGGGATGGCTACTACGGGAATAAAACCATCCACCACTATCTTGGCCTGTTTCTTGCTCCACACGTTACCTCGCCATCCTCCTCCTTGTCATTTTTGCCACGATCCTCTCCCCCCCTCCTCCTCCCTACCCTTGTGCACCGGTATCATGTTCCAAGAAAATCAGGGAGGGACTTGTTGTTTCCCACCATGATCTATAGCCATGAGCAACCCTAACATCATTGGTCATCAACATCAAGGGTTGATCATCGTTGTTCGACCCATTGTTGCTGACAACTATGTTTGCTATGGTTGTACAACAATGATCACCCAATTTAGTGGCACTCCTTGTCGATCGAATGAATGAAGGTGAGTCAAAGGGATGGTCTACAAAATCTCAAACTTTCGAGTGACCCTATGTCGGTAATAAGGAATAATAATATAACTGGTATGCCTTGCGAGGAGATAATCAAGCTTCATATGTCACAGTTGTCACCTGTCTACAGGCCATTGCATGCCTCTATATGGTTTCCATCTCACCTAATGTGACTATAAATAATCCATCTAAAGCCACTAAAAATGTAGATCTTTGTACCTCCAATTGTGTACCAATGGGTATGTGTGTGTTAGGGTACCAAAGGCAACACCTTGGGAAAAACCAACTACTTAGGTGGTAGTAATGTGTGCAAAATCCCACACGTGTAGGGGCATGCAAGCTGTGAGGCTAGAAAACTCATTATTATGTACATATCACCCTAACTCATGGTATAAGTGAGCGATCATGATTCATCCCCAAGAAAAAATGATTTGCCACTCCATTCTATGAATAGTATGGATGAGGCCACCATGCAAGTGAAAGCCTCGCCCATCCATAGTGACTTAGAGAGTGACTGCGACTTATATTGCCCTCTGAATAAGTGGGATTTCCACTTGTCCCTACTCAAATCACCATATATAGATGTGGTTGGTGCTATCATCAGTATTTGTATGCCTGGTGCAATATTATTGGCCCTTTAGGGCCTCTCAAGTTGACCACATATCATTGTAATCCACCTGCCATCCATGGATGGGGAGGTCAATGATTTAGTGCACATCCTCTAGCGGGACCTTCATCTCTCCTATGGGTAGGTAGAATGAGGAATTAGTCACATCCCACCACTCTAGAGTTCCATGAGCGTCAGTGGGTGATAAAGCATCTTTGGAAGAGTATAGGCCCACCACAGGGCCACATGTTGAAGGTGGTCCTAGTCATTGAGATGCATTTGTGCAACCTAATCACACAATGTAGTAAGAACATTCCCACCTCCATGCTCACATCTCTGACAAGTCCTACAAAGGAAACAAGGTCCATGTCAAATCCATCTACATCATGAAATTATAACTTCTACATCAAAAACTTTCTAAGATGGCCTCTAGGATGGAGGCACTTTGTATAGATATTATCACAATGCATTGGAATCTCATGACAACCACCATGAATGTTGCCTAGATGATAGCGCGACCGAAGGCCGTCAATGCACTATTAGGACAAAAATGCATCAACTGAATGCTCGTGCTTCTCTCGAATTGGAAAAACTAAAAAAAATTCCTAAAAATGAAAAGCAAGGGTTAGACTCCTCATACCTCATCGACCATGTCGCCCTTGAATATGGTCCTATGCAATTGCTCAATCTTGAGCTCCACATAATCAAATTTGCAAGGAATTTTTTTGAATTTTCTCTCACAAAATTCAACAATTCACTCGTGGTGAATGGTGAAAATGACCCTTTTCTGGGCTCTCCCAAGTATATATAGGTCATTTTTTGCCCATTTTTCTCAATGAGCGTGCTCCTTCCTTTCTTCTTGTATTCAACCCACCTAGCTAGGGGAAAAAATAGGAGGGGGCATATACTCATCTCTTCATCAAATTTTTCTTTTGAACCACCAAACTTTCTTAAGCATTCTTCTTGCCATGGTAGCTTCTTCCAATTTTTGAACTGACCTAAATTTAAGTTTTGTAGAACCAAAATTCACGTCTGGTGTTGTGGTTTCTCATTGAGCTCGGTCGCTAGAGGCATTATCAGTATCCACTTGCTCAACCTCTACAATATTTTTTTGGCCCACAAATGTGTAAAATTTTCAATTTTTTTTTATTGGACTAATGTTTTATTTTCTACTTTAGTGTATCTAAATTTTCTCAAAAATCAGCTCATAAAGTGGGGGAAAAATGTAATGTCATAAAATTGCACCTCATGACAATTTCACATTCATACATTTGGCCCCCCACATTAATGGTGCCTAACCACATTTGTCGCAAGAAACTTATGAGTCAAAATTTCATGATTTCAACTCCATAAGGGGTGAGGATGAAGCATCAATAGTTTTCCACATTATTTCTTGCAACAAGTTCAAATGAGGGAATCTCAAGAATGTTTTCCAATGACATGATTCATCGTGGCAGAATCTCAAGTGTAAAGGGTCTTCCTGCCCATGCAACTTCACAAAACCCTCTTTTTCACTCTCATTTGCATTCATTCTCACTCTCACTCCAAATTGCTCTCTCTACTCTCTTGTCTTCTACATCACGTCTCTACGGTGAAGCTAAGTCATATATACATCTCATCAATAGCCAAGGCTCTCTTGCAAGTTCTCAAAGTCATGTCTATCAAATCAGGAGGGAGCCATAGACTTTTAGTAATGCTCTCTTGCTTTCTTGTCTATTTGCTAGTATATTTTATTGTGTTTATTTTCTAGTATATTTTATTGTGTCTATTTATCTCCTGATATGGGTTCTCCTCCATAGTGAGGTTTGATTTTATCACTTAGTTGCCTATTTCATGATACAAGCTATCCTCCATTGTGGGGTTTTCTTTTATCACTCGTTATGTCTACTTTAATTTGTGTCTTTTCTATTCTCCATCTATTTGGATGTCTGTGGAGGTGGAAACACCAAAACAAGGGTTTGATTGAGGCAACCCTAAAATGGCCCCAACATTTTTCATCATTCTCCTTGTGTATAGTTTGTTCATTTGAATCTTTGTGGTAGGCCTCAAAGCACAAGACCTTCCATGAGTTAATATCTCACCTCCCTTGTCATTTACTTTTATTCTTGATTTTTGATAAACTAGTAGAATAACTAGACTTCAGATTCTGAGTAGATAGTATATTCTCTGAGTTTTGTTTAATGGTTTAACTCTATCTATACAAGATGCCAACACATTCCTAAGATGATAGTGCACCACACTACCATCCTACTCCCACATAGATGTCCTTTAGTCAAGAACTTATCCTCTTGTCCTAGAAATCTCTACAATCTACTCTTTTGGTTCTTGAGGGCCTTTATCTATGGTCATATCAGAAACTCTATTTTAATATGTTTTTGCAATCTTTTTCATCTTGAGCCTTTGTCACTTGAGTCTGTGTTATTGAGGTGACCGAGGAAAATTCACTCCCTTTATACCCTATTCATCTTGGGACTTGGGATTAGTGAATCCCCTCCTTCATAGCGTCAAGCTCCCATCAAGATTTTAAAACTTGGTCAAGGAAACTATGGATCGTCAATCTCACTCCATTTCTAAAAATCAATGGCCTACATTAAAATTTGAAAAATGGGTAGTTGAATGCACTTGGCTTATGGGTGATTAGTAATGATAGAAGTGATGGTTTGCTACCCAATCTCTTAAATATTTCTCTCCATAACTGTTATAATTTGATTAATGAAGTAAAATATTACATATTTTATGATCAAAGATAAAATTCTTGGCATTTTGTAACTTCAACTATAAAATAGGATTTTCAAAATTTTAAACAAGTTCATTTTCTAAAAGCTCTAGTTTGATAAATTTGAAATTCCACTGATTAAGGTTCAATTAATTATAATTTCATGCATGAAAATTATTTGAGAAGTCTTCAAAATTTTGATCCTTGGTTTATTTTGCAATCCCTAGGTTAAACAAAATTATCAAAATGATTCAACCAAAACGTCAATCTTCCTAGCTCAAGAGACCCCTTGATGAGGACCTAATTGTTCAACTCCTTGGATTATCTGGAAAAGTTATATGTGCCCATGGGGCTAGTATTTCAAATAGTTTGATAGATAATGACATAGGATGTAGGGAAGCTAAAATACCTACCATTGGATGGAGCTTATAAGCCACTGTTACAATAAGAGAGCCTCATGAGTCCCTATCTCAAATGTTTGGGTATATGACCTAGGAAAATTACTAGTTCCTAATGTATTTATGAATGTATACTTCATCAGATGTGTGGCTAGGATTTATGATAAAAAATTTAGAGTAATTAGGTCTACAAATTGTGGGGTTTTTTTACAAGTTTTAAATCCTCCATTTATGTGGTTTTCGGCCTTAATTTAGCTACAAACAAGACTATATTTTTTGACTTGTTTAAACACAAATACCTATCCTATGGTTACCTACACACAAGTTAAATGGATTTGATAAGAAGTCTAATAATTCTACCAAATGGATTTTAGCCTTTCAATATAGAATTATTTGAAGACTACTTCATTAAACTTATCATTCTTTGTGTCAAGTCCTTGGGGGTGATGCAAAGACTAAGAATCCTGTGTTATTGATGTACATGGTCAGAAAGATTTAAAATCCCTTAGTAAATAATGAATTTGACTTTTCCTCCTACATTGCAAATGGAATCCAAAAGCAACTGGTGGAAATCAAGGAAAATAAGAAAATGGTAAATTTCATGTGGTACTCTTTGTTATGCCACGTGTTCCTATATGAGGGAAAGAAAGAGTGGAATAAATCCATGAAAGTTAGGATGGAAAATGATAGTTTCAAGCATCTTCCTATCCAATTTTGGACATACATATGGGATATGCACTACGAGAACTCCAATTATGTGGTCTTTGAAGACCAATATTTAATCAAAAGGGTTTTGGGATCCATGGGTGGAGAAGAGGACAAACTACATAAGGAAATTTTGGATTTCCTAAGGCCCAAGGAGAGGATTCCTAGGTTAGGTATATAACATAATTAGGGAGATTGGTATATCCATTTAGACTCAAATGCAATAAGGGTATATGGATTCCTTATAGGGCCTCATATTTTACCAAGGTATGTTAAAAAAAGATTGACATATTCAGATGCAATATGATAGTTAAATGATTCTAACAAAAAAAATTGAAGGGATAGAAGAAGGGTTCCTTTTTTCCCTTTACCACAATATTTTTTGAATTCACAATAACTAGAAAGGGCCTAGAATTGATACATCCTATTCTCCAAGCATATAGGATGGCTCATGAAGTGGTAAAAACCTTTAACCCTGAAGGTTTTATCAATCAAGTGAGATTGAGAGAAGATATGCATGCCTGCATCAAGTACTTTTTGGGGAAGATTTAATCAGGAATTACTTGACTGATAAAGAAATGAATGAGAGAAGAGAAAAGATCAGAAAATTACAAATTACCCTAGGGCATTTGTAGAAATAAAAGACCCAATTCCTAGGATTCAAAAAATAATGGGCGAGGCTAGTAAATTGGATGGAAAGGCACTTATGGTAGAAGAAAGACAAACATACCAACCTCTAGTGGACCCATTAGTTTATGCTTAAGCTAGAAGGGATAAAGGTCCAAAAAATTTAGAGCCTTCTTAAGGGCATCCACCTACAAGAATTGCCTCTCATCAAGAGAACTCTCCTTTACCTGTTACTTCCTAAGAGAAAACTCAAAAGAAAAGAAGATTGATCAACCATCTATTGGAAAAACAAGAATAAACAGCTGAGAGGGGGCGGGGGGGTGTGAATCAGTTGTTACATAATTTAAAACTTATCTTACTTTATCAACATTTAATCTCAGATCTGATAATTAATAGTGAAAGAAAGAATCAACAACACATCATAATCACACAACACCAAGATTTTTGGTTGGAGACCCTCTTAGGGGAAAAACCATGGTGGAGGTTAATCCATAATTATACCCTCTTAAAAGTATAAGTAAAATGAATAAGGAATGCACATGCATTTGGGAACACTTCCTAGAGCTCACTGCTCAGAAGGGAAGGCTCACTACCTTACATAAAACAATTAGATTAAATCCATATGATGAGGTTTGAACTGAGAAATTATCTTCTTCAAAGCCTGATGACACGTTAGGCACACAAATAATTCTTCACACTTCGCTCAAAATTCTTCACACTTTTCTTTGCAATCAAATGATCTGATCTTTATTCAAACATATCTTGCACACACTTCACATACATTCACTAGGCATACTTCAAAATGAGGAAACAATCACTCTTATATATCCGCTACATGAATTTACATCAACAACTCTGTTGGCCACAAATAAATAATAGATGAACACAAACTGTCGACCCAATTCATGAACAAGTCTCAATGTGTACCAACCTAAGTTGGTCATACCATAATGAAGACCTAAATCAACATCCTCGAACACGTCAAACATTGAAAAATTAATCCATAAGGATCCACAACACGCTACCACCATCATGTCGGCCAAGAACATCAAAACGCGAACACACAAAGGAAAAATCTTTGATCACGAGCACACCGATCAATGAAAACATACCAGAATGATAGAGGATGATCTAGAAACATCACTAAATGTCTCAAGAGCATATGCAACAATTCAATTTACTAGGATTGCATTCTCTTCTTCCAAAAACACCTGCTATAGTAACATAATAACTGTAGGAACTCAGAAACTCATAACTTTCTCCAATCTTGATGCGCATCTCTAAAACTTCTAGAGAAAATACTAGATAGGTTAAAAAAAAAACCCTTTAATGTGCAACTTTTGAATATCAACTCACACAAATTCAAAGACTACCTACAACATATTTATTCTAATTTTCTCAATATCCTCAACATATACAATCTTCAAAATCATCAATGCTAATGGTGTTGACATCAATGACAACCACATATCAGCAACAAAACCACAACATCCAACAATCTCCCCCTTTGACATTGATTGCAACACATTATGTGAAAAATACCATCAACACAACTAGCTCTTCTCCAACAATCTCCTTCTTCTCATGCTGTTCTTCTCCCTCTTACATTACTCTTCTCCCCTTTTCTTCCTCAAGGGTTTTTCAAATTACTATTCTCCCCCTTTGACATCAATAGCAAAGGTACACAAGATTTGAACCACATTTCTAAATCATCTGATTACTCCCCCTAAGTAGCAACCACCATAACATCAATCTGAAAAATATCTGACTGTAAGTGCATGGACTGATTCAAAGACTTGCATCTTAGTTCAGATTAGGAGGGGAAATCACCCCTAACTTGCCTCTGAGATACTCAAAAGTATCTTTAGGCAATGGTTTAGTGAAGATATCTACAATTTGTTCCTTAGTGGGCACATATTCCAATATGACTTATTTAGCACTTACTTTGTCTCTCAAAAAGTGATACTTGATAGATATATGTTTTTTCTTTGAATGGAGCACCAAATTCTTAGAAATTTTTATAACACTTGAATTGTCACAAAATATAGCAATAGGCTCATCATACTCAATTCTGATATCTCTCAACATCTGCTTCATCCACATTACTTGAGTACAATTGTTTGCAACAACAATATATTCTGCCTCAATAATAGATAAGGAAATGGAATTCTGCTTTTTACTTAGCCAAGACACAAGCTTCTTCCCTAAGAAGAATGCACCACCACTTGTAATTTTCCTATCATCCACATCTCCTGCCCAATCTGCATCTATGAAGACATTTAGAGTAATATCATCATCCTTAGGATACCATAGCCCAAAATCAATTGTTCATTTCAAGTATTTGAAAATTCTCTTTATTGCAATCACATGTGATTCCTTTGGATCAGCTTGATATCTAGCAATCATGCATACCACATTCATGATGTTTGGTCTAGTATGATTCAAGTAGAGCAATCCACCAATCATTGACATGTACCTTGTTTGATTAGCTTTAGGATAATCATCATTCTGGGTTAACTTGCATCCGTTTACCATGAGCGTACCAATAGGATTTGAATCTTCCATGGCAAACCTTTTCAAGATTTCTCTTACAGGCTTGGATTGAGATATAAAGATTCCATCATCTAACTGAGTAATTTGCAATCCTAAAAAGAATTTCAGTTCTCCAATCATTGACATATCAAATTCACTTTTCATTTTATCATAAAACTTCATGCATAAGTCATCATCACCTTAAAAAATAATTTCATCAACAAATACTTCAATAATCAGTTCTTTATCCTGATCCACCTTGAAATACAGATTGTTGTCAACAGTACCTTTATTGAATCCAAGCTTCAACAAGTATTTATCCAGTCTTGCATACTAGGCTCTAGGGGCTTGCTTGAGTCCATATAGTGATTTCTTCAACCGACAAACCATGTATTTTTCATCAGTCAGTTGAAATCCATCCAGTTGCTCAACATAAACTTCTTCTTCTAACTCACCATTCAGAAATGCTAACTTCACATCCAGTTGATAGAATTTATAATTCTTGAAAGCAACATAAGCAATAAATAACCTTATAAATTCAAGTCTAGCAACAGAGGCAAAGGTTTCTTCAAAATCAATACCTTCCATCTGTGAGTACCCTTTACATACCAGTCTTGCTTTATTCCTGACCACTTCCCCTTGTTCATTCACCTTATTCTGAAAGGCCCATTTGGTTCCAATCACATTTTTATCCCGAGGTCTTGGAACAAGAATCCATGTATCATTTTTCTCTATCTGCATCAGTTCTTCCTTTATTGCTTCCATCCAATATTCATCTTTACATGCTTCATTGAAATTGCTAGGCTCAGTTTTGGAAATCAGACAATACTCTTTTGCAATTCTCCTTCTAGTCTGTAGACCTTTGTTCTTGTCTCCTATAATTTGATTTTTAGAATGATTTAGCTTTACATACCTTGGGACTTTGGGATTTTCTCTAACTTCTGGTTCTTTTGTTCTCTCTTCTACACTTCCACTAGCTTCTCCTTCATGATTGTCTTGATTCATCGAAACAATTTGAACTTGATTATGTGTCTGAGTAGTCTTTCCTTTATCTGTACTATCTTGTTGATCATCTGAGTCATATCCACAATATTTGGATAGCCTGTCAGTATCCTCATCAACTCTGACATTTGTACTTTCAACCATTTTCTTCAATCTTCTATTGTAGCACTGGTAGGCTTTGCTCTTAGTAGAGTATCCCAGAAAGATTCCTTCATCACTTCTATTATCAAACTTGCAAATATCTTCATCTCTCTTGATATAGCATCTACTTCCAAAGATTTTGAAATACTTAATAGTAGGCTTATGACCAAACCATAGCTCAAAAGGAGTCTTACCAGAATTACCATTGACATTTACCCAGTTGATAGTATATACAACAGTGCTTACAACTTCTCTCCAGTAGATATGAGGAACATTAACTTCCAACATCATAGTTTTGGCAACATATAGAATTGTTTTGTTCTTTCTCTCAACAACTCCGTTCTGTTGAGGAGTCCGGGGAGTAGATAACTGTCTTTTGATTCCATGATCTTCACAAAATGAATTGAACTCCTAGGAAGTGAATTTACCACCTCTGTTTGATCTTAAGAATTTGACCTTCAAACCTTTCTCATTTTCTGCCATAGCTTTGAAATATTTGAAATTTTCTAGTGCTTCATGTTTTTCTCTCAAGAAAGCAACCCATATCATTCTAGAGTAATCATCAATAAGAAACATAAAGTACCTTTCTCCCTGTAGACTTCTGATTCTAGATGGACCACATAGATCAGTATGAACCAGCTCCAGTACTCCATTAGAATGATGTTGTTTGCTTTGAAAAGAAATTCCTGTCTGCTTTCCCATCTGACATTCCTTGCAAATAGTGTTAGTAGGCTTCACTAACTTAGGTAGATCTCTGACTGCTTGAGTGGGGCTTACTTTGACAATGTTATCAAAATTTAGATGACATAGCCTCCTATGCCATAACCAACTTTCATGAAATTGAGAAATTAAATAACTTTCACTAGCAACACTTAAGTGAAAAATATTACCTCTTGTCTTTGTACCTGAAGCAATTACATTTCCAAAGCTTCCCAATATCCTACATTTTCCATCTTTGAACTGAAGATTGTATCCCTTGTCAACCATCTGTCCAACACTCAACAAATTGTGCTTCAATCCTTCAACATATAAGACATCATCAATATTGTATTTACCACCAAGATAAATATTGCCTCTGCCACAAATCACACCAACATTATTATCTCCAAATCTTACAACACCGCCGTCATATTTTTCCAAGCTTATAAAATTGCTTTTGTCACCAGTCATATGATGTGAGCATCCGTTGTCAATCACTCACTCATTCTTTTCATCAATTCTAGCTACAAGAGCCTTCTCAATATTCTGATTACTAGTAGATTGAGTGGACACCGGACCATTTTCCTTGATAGAAATGAATATCCATACATCTTCATTTCCAATTTCTATATTAGATCCATCATTAGTAACACCTTGTTCAACATAATAACATTACTTTTGAAATATAGACTTGTCGGGTTTATACTTAGAAACTCTTTCAGGACACCTTGATGCAAAATGCCCTATCTTACTGCAAGAGAAACATTTAATAGGCAGCTTTCCTTTATACTTACCTTGTCCTATGGCTTATGTTTTCACAATCAATGCTTCTAGCTCTTCTAGCTCTCTTTCTTCATCTTCAATCTGTTTCATCTCATCTTCATATTTGAATGTTTTTCTAGAACTTTCTCCTGGATCATATCTTTGTTGGCTTTTTCTAGATATAGTAGCTTTAAATGCAGATTTTGTTTTAGGATAAGCAACCAAAATCTACATACATAACATGAGGAGACGTCATAGTTGGAAAACACACTGTCTCCTCTCTATCACAAAGGGTTTTATAATACTATTTTGGTTGCTTGATTGTTAAGGAGCCAACTAACTCCTAGACATACAATTACACCTATGTACATCAAAAAACACATGAAAAAAATACATGGATACATACACAACATGAGGAGACGTCATAGTTGAAAAACACACTATCTCCTCTTTATTGCAGAGGGTTTTACAAAACTATTTGGGTTGCTTGTTTCTTAAGGATCCACCTAAATCCTAGACAAAATTCACCAATGTACATTGAAAAACACATGAAAAACATACATGGATACATACATAACATGACAAGACATCATAGTTGGAAAACACACTGTTTCCTCTCTGTTGTAGAGGGTTTTACAACACTATTTGGGTTGCTTGTTTCTTAACACCTTATATGGGGACATTGTATTTTCCAACATTGCAAATAGTGTGAGCATTTATTTGGTTGAATCAGATGATGAAAATGAAATGCCATTTTTATCTCATGTTACATACATAGGTGCTTTTTGTTTACAAGTTAGCTTTCTCCTGATTCCTGATTGGAAGAAATGAATTTATCCAATAGAATGAACATTCATTGCTTCACAGTTCTAGCAGAATGGAAAAATGGCACATATGATTGTTGATGTATATACTAGTGTTAGCGATAGGTTAAATTGGAAATTAAATTCCCAATGTACAGTTTAATATGTTCGTTTATTATCTGTGCAAGCTGTCATTTTGCACTAAGCAGAACATATAAATTTTATATTGGGGAAATTTGGAAGAAATACAATTATTTCTAGCAACGATTGTCTTTAATTTTCCAATTTAATCTATCGCTAACACTTGTCTTTCTTCCAGGTGGTTAATATAGGCTAGAAAAGAAGATTCGACAAAACAAGGGCAGGTGAATTGACAAGGATGCTTTAGGAAATGTGAACCTTCTACAGTAAATACAGGTGATTCCGGCTTCCATAGCTTGAATCGCAAGTGTAGTGGACGCATAGTAATGTTCATAATAATAAATGTATGAACATAAATTGATATTTTATTGAAAACTGTATCCTAACAGGGTTAGTATAAAGCATAATTCTATAGCATATAAATAGAAGTTCAACAAGGTTTTGTTGTAAAATGATTTAGTGAAAAAATATTCTTGAGAAGATAAATAAAAATAGCACACCTACCAGTTGAACAAGGCTTTAGAATAATAAGTTTCTATAGGATACCTACTAGAGTTGAACAAGGCTTTAGAATAATAAGTCTCTATAGCATACCTACCAGAGTTGAACAAGGCTTTAGAATAATAAGTTTCTATAGCATACCTACCAGAGCTGAACAAGGCTTTCTTTGTTGTAGAGTTTATTTTAGTAAAACATATTTTATAACAGCATAAAGAAAAAGAAAAGTTTCCATAGCATTATCTACCAGTTGAACGAAGGTTTTCATAGCTGAATAACTTTATTTGCAATAAAGTTGATCTTGGTCTAACAACTTACAAGTTACTAAAGAGTATTCAGTCCACTACTAAAGGGCTACTAAATTAAATAAAGTTTAGAACATATGAATATTAAACTCATATATGCAAAGCAGAGCCAAATTTAATAGCTTTGGCCAGTTGTCAGTGGAAGGTCACTGCTAGAACAGACACATTTGTCTTTTCATTAAGATGACAGTTTTGTATGAAGTTTCCTAAATGTATAAGTCATTGCCATCTTTATTATCTGTTGTAGAAAATAAAAGTGAAGCCCTAGTAGGA
This sequence comes from Sequoiadendron giganteum, assembly GCA_007115665.2. NCBI lineage: Eukaryota > Viridiplantae > Streptophyta > Pinopsida > Cupressales > Cupressaceae > Sequoiadendron > Sequoiadendron giganteum. The sequence continues at coordinate 403,529,958 of CM021110.1, read as the reverse complement.
GTACCAGCAGGTCTTTCTGAAGATCGAAACTCAGAACCAAAGCCTCAATATTGTTGTAGTGTTTGTGCAAAGGCTTGATACTTCCAAATATCAGCATCACTGACAGTTCTTCGGGAATATTTCATAGACTCTTCAAAATGAGCAGCTTTTATTTCAGCTACCTCATTACTATCATCCTCATCTATTGCCTCAGGATTTATCGGCTCTTTTTCATTCACGTTGAATTTCCTGAAAGTGTGGGGGGAGAGGTTATGGTAAAATTAAAATGCATGCTAGTATGATGAATTGAAATAACAAGCTACAAGTTGAGGTAAGTTCAATAGGTAGACTACTGCTCTATCTTAAAAATTAGTAATATAACAGTCAAAATAAAAACCATTAGAAATCCATAAACATATCTAGTTTGCAAAAGACGACACAATTGGAACTCACCTTCTCAACATTTTCTCTAATAGCATACTTGCAAGCCCTCTGACAAATCTTAGTGATATCGGCTCCACTGAATCCTTGGGTATAACGGGCCAGTGCCATTAGGTCTACATCCTTTGATACAGGTGACTTTCTCAAGCAAGATTTGAAGATTTGATAACGTGAGGACTCATGGAGTAAAGGAATATAAATCAGCTAGTCAAGTCAGCCATGCCTTAACAATGCAGGATTGATGATATCAGACATGTTTGTAGCAGCAATAATGATAACTATTTTCTTGGCTATCATACAAGCCATCTCCATCAACAGCTGATTAAGGACTCTATTTGAAACACCACTAACATCCCCAACACTAATACCATCCTAGAAACATGCAAACCAATTATGCATCACAATTTAGAGCCTACTTCAAAAAGGTCCAACAAAATTCCCAATCATTTATAGTCAACCTTAAAATTTCGTTTATAAAAAAAGCAACACACCTACGTAGCAATAGAATCGAGCTCATCATAAAATAGGACAAAAGGAGCTGACCCTCTAGCCTTATAAAAAATGTGTCACATTAGCCTCACTCTCTTGAAACCACATTGATAACAATTCAGGGCCCTTCACACTGATGAAATTGGCCTGGCATTCATTTGCAATGGCTTTTGCAAGCAATGTCTTTCCACAACCCGGTGGTCCATAAAATAGCACTTCTTTTGAAGGAGACATTCCAAATTTTTCAAATTTCTCAAAATGCTCCACTGGATATTGAACATTTTACACCAAACTCATATGAATTTTGTTACTATCCATATCTCCTTCAAAAGCAAGTTTTCTGCATTGAAAGAAAAGCAAGGCACAAATATAGTGAACCACCTATCTCAATATACCTCTTGAAGCTCCCTCTTGACATTTTCCAACCCTCCAATATCTTCCCAAGTGACATTTGGAACTTGACAACCTGTCAATGTTTTCCCATTATTCATAGGCAAATTTACCATTATGAAAATCATCAAAAAAAAACAAACTTAGGAATTGAATATTTAGGGGCACAACAGATCAATAGTTTAAAAATACAATCCATACTTAATCGATATGAGAAAAATTGAACGTCTAGACATGGTTTGGAAAAACTCACAGTTTCACGATAAGCGGAAGGGTTGCTAGAGCCCAATGCAGTCTGGAAGTGCTAATAAGTCATGATCATTGAAATTAGAATCTCAGCATCTATTGTCTCATCTTCTAAGTCAATGACATCCATTTTTTCCCCAATAAACTGAAGTGCAGCCTCAGTGCACAAAGCTGCAAGATCTGCTCCAACGTATCCATGAGTATCATTACCAATCCTTTTGAGATCAACCTGTACCAAGAATCCTAAAGATTAATATATACTGTCGCCAAGAAAAATAAAGATTAATAAATGCTCTCAAAATCCAAGCACTACTTGACATTAGATCTAGAAGTACAAAAAGAAATTTAGGATTTTACAATAAGTACATCATCAGAGAGCTTCATATTCTTCGTATGGATACGAAGCACTTCCAACCTGCCTACTTCATCCGAAAACCCAATTTCAGTTTCCCTATCAAATCTTCCAAACCTTCTAAGTGACAGGTCAATATTATTTGGTCAGTTAGTTGCTGCAATCACAATAACATGAGCACGAGACTTAAGTCCGTCCATAATTGTAAGAAGTTGAGAAACAATTCTCCTGTCAACTTCACTATGGTTTTTTTCCCTCTTGAGAGCTATGGAATCAATTTTATCTATAAATATAATGGAAGGTGCATTCTTCTCAGCCTCTTGAAAGCCTTCCAAAGATTTCTTTCACTTTCTATGGCTAGCTTTGACATAATTTCAGGTCGATTGATACAAAAAAAGAAGGCATCGGTTTCACTTGCAACTGCCCTACCAATTAAGGTTTTCCCAGAACCAGGTGGCCCATAAAGCATAATACCCTTTGGGGGTTTCACACCAATTGATTTGGAGAGTTGTGGGTGCCTGAGAGGAAGTTCTACCAATTGATGTATCCGAGCCATTTGTTTATGTACACGACCAACATCATCATAACCTCTTTCATCTAATCTATCTTCATCCTCCCGCTTTACAGGCTCCCATTCACAGAAAATTTCAGTATCTGGAGGAACAAAACAGTTTTTCCCAGGGTCTGTCTTGATTACCTTAAACTCCACACTATGCATACCACCTCTTACAAGGAAAAGATCACATTTTGGCACATAGACTTCACAAAGGCAAAAAGGCAGAGGGTTTTACAAGACTATTTGGGTTGATTCTTTCTTAGCACCTTATATCGAGACATTATGTTTTCCAAACGTGTAGATAATGGGAGCATTTAGTTGGTCAATTGAGATGAGAAAAATTAAATGTCATTTTCATCTCATGTTTACATAAATAGGTGCTTTTTTTTTATGAGTTAGCTTGCTTGTTTCTTAACACCTTATATCGAGACAGTGTGTTTTCCAATTGTGCAGATAATGTGAGAACTTATTTGGTCGAATCGGATGACGAAAATGAAATGCCATTTTCATCTCATGTTACATAAGTAGGTGCTTTTTGTTTATGATTTAGCTTTCTCCAGATTGGAACAATTGAATTGCTCTCATCATTTGCACAATTGGGAAACACGTTGTCTCATCTCTGTTGGAGTGGGTTTTACAACACTATTTGGGTTGCTTCTTTCTTAACACGTTATATCCAAACAACGTGTTTCCAATTGTGCGGATAATGGGAGCATTTAGTTGGTCGAATCAGATGAGGAAAATGAAATTTCATTTTCATCTCATGTTACATAAATAAGTGCTTTTTGTTTGAGTTAGCTTGCTTGTTTCTTAACACCTTATATCGAGACAGTGTGTTTTCCAACTGTGCAGATAATGTGAGCACTTATTTGGTCGAATCAGATGAGGAAAATGAAATGCCTTTTTAATCTCATGTTACATAAATAGGTGCTTTTTGTTTATGAGTTAGCTTTCTCCTGTTTGGAACAATTCAATTGCTCTCATTAGTTGCACAGTTGGAAAACACACTATCTCCTCTTTGTCACAGAGGGTTTTACAATATTGTTTGGGTTGCTTGTTTGTTAAGGAGGCGACTAACTCCTAGACATACAATTACACCTATGTACATTGAAAAACACATGAAAAATATACATGGATACATACATAACATGACGAGACGTCGTAGTTGGAAAACACACTGTCTCCTCTCTGTTGCAGAGGGTTTTACAACACTATTTGGGTTGCTTGTTTCTTAACACCTTATATGGGGACATTGTATTTTCCAACACTACAAATAGTGCGAGCATTTATTTGGTCGAATCAGATGACGAAAATGAAATGCCATTTTTATCTCATGTTACATACATAGGTGCTTTTTGTTTACGAGTTAGCTTTCTCCTGATTCCTGATTGGAAGAAATGAATTTATCCAACATAATGAACGTTCTTTGCTTCATAGTTCTAGTAGAATGGAAAAATGGCACATATGATTGCTGATATATATACTAGTGTTAGCGATAGGTTAAATTGGAAATTAAATTCCCAATGTACAGTTTAATATGTTCGTTTATTGTCTATGCAAGCTATCATTTTGCACTAAGCAGAACATATAAATGTTATATTGGGGAAATTTAGAAGAAATACAATTATTTCTAGCACCAATTGTCTTTAATTTTCCAATTTAATCTATCGCTAACACTTGTCTTTCTTCCAGGTGGTTTATATAGGCCACGAAAGAAGATTCAAGAAAACAAGGGCAGGTGAATTGACAAGGATGCTTCCAGAGATGTGAACGTTCTGTAGTAAATACAGGTGATTCTGACTTCCATAGCTTGAATCGCAAGTGTAGTGGATGGTTAAATTTCCAAAATTTAATATGCATTTAGAATTGCCGATTTGTTTGAAATTGTGAAATGTTGGGGTTTTCATTCAGTTGTCATTTTCATGTCATTCTACAGTGTTTTGCGGTAATTTGAAATCTTTCACCAAAAAAGTATATATGTGGTGCATAATTTTTTTCGTAATAGTTATTTTTACAATTTCGCTATTTGTATACAATATTTCGTAAGTTATAAATGGTTCATTTTTTAACATCTGATGGCAATTTTGTAGAATGCTATTTCTATATTCTATTTCTGCTCTTTTTCAGTTTGTTTTGATCTGACCACCACACTGCAAAAAGATGTGCACATATAACAAGCAACTACTCCAAATAGTTCTATGCACTGTATTAAATAGAACTCGTAAAGCCAATGGGTAGGAATAACTTAATTGATAATTTGGCCTACTCCCATTACTTGGCCCTAAATATTATAGACAAATTGTAAAAGAGCTATTAGAATAACAACATACATACAAACAAAAAGTGACGAAACGGGCAAACGAGATGAAACGTCCGAGATACGGTCAAACAAGAGTTAACGACATCATCAAGTGCGTTTTCCTGCTCGTTGCCGAGCGAAAAAGTGGGCGGGTTAGCTTCATCGGCAAGTTTCTTTTGTGTGGTGAGGGAAAAGTGGAAGGGAATGACGTGGGCCTTTTCTATTTGGAGAAAGCAAGGCGAAAAAACTATATGTTTTGTTTCCTGTCTACATGTTGAAAGGGAAAGCAGAAGGTCTCAGTGCACGTGGACGACTTCGAGGAGAATACTGACCAAATTGAGGTGACATGTACTATCCAATAGTGTTGCAGAGGGTTTGACAACACTATTTGGGTTGCTTCTTTCTTAACACGTAGGTTTTTCCAAAATGAGTTGTTGCGAAACAGAATGAAGTGCGTACTATGAATTACACTATGTGTTTAGGGTTATTATTGTCCCCGTTAAATGAGAGATGTAGTATTTGATAAAATAAAACACCATCTATACGTTTTTATATTTGCATTACAAGACAAAGGTTGGGTATACCGTATAAGTAAAGGCAGGCTTCAAAACACATTGTATTTTTTGACATGCACTACAGAATGTGCACACCTAGATATACTCATCTGAAAACTAGAAAGGGCTAGGATATGTTGTGATGTGGAGGTTGAAAAATGCAATGTGTTATGAAGCATGCAATTTTTTTATATACTTGAAACTTAAACACAACAATGGAAGGTGTGATCTAAAAGACTTTCATACTGTTTTCTAACATTCCATCTTACAAAACCATGGGTCATAAGAACCAAGCAACCCACCATGAGACGACCCTTTACATCTAAACATGGAGATTCAAATAACTGAAACCCAACACTGTGTTTCCCATTCATAATTATTTTGTGCACTTTTTTTTTTCAATGGTGCGAAATTTAAACACAACAATGGAATGTGTGATTTTGAAGACATTCAAGTAACATTCCATGTTACAAGACCATGCATGTTAAGAAGGAAGAAACCCACCACAAGATGACCCTTTACATTTAAACAAGGAGATTCAAATAACTAAAACCCAGCACTGTGTTTCCCATTCAGAATAATTCTGTACAGTTTTTTTTATTGAAATCCAACACCGCATTTCCCATTTAGAATTATTTTTTGCAGTTTCTTTTTTCAATGGTGCAAAATTTAAACACAACAATGGAATGTGTGATTTTGAAGACATTCGAGCAACTAAAATACTCCACATTTTGTTTCCCAAATTTCAAACACAAAGAACTTGTAAAACCCTCTACATTAAAACAAGAAGATTCAAAAAAATGAAACCCAGCAGTATGTTTCCCATTCAGAGTTATTTTGTGCAATTTTATTATCAATCGACTTAAATTTAAACACAACAATGGAATGTGTGATTTGGAAGACATTCAAGAAACTAAAATACTCCACATTGTGTTTCCCAAATTTCAAATTACCCCTTACCTCCATTTCGTCGGTATTCTACTCCAACTCCTCCATGTGCACTCAGACCTTAAGCTTTCCATTTACATTTAAACAAGGAGATTGAAAAAAATAAGAAGTGAGCCACAACCCACTGTGTTTTCCATGATGCTACTGTTATGTGAATAATGTGTTGGGCAAAGATCAAACAAGAGTGTTTTGCTGAAAGTAAGGGTTGTTAAAAATTATGAAGCTCAGATTCAATACATTTTCCTCTTACTGTGTGCATAACACTAGCTGCTATCTTCTTACTATTTTTGCAAAGTCAGGGACAACCCATTATGTTTTCCATACTGCAACAGTTAAGTAAATTGTTTGTTGGAAACATATGAATAGGTAGTGAACAAGATTGTTTTTCTTAATGTAAGGGGTCTCAGAAGACAAGAAAGGGAAGTTGAAAACATTATTTTGTTACATTCCGGAAAAAAAAAAATTGAGCTACAACCCACTGTGTTTTCCATGATGCTACTATTATGTGAATTTTGTATTGGAAACATATGGGCAGATATTGAAAAAGAGTGTTTTGCTCGAAGTAGGTGTTGTTAAAAGAGTACAATGAGAACTTCAAAACATTCATTTCTCATAGCCTGCATATAATAATAAGTGAGCCCCAACCCACTGTGTTTTCCATGATGCAACTATTATGTGAATAATGTGTTGGGCGAAGATCGAACAAGAGTATTTTGCTGAAAGTAAGGGTTGTTAAAAATTATGAAGCTCGGATTCAATACATTGTCCTCTTACTCTGTGCATAACACAAAGTGGATATACATACCCGAAGGAGCTTCGCATGGCTGCTACTCTTCCCCTCGCTATCCACCAAAATGTCGCCGTCCAAAAATGGCGAAAATGGGACCTTGTCGGCCCTTTTTATTATTTGGTAATAATCATTTCGAATGGAAACATTTTTGGCTTTTTGTCTATCCACGCTGAACGATTATTTTGAAAAACCGCCAGTGCTGACATGATTTCCCAACGATGGGACAACAAACAACATGGGGGATGAGACATCTGGCCGTCATGTCTTTCCTTCCATCTGACAACCTTTTCCATCATTGCGGGTCCCACCTCTTCCATCGCGGCTCTTTTCTCCATCCAGTATGGCCGCATATGCTATCATGTACACATACCTGTGAATTTTGTCCACGAGTTAAAGAGGGAGAAAGCTAACTCTTGGACAAAATTCACATATGTATATAACATAGGATATGCCAGTTTCAGGCGTAAATTCACATATGTATATAACATAGGATATGTCGGTTCCTCTGCAATAGGGAGGAGATAGTGTGTTTTCCAAATATGACGTGTCATCATGTTGTGTAGTATCCATGCATGTTTTTAATGCATTTTTTAATGTAAATAGGTGAATTTTGTCTATGACTTATGCCGGTTTCAAATTCCTAGACAAAATTCACCTATGCACATTGAAAACCGCATGAAAAACATACATAAGAACATACACGGACACATACATAACATGAGGACACGTTGTAGTGAAACATTGGGTTTTACAATAACATGAGGACACGTCGTAGTGAAACAGTGGGTTTTACAATAGTCTGAGTTTTTCAAGACAATGTGTTCTCCAAAACAACAGTGTATAAAATGGCAGAAAAAATGGGATTGGATGTGGGCTTTTTCCTATTTTCCAATTATGATTTCAAATGCCACGGTATGCCCTTTTCTATCCATTCCAAAAAATAATGCAAATAATGGCGACATTCCGGGTTTTACATGATTTTTGAAATATAGCATTTCATTGCAGAACCCATAGATTCTGCTTTCTACAAACATTATTCACTAATTTCACTCATATTTCTACAATGGGTTGTCGCTTATTTCATTTGGAAATGGAAAAATTTGAAAAGCAGCATACGGGGAGGAAACAAAACAAAAATTTCAAAACCCTCGACACAAAAAAAATGCTTCAAACCGGCATATCCTATGTTATATACATATGTGAATTTCGTCCAGGACTTAGCTTTCTCCCATTATATATAACCTAAATGATCCTAAAGCTAAAAAATAACCATAATTATTTAAGCTTTTGAGAAGCGACGGACAACCTGCTGGGTTTTCCATACTGCAACTTTACTTCTTTTTTTTGTGCAACTTTTGTTGCAAGCAAGGGCAGTTATAAAATATGAAAGTGACCTTCAATACATTGTTTTCTTACGGTGTGCATAACACTAAGTGTCGTCATTGAACAATATTTGAAAAGTGAAGGACAACCCAGTGTGTTTTCCATCGTGCAATATTTTTTGTGCATCTTCTGTTTGAAACATATTCCGATATTGAAATGGAATGTTTAGTGCATGTGATGGATTCTTATAAAATATGAATGTGAACTTCAATACAGTGTTTTGTAATAGTCTGCATAACAGAAAGTGTTGTCTTTTAACAATTTGTGGGTTGCATGGTTTATAACACCCTGTGTTTTCCAACCTGAAAATTCGGATAACAATTTGAGTGTCTTGAAAAGCTTTTCTTATTTACACTATATGAATGTAAAAATGGCACCTCCAAAAATTACAACTGTTATTTATGGTATAAATTGCAATTCAGTATCTTTCTCATGATTGACAATAATAATTGGACAAAATAATTGCATGTTGTAAACCAGAGTGGGTTACTTGTATAGCGTTTTACAAAAGTGTGGGTTGTGCGTTTCAATTTCTTCTTTTCATTGAAAACAATATATGCTTGATTACTGCAAAATTGTGCAATAAATTTTTGAACTTTAACTGTCATCCTTGCATTAACTTTACAGTTTACAGGAAACCAAGGATGCGTGCTGTAAAATGGAAACTGGTTCCTGCAGTGAAGAATGTCATTGACGTGGACAGCACACCTAAAAAGGTTGTGTAGTAGGGCATCTTCTTCGGGGCGGTCCCATTCACGAAATGTGCAGGTAAGATCTGGTGATTACAAGATGCAATCCAATGTATAATTTTAATCTCTCATAAGTGGTTATGAGGTTGATTGGAAAGTGGGAATGTTTTATTCAGGAGGCAGCAACTGCGGTACGAAGGAAGTCCCCTCGGTTTACGAAAATGGTCAACCGTAAGGCAGCGATATGTTCGGTAATTGATTGTGAACTTGCAATTGCCCTTCCCTTCCTATGCATGAATCAAAATGCTTTTTAATTTCAGTTCGAAAATATCATGTCTCTTACAAATATTCTGATTTTGGCATATATCGTTCCTTTGATTCAGGAAAATAATCAGGGAGATGATCTCGCTCTTGCCATAGTCCATGACCGGAAGGAAAAGCATGCAGAGGGAGACCCTAAGGATGGAGAGGGATCCAATGAAGCACGGGGTGATGTGCTAGGCGGGAAGGTAGATATAATACTGAATTATTGCATCGTTTGGCTGTGTATATATGTTGTGCATTCAATTTGATTGAATATCAAATATATTAAGCAATTTTCTTTTCCAAACTTGTTGTGCAGGTTGCTTGCTGAATACAAAAGAGAAACGGTGAATGCAGATATATATATTATTGTATTGTAGAAGAATGTACCAGAAAGTATTATGATTGGAGAGTGTTCAACATGCATAGGTTTCAGCATCACCACCTTCCTATTCTTGACGCACCAAAGCATGGTCGAGCTGTGTTGGGGGGGGAACCAAAACAACCCGCTCCTCCCCCTGATAAATTGAAAGAGTACCTTCTAAAGAAGGTGGAAAATACAAAGTACCAAATGAATATACGATAGCATCTACACAGAAGCGTGTTGTTAGACGTGTCTGTCAAAAGTTTGGGAAACAAAACTTCCTTCAACTTCCCGAAGAAGGAAAGGACGAGGTGAAGAAGCAAATGGCATTATACAACACTAACGAGATGAAGGAGTAGAGAAGGCAAAGAATATTATGATTGCAGGAGAGAAAGAGATAGAAGGAATGGTAATGTCGAACTGAATTGTTAAATGTGAATTTTCCTTGCTAAATCATTTATGTTCGGATGCATAGAAGGTTCACTTAACGTTAACTTACATGACATGCCAGGGTGATGGTCGAGAAGCGGTTTCTTCCTGCCAGCAGAGTAGGGCTCATTCGCTAGAGGAAGTTATGGCCATGAAAGGTGAAGATGGTGTTGTTCCTCCCACCCCTGCGTATAAGATTCAAAATAAGCATCCTACACAGTTGAAAGTTTCAAGGCACCATCTGAAGAAGAAACGAAAACAAACGGTGATCTCCAAATCTTCTGTTTACTGTAAAGTTTGTTTTTCTTATTTGAATGAATTGGTTGCATGCATCTGAGTTTGGTGCAACATTTCAATTCCTCCTATTACACAACAATGATGAACAACGAACTGCTACCCTCAAGCAGGTTTTTGTGATTTTCGATGGTGAACAATTGCCCATGGAAGCACCAGATGATGTTGTTCCTCCCGACCCGCCATCTAACAATGTTGAGAAGAAGAAGAAGAAGAAGAAGAAGAATGAGCATATGCCATCAAATGTGTCAAGGTGCCTTGACATGGAGGAAGTAGAAGAAACGGTGAATTGCAATTCTTTTATTTAATGTTTGTTTTGATTATTTCAATGAATTGGTTGCATGCACCTGAATTTGAAATGACCTTTTAATTCCTGCTATTACAGGGCAAGGATAAACAATGAAGTGCTGGCCTTGACCTAATTGGCGATGTCATTGCGATTGAAATGAGAGAGGCTAATACAGATGGACATGCGGATGGGGAGAGCACTGGCCACGAAGTGGGACAGGGTAACACAGATGGTCATGAGGACGGGGAGAACACTGGGCTGAATGTGGAACTGGGTGACAGAGATGGACATGGGGACGGGGAGAGCACTGGCTTGCAAGTGGGAGAGGGTAATAAGGATGGACCCGGGGAGGAGGAGAGCGCTGGCCTGCAAGGGGGAGATGGCAATAAAGATGGAAATGGGGACGGGGAGAGGTGCGGCGTGCCATCTATATCGGTATGAAACCAAACACACTTCCATGCTCTGTTCTTATTTCTTTAGGAATCTTTTAATGTGCCTTCAATTATGCTTCACGTCAATGACGTTTCCATTGCAGGAAAATCTGGTGGATGAACAGATGATAGAGTTCAATGGCATAACTTTTAAGGTCGATGATCACGTCGACCTTTGGAGGTGGCATAAACGGGTTGCGAAAGGCATTCTACATGTTGTCGCCAGAAACGCTCACACCCACTTCTTGAGGCACCCAAAAAATTGTGCGAGAGTCAACATTGTTGAGGCCATTGATGGTTGATGCTACGTGCCTTTTCCCATGCCTGGCAGAGACCATCGTAGAGTGCGTGGGCGGCTTTGTCATATGGCAGCTTGCTGAGATGAAGCATTCTATTCCAGAGGTACACATAAAGGATATGTTGTTGTATATATATCATACTGCGTATATTGTTTCCATGCGTACGTTAATTCTCATTAATTTTTGCTATAGGGTGAAGCTGTTAAACCTGACATGGACAAAGCACAGAGTACGAAGAAATCTGTTGTTTCACGTTCATCATCTGCGAGGGTTCGTGGATCTGGAATCACCCCCCCGAAATACACAAGGACCCTAAGAAACGTGTCATATTTTACACAGGCCTGAAACTCGATTGCAAGGAATAGGCAGCATAGGAATTGATGAGATAGGCTCCAAATACTGATTCTGCTCTGTGGGTTTAAATATTTCAATATTGAACAATTGTGGTGTAGAGATACACCATTTGCATATGTTTCAACACTATGGTGTTATACATTTGATATGAGACTTTTCATGGGCTTCTTTAATTATTTTATTATTGTACAATTATGCTGAACATATAGGCATATATACTTATTTCATGTCATTGGAACAAATAATTGTTATCCATTTCATATCAGACTTTAAGAAAAACAGTCTTGTTCACTATCTATTAATATGTTTGGAACACAAATTTTACATGACTCTTGTGTTGTCCCCTCTGGCATGTGTTGGCATTAATGTCAAAGCAATAAGACAATAAGATGTTCTTGATTGGTAAACAAGTCAGTATTGGTTTGGTAATTGAGTTGATGGTCTCTTCATTTCAGTTCTTTGACAACCACTTGACTTGGAATACAAGTGTTTTTCAACTCTAGTACACTACATATTGTTTCATGTTCACTCATCTTGCATATTGTGATAAGGATCTAAAATTGTGACTATATGTAAATACAATTATATGAGTTGAAAAAGTTATGCAGACAATTTTTCTCCTCATGTTCATTTATTTGTCATATGTCATTCAGTTATAAATTTGTAGTAATATTATGTTATCTTGTAAATATTTCAGCTTTTTGGTTTGTATAATGTTCATTCTCTGCGATCTGGTTATGGTCTTTATGTTCATACATGTTAAAAATCATCAAACATGCTTCATAACTAAATTTCTCTAGAGCTTGCACCTTACATTTGGTTATTAATGCTAAAGTGGTTGGTATGGGAACAATCGATGCCACCATTTATCAATAAATTTGAGATTTTTTTTTTAAAACAATCCATGAGGTAAGGGATTTGAAACCCATCAAGTGTCGATAATCTAGTTTTGGATTGTGATAATCCATACAAGTGGATAGAATGATATACTAATATTTGAAATGCACCATTTGTAATGCATATTATATATATAACTACCTAAAAAATATTGTTGGGTCTCAACCTTGGAAACATAGAAATAAGGACTATCCATGACTCACTCACAAGATCAAATCAACTTCCGAATTAACAAGTTCTATGCCTCAAGAAAAGAATGATAAAAATCAGACTAATGTCAACAATTGCAAAGGTGATTACAATAGGCCCATCAAAATATCTCAATCAAGTAATGCACCCTTGATTCTCATTATGTACCTTCAACCATATGGTAATGACAACAATGTGATTGATAAAGTATTCATTTTAATGGTCTACCCTTACCCAAATGCCTATGACAAAGCAAAGCATAGATTGGTGGATTAAAAAACCCTATTCATCCTTCTAGAAAACCTTTAAAGTAAGGTTTTAAGTCTCAATATTCTAAAACACCACTTTGTATGAGTTGTTTATCCTCTACAGACTTCCCTATTGATCCTTCTAGAAAACCTTTAAAGTGGGGTCTTAAGTCTCAATATTCTAAAACGCCACTCCCTGAGTTGTTTATCCTCTACAAACATAGTTGTTCAAACCTCTTCTCCATTTAAGGAGGGTAATTTACTGCTAAAAAAATATTTATCTTGGAGTATTTTCTCCATACAACCTGAATTGGTTCCTCTATAATAGTTACTATACATAACTGTTGGAGGATGGAAAACACACTGTGTTTTCCCATACTTTACAAATCTTGTTCAAAGACAACAGTTAGTGTTATGCACACAGTAAGAGGACAATGTATTGAATTTGAGCTTTGTAATTTTTAACAACCCTTACTTTCAACAAAACACTCTTGTTTGATCTTTGCCCAACACATTATTCACATAACAGTTGCATCATGGAAAACACAGTGGGTTGTGGCTCACTTATTATTTTATGCAGGCTATGAGAAATGAATGTTTTGAAGTTCCCGTTGTACTCTTTTAACAACACCTACTTCGAGAAAAACACTCTTTTTCAATATCTGGCCATATGTTTCCAACACAAAATTTACATAACGGTAGCATCATGGAAAACATAGTGGGTTGTGGCTCACTTATTATTTTTTTCGAGACTATAACAAAATAATGTTTTCAACTTCAGTTTCTTTTCTTATGAGACCTCTTTCTTTAAGAAAAACAGTCTTCCTCACTACCTGTTCATATGTTTCCAACAAAAATTTTACTTAAATCTTGCAGTATGGAAAACACAATGGGTTATCCCCGACTTTGCAAAAATAGTAAGAAGACAGCAGCTAGTGTTATGCACACAATAAGAGGACAATGTATTGAATCTAAGCTTCATAATTTTTAACAACCCTTACTTTCAGCAAAACACTCTTGCTCGATCTCTGCCCAACACATTATTCACATAATAGTAGCATCATGGAAAGCATAGTGGGTTGTGGCTCACTTTTTTTTCTTTTTTCCAGAATGTAACAAAATAATGTTTTCAACTTCCCTTTCTTGTCTTATGAGACCCCTTTCTTTAAGAAAAAAAGTCTTGTTCACTACCTGTTCATATGTTTCCAACAAAAAATTTACTTAAATGTTGCAGTATGGAAAACACAATGGGTTGTCCCTGACTTTGCAAAAACAGTAAGAAGACACCAGCTAGTGTTATGCATAGAGTAAGAGGAAAATGTATTGAATTTGAGCTTCATAATTTTAAACAACCCTTACTTTTAGCAAAACACTCTTGTTCGATCTCTGCCCAACACATTATTCACATAACAGTAGCATCATGGAGAACACAGTGGGTTGTGGCTCACTTATTATTATTTTTTCGACTGTAACAAAATAATGTTTTCAACTTCAGTTTCTTGTCTTATGAGACCTCTTTCTTTAAGAAAACATTCTTTCTCACTACCTGTTCATATGTTTCCAACAAAAAATTTACTTAACTGTTGCAGTATGGAAAACATAATGGGTTGTCCCTAACTTTGCAAAAATAGTAAGAAGACAATAGCTAGTGTTAATGCACACAGTAAGAGGACAATGTAATGAATCTGAGCTTCATAATTTTTAAGAACCTTTACTTTCAGCAAAACACTCTTGTTCGATCTCTGCCCAACACATTATTCACATAACAGTAGCATCATGGAAAACACAGTGGGTTGTGGCTCACTTATTATTTTTTTCCGGACTGTAACAAAATAATGTTATCAAATTTAGTTTCTTGTCTTATGAGACCTCTTTCTTTAAGAAAATAGTCTTGCTCACTACCTGTTCATATGTTTCCTACAAAAAATTTACTTAAATGTTGTAGTATGGAAAACACAATGGGTTGTCCCCGACTTTGCAAAAACAGTAAGAAGACAACAACTAGTGTTATGCACAGAGTAAGAGGACAATGTATTGAATCTAAGGTTAATAATTTTTAACAACCCTTACCTTCAACAAACCACTCTTGTTTGATCTCTGCCCAACACATTATTCACATAACAGCAGCATCATGGAAAACACAGTGGGTTGTGGCTCACTTATTATTTTTTTTCGGAATGTAACAAAATAATTTTTTCAACTTCCCTTTCTTGTCTTATGAGACCTCTTTCTTTAAGAAAATAGTCTCGCTCACTACCTATTCATATGTTTCTAACAAAAAAACTACTTAACTGTTGCAATATGGAAAACACAATGGGTTGTCCCTGACTTTGCAAAAACAGTAAGAAGACAACAACTAGTGTTATGCACACTGTAAGAGGATAATGCATTGAATCTGGGCTTCATAATTTTTAACAACCCTTACTTTCAACAAAACACTCTTGCTCGATCTCTGCCCAACACATTATTCACATAACAGTAGCATCATCGAAAGCACAGTGGGTTGTAACTCACTTTTTTTTTGTTTTTTTCCGGAATGTAACAAAATAATGTTTTCAACTTCCCTTTATTGTTTTATGAGACCCCTTTCTTAAGAAAAACAGTGTTGTTCACTACCTGTTCATATGTTTCCAGCAAAAAATCTACTTAACTATTGCAGTATGGAAAACACAATTTGTTGTCCCTGACTATGCAAAAATAGTAAGAAGACAACAACTAGTGTTATGCACACAATAAGAGGAAAATGTATTGAATTTGAGCTTCATAATTTTTAACAACCCTTAATTTTAGCAAAACACTCTTGCTCAATCTCTGCACAACACATTATTCACATAACAGTAGCATCATGGAAAGCATAGTGGGTTGTGCCTCACTTATTATTTTTTTTCGGACTG
Organism: Sequoiadendron giganteum; assembly: GCA_007115665.2. Taxonomy (NCBI): domain Eukaryota; kingdom Viridiplantae; phylum Streptophyta; class Pinopsida; order Cupressales; family Cupressaceae; genus Sequoiadendron; species Sequoiadendron giganteum. The sequence continues at coordinate 403,513,851 of CM021110.1, read as the reverse complement.
TAACAAAATAATGTTTTCAACTTCAGTTTCTTGTTTTATGAAACCCCTTACTTTAGCAAAAATAGTTAGAAAACAACAACTAGTGTTATGCAGACAGTAAGAGGACAATGTATTGAATCTAAGCTTCATAATTTTTAAGAACCCTTACTTTCAGCAAAACACTCTTGTTCGATCTCTGCCCAACACATTATTCATATAATAGTAGCATCATGGAAAGCACAGTGGGTTGTGCCTCACTTATTTTTTTTTTTCTGGATTGTAACAAAATTGTCTTTTAAACTTCAGTTTCTTATTTTTCGACACCCCTTACTTTAGCAAAAACAGTTAGAAGACAATAGCTAGTGTTATACACACAGTAAGAAGACAGGAAAAGTTGCAAATTTTGATATTCCATTCTAGCATTCCATTTCAATATCCTTATACATTTTGATGAGAAGATGCACTAGAAAAGTTGCAGAATGGAAAATATAGACTGTAAAAAAATAGTGTATTCAAGTTCACTGCCAAATTTTATAATAACAATACGCATCAGACAATAAAATGTAAAAATATTTTGTGTCAATATTACACAATCTAAACAAAATTACAATGCACATTTAATACTGGTCACACTGAAGACTATGTCAACCATTTACGAACATGTATAATCTCTGTGTTCTTAGCATCTGGAAGCATTTTTCGCACTCTGATTGTCAAGGTGGAATTGACAGCATACAATGTTGCCACCCTGTAATTCTCATGTAGCAGCCTGAAGGAGGGCCTCACACAGTGGATCTCAAACCTAACAATGTGGTTTAATTTGAACACGACCAACAACCATTCCTCCACAGGACCTTTGTGGTTACTAATTACAGATTCCCCCTTGAGGAATCTCATAAACCTCATGCTCAGATGATCCGTAAGATTGTGCCTCTATATGATAACTGTTGGTCTAATGCACACCTTCCATATGCATCCAACTAGGAAAAGGTCTCGAATTTCTCGGTAAACAGACATTGGCCAATCACATAAATTGACAATCTCTATTTGTAGATTGTAATATTGAACATCCATGCCCATATGCATCCAAACTCCAAAGACGCTGTTGAAGAAGTGAGCATAATTACCATATTGCAAATCTATGCGGTTTGGACCTTTTCTATTAATTCTTGTTAACATCTTTTCCCACAACCTGTATGGGAGGCCGAGTTCCTTGATTCAAGCAAGAATATTGCATGGAAGATACGGGTGGTAGTTCTTCAACCAAATAGCCACCCATGCTCGAGAACTGTGAGACATCTTCTATAGGACTGCAACAACAGGTTGTAAAATTCTTGAAATGAAAGACAAAACAACTATTTTAGACAGTAGACCTGCATTCTCTAATTAGAAGGACATTGTCAATGCAATGGAAACAGTGAAAAAATAAGCGAGCAAAGTGGACTTATTTAGATAATGTATGCACTAAAGAGATTTTACCTATTGTTTGAACTGAACGAGGTGACATGTGCAGTATCTCCAAAGGGCATATGGCAACACACGATTCGAACAGTGGGAAGAACAATGCCTGAAAGGAAAGAGAACAAAAATTTCAGCACATATAACAACATTCTCTAATTGGAAACACACGAAACTGTTGGTAAAAATTATTGAAAGCGAAAGAAAAATTTTCATAACTAAGTAACTGTGTATGGACGATGTCTTTTCCAACATGGAAAATAATTTGAGCATTTTATTTCTTGCAATCACATGAGTTGAAGTAATGAATTATACAAAATATATTTCTATTACAAACACAAGATGCAAATAATCACAATTGGAGGATGGAAAACATAGTGGGTTATGCCCGACATTTTTATTTTCTGCAGACTGTAACAAAACAAGGTCTCGAAGTTCACCTTCTTGTCAGTCTTAATTAGTCGTGCTTGAAGAATTTTATAGGCTTAATTATACTATTTGTAAAATAGGCCTATTTTGGGGTCCACGACAGTGAAGAAGAGCTTGTTTGAAGTGTTTGTTTCATAAGGTATTTTATGTTCTAGAAACCCATTTGTGCCAACTTTTACATACCAGAAATTGAGATGCTATTGTTTTGAAAAGAATGCTTGAAAACATGACTCTACCGCTGGAAATGCACTCAATTAGCTGAAATCTAGAAAGGAGCAGGTCTTAAATCATCATCTACTTTTACAAATACAAAGGCTCAAGGCAACACTGATCTACTAAACCCTTACGTTATGCACAAAAAAAGCTCTATCAAACAAGGCTTTAATAGAATACTATATTCCAAACCTTCCCATGCTCTACCAATGTATGAAACATGTTTAGAAATGTCTGCCCATGCTTTAGGAACAAAATTTTAGACCCTTTGAATGCACTTTCCTTAGTAACCAACTTGTACGCATCCTTTTTCATTGGAAATCTTCTGTATTTTATAAAGATCAATAACCAAACATTGAATGGTTTGCTTCCCCTACATCATTCAAAAAATACACTTCTTAAATTATATAATGTCATACCAAAAAATGGACTTATGTAAGGAAAGTTATTAAATTCGAACCATACCTTCCGTTGGGTTTACACCCGCAAAAGAAAATCGCCGACGAGGATTCCTTTCTTGAGCTTGGAATGCTGAAGTGAACAAAAAAATCCATAAACAAAACCATAAAGTTCATGGCGTGGTACAAGCACATACTGGAAAAAGGAATCTGCAAAAACAGTTCCTATTACAATAAAGAAATTGAAATGGGTTTTCTCATACTCACCCGTATTAGATGTTGTATCATTTGCCACATCCATAGCAGTTGCACCTAAAGTTTGACATTGCATAGTGACATTCAAATTCAAACTATTATTCACGGACAATGGAAAGGAGTCATCCAAAGGGGTTCAGTGATCTGACTGTTGTGTGGAATGCTTCGTATGCCGGGTTGGACGTTGACGAGGATCCCTGGTTGCACTAAACCATGGATGCATGCGAACGGTGCTACTTGCAGCTTGATTAGGATCCATAATGAATTCAAACGGAAATGCATTTGATTGCCGTAGGTCTTCTACAAACCTATCCACGCATTTTGCATATGACTGGACCTGTTGTAGAGATTGTGGCAATGTACGCATCACTTTCTTCAAGAGCTCATTAGTGTCATTCCAAAGAGACATTGTCACCACATGTTCATCATATATATGAGTGATAGAAGGAGCTTGCACAGGGGTCAAAACATTAGGGTTGTTTTCTTCTACGGCCCCCTCTAACAATGTGTCGTTGAAATCTATGTTTGAATCAATTGGTTGACCTCCCTCGTCTAAATGAGGACCCAGAAGAAATTTGTATTAGGTTGTAGAAAATAAAAAAAACAATTAAATCCAATAAAGTAACATAATTTGAATTGAAATTCACTTACCATGGACCACCCCTTCAACGACAGATGATCTTTTAATCAAGTGAGCAACCTTGACGACATGTTTGCAAGTGTTCCCCTCCAAACTCCAAGGAAAGTCACAAACAAAAAGGTGCTCCCCAAATTTCCGAACAAGGTAGTGCATTGACCTACTTTGAATTTTCACCCAGTATCGTCCAGGATCTATTTCATCGGGAATACAGTCATCGTCTGAAATTGCCTTGGTCCGCTCCACACTAGATCGCATATTTAAATAATTTTTGTTCGTCGGAAAACCATAATGCTGCAACTTTTCCTTTTGCCTATAGAATGGTTCCGTTTTATACAGAAGTGTGTAATACAAATAGTCCATTCTCTTATAGCATTTTTTAAACGATCACACAAGTACTGAGTTTTTAGTATGCAATGGTACGACTCAATGGCTGCATTCATAGCCTGGTTGGCATGTGGGAATAGTCTACAATTTTTTTTCCACATGGCTACGAACAAAAACATCCAATAGTCAAGTAAGCCACAATGTATTAGACATGACATCAAAGAATTTGAATGGTGCGAATCATGCGAGGTGATGAAAATTGTCAACTAACCAATTTGACCTTCTCCTTCGCACCAAGTCTTCTTGAAGTACTCTAAGAATCGGACTTGATCATTGAACTCCTCAAAGAAAGAGTTCAATAGCTGAGTGATGCAATCTTTAGTGTCAATGTTTTCCATCATGATCATGCCACGACTGCGGAAGATGTCCATTGCCCTTTCCTTGGCTACATACTTGTATACATTCTTTAGCCAAGCTCTTTTGACATGCCAAAGGCATAGAAGCACACGACATTGAAAGGCAACCCTAATAGACAATACCAATGATATTGTTTACCGCTCGACTGCATGAGAAAGTGGCATTGAAAATGAATAGAAAATGAGAAAGGTACACAAATGAAGAAAGGGATGCACAAACTGTATGGCTTGGATCTCTGCACTGGCATCATCGGTCAAAAATGAATTGATTCTCCAGTCGGGCCTGGCTCTTCTTCCACGTTTGAGCAATACGTGTAGCCACGCAGAGATGTCCTCAATCTTGTTTTGTGAGGAGACTACCCACGCAACCAGCACACCACTCTATTGCTCATCCAAAATGAGGAGAGTATACAATGGGTACTGTAGAGATAACAACTTGGCATGAGCATTGTGAAGTTTACAGCCAGTAAGATCATTGAAAACATGACAAACTATTTGTCAATGTTTGTAAGGCCTCACCTCATATTTGTTAGTTGCAAATGTGGAATCCATCAAGATGACTGAATTGTGCGAGCAACTAACCATCCTATCCAACATCCATGGAGTCTGAACCCCGATAACAAAAGGCGTATTGTTCCCATCGGGCCGTTGAAAGTAGAAGAAGTTTTGAAAGTCTTCTCCACTCCACAGTAGGATACTTGTGGAATCAGCTTTGTGTTTTTGTGCGTGAGTACAACGCACCTTTCGCCACACATTCATTACATCCTTTCTTGTAAGGAATTGATCTCTCTTGGACATCATGCCACATAACAGAGGATCGTTGATGTGTCTATCCATTATTGCATTGACACTGACATCCATGAGCAAAAGGCTTTCAATATAGCTTTTGCAATCTGTGGATTGATTAGTGGCAAACATAGAACACTTCTCTCCACTTGTGTCATGAATGCCATGGCAAAATTCACCATTTTTATCTACGTGGAACATTTCTTTGTAGATAATATAGGCAACATCGGGTTTGCATTCCATAACCTTTACCATGAAGTGGTATTGACAACCTCGCTTTTGTATAAACGTCTTATGTGGTTTCTTCTCTGGTGGAGGTTGGTTTCTATTGTCTTTAGGACCGTATTGACACCAATAGCTCCAAGAAAGGCATCATATCATCATGTTCAACCAAGAGAATAAAATATCCTTCGGCCATAGAAACGAATGTTGATATGTACAAACCTCTTATACAAAATTGTTTTGCTATAAATTTTATCATAGACGGCACAGGAGGTGGTAGGTTCTCTTATTTTCTTGTCCAAAATTTTGTTTCTACACCTTCAACATACGTTTCACCGTGAATGAACTGATCAAGTCTTGTAAGAGGAATTGCTGCAACAAGGTTAGGGACCTTATCCTTGTTGATGGAAATAGTAGCCCATTCCAAATCAGAAGACAAAAAAGGAGAGCCTCCATTTTGTACATATTGCACCTCCAATTCGTCTAGATTCTTCCATTTCAAACCTCTCTCCATTCTAGGAAATCACAACATTGGACGAATACTTAAAATTAGTGTGGATTGTGTGAAGAAGAAGGAAAAAATCATTCATTAAACAGAGATAAAATGTGCTTGCATTGCTCTCACCCACGTACAACCAATAGGACGTTTCGACTTCAACCAAGGAAAATTAAAGGTGATAGATTCAATTGAGCTACGCATAAAATATAACACAAACACATGCTGGAAATCGAATAGTCCAACAACCCAAACACTGTGTTTTCCGAATAACAATTTTTTTTTGCAGTTTTCTTTCAATCATGCAAAATTCAAACACAACAACGGAATGTGTGGTTTGGAAGAAATTCATATTGTCCTATAACATTCCATGTTGCAAAACCGTAGGTGTTAAGAAGCAAGCAACCCACCATGACACAACCCCCTACATTTAAACAAGGAGATTCAAATAACAGGAACCTTACACTGTGTTTCCCATTAAGAATTATTTTGTGGAGTTTTCTTATCAATCGACTGAAATTTATACACAACAATAGAATGTGTGATTTGGAAGATAGTCATACTATATTGTAACATTCCATATTAAGACAAGGAAAGATAAAAATAACAAACTAATGTGACAAGATGATTTCTTTTAGAATTCACAAATTCAGCAAATATAAAATCAACACTATTCGACTCAGCAAATATCATATTGAAGAACGATTGTAGAAGCACAAAGACATTTGTGATCAAGAAAATATTAACAAAATAAAGGATTCAATCTTGTTTCCTTTTTTCTCAATACAAAATATGGGTTCAAAGGCTCCATGGCTTTGTAACAAAATTGTCTGAAAATAGAAAATGCCCTTCTCCCCCCTTTTCATCTCTTTCTTTCCTCCCAATTTCTTTTTCTCCAATAAGTGTTCGCAATCCTCATTAAAAACGACCAAGGTTGCAATAATTCATTAATAAATGAACACTGTTTCCATTACACCCTACGAATTCGGTCACTATTCATAATTACAAAAATTTCATGCATGTAAAGTAAAGATTCAGTTTCTGTCAATAGAAACCAAGTTTGCTAAACAACCAGAGGAGCCGAACCCCATAAAATCTCCGCAAGAATTTCATTAAGCAAATTATTAAATTCGGCTCGCTCTTCCTCTCTATCTAAGACAGAGATCACCCTCCAATATTCGGCGTAGCTAGACTTTTCCTTCCATGCAAGTGAACGTAGCTTAGAAACAATGTCGAGTTGTTCCTCCTCAAGCCACATTAAATTAGAATGAATGATTGGTACTAGCTCGTTTTCCCGTTCTGCAACTTCACCAAGAAGCACCATGTCGAAGAAAACCCTGGGATCAAAATTTTTCCACCTTAAGAAAAACGTGGGTGTTTAGAAGCAAGAACCTGACCATAACAAAACCCTTTACATTTCAAGTGGATGATTAAAATAAGTGAAACCTAGCACTGTGTTTCCCATTCAAAATTATTTTTTGCAGATTCTTTTTTCAATGGTGCGAAATTTAAACACATCAATGGAATTTATGATTTTGAAAACATTCAAGCAACTGAAATACTCCACATTCTGTTTCCCAAATTTCAAAAACAAAGAACTTGTAAAACCCTCTACATTAAAACAAGGAGATTCAAAAAAATGAAACCCAACACTGTGTTTCCCATTGAGAATAATTTTGTACAGTTTTTTTTATTGAAACCCAGCACTGGGTTTCCCATTCAGAATTATTTTTTGTAGTTTCTTTTTTCAATGGCGTGAAATTTAAACACAACAATGGAATGTGTGATTTTGAAGACATTCGAGCAACTGAAATACTCCACATTCTGTTTCCCAAATTTCAAACACAAAGAACTTGTAAAACCCTCTACATTAAAACAAGGAGATTCAAAAAAATGAAACCCACCACTGTGTCTCCCATTGAGAATAATTTTGTACAGTTTTTTTATTGAAACCTAGCACTGCATTTCCCATTCAGAATTATTTTTTGTAGTTTCTTTTTTCAATGGTGCGAAATTTAAACACAACAATGGAATGTGTGATTTTGAAGACATTCGAGCAACTGAAATACTCCACATTCTGTTTCCCAAATTTCAAACACAAAGAACTTGTAAAACCCTCTACATTAAAACAAGGAGATTCAAAAAAAATGAAACCCAACACTGTGTTTCCCATTGAGAATAATTTTGTAAAATTTTTTTTATTGAAACCCAGCACTGCGTTTCCCATTCAGAATTATTTTTTGTAGTTTGTTTTTTCAATGGTGTGAAGTTTAAATACAATAATGGAATGTGTGATTTTGAAGACATTCGAGCAACTGAAATACTCCACATTTTATTTCCCAAATTTCAAAAACAAAGAACTTGTAAAACCTTCTACATCAAAACAAGGAGATTCAAAAAAATGAAACCCAACACTGTGTTTCCCATTGAGAATAATTTTGTACAATTTTTTTTATTGAAACCCAGCACTGGGTTTCCCATTCAGAATTATTTTTTGCAGTTTCTTTTTTCAATGGCGTGAAATTTAAACACAACAATGGAATGTGTGATTTTGAAGACATTCGAGCAACTGAAATACTCCACATTCTGTTTCCCAAATTTCAAACACAAAGAACTTGTAAAACCCTCTACATTAAAACAAGGAGATTCAAAAAAATGAAACCCACCACTGTGTCTCCCATTGAGAATAATTTTGTACAGTTTTTTTATTGAAACCTAGCACTGCATTTCCCATTCAGAATTATTTTTTGTAGTTTCTTTTTTCAATGGTGCGAAATTTAAACACAACAATGGAATGTGTGATTTTGAAGACATTCGAGCAACTGAAATACTCCACATTCTGTTTCCCAAATTTCAAACACAAAGAACTTGTAAAACCCTCTACATTAAAACAAGGAGATTCAAAAAAATGAAACCCAACACTGGGTTTCCCATTCAGAATAATTTTGTACAGTTTTTTTATTGAAACCCAGCACCGCGTTTTCCATTCAAAATTATTTTTTGCAGTTTCTTTTTTCAATGGTGCGAAATTTAAACACAACAATGGAATGCGTGATTTTGAAGAAATTCGAGCAATTGAAATACTCCACATTCTGTTTCCCAAATTTCAAAAACAAAGAACTTGTAAAAATCTCAACATTAAAACAAGGAGATTCAAAAATGAAACCCACCCCTGTGTTTCCCATTGAGAATAATTTTGTATAGTTTTTTTTATTGAAACCCAGCACTGCATTTCCCATTCAGAATTATTTTTTGCAGTTTCTTTTTTCAATGGTGTGAAATTTAAACACAACAATGGAATGTGTGATTTTGAAGACATTCGAGCAACTAAAATACTCCACATTTTGTTTCCTAAATTTCAAACACAAAGAACTTGTAAAACCCTCTACATTAAAACAAGGAGATTCAAAAAAATGAAACCCAACACTGTGTTTCCCATTAAGAATAATTTTGTACAATTTTTTTTATCGAAACCCAGCACTGCGTTTCCCATTCAGAATTATTTTTTGCAGTTTTTTTTTTTAGTGGTGTGAAATTTAAACACAACAATGGAATGTGTGATTTTGAAGACATTCGAGCAACTGAAATACTCCACATTATGTTTCCCAAATTTCAAAAACAAAGAACTTGTAAAACATTCTACATTAAAACAAGGAGATTCAAAAAAATAAAAACCCAACATTGTGTTTCCCATTCAAAATAATTTTGTACAGTTTTTTTATTCAAACCTAGCACTACGTTTCCCATTCAGAATTATTTTTTGCAGTTTCTTGTTTCAATGGTGCGAAATTTAAATACAACAATGGAATGTGTGATTTTGAAGACATTCGAGCAACTGAAATACTCCACATTCTGTTTCCCAAATTTCAAACACAAAGAACTTGTAAAACCCTCTACATTAAAACAAGGAGATTCAAAAAAATGAAACCCAACACTGTGTTTCCCATTGAAAATAATTTTGTACAGTTTTTTTATTGAAACCCACCACTGCATTTCCCATTTAGAATTATTTTTTGTAGTTTTTTTTTTCAATAGTGCGAAATTTAAACACAACAATGAAATGTGTGTTTTTGAAGACATTCGAGCAACTAAAATACTCCACATTCTGTTTCCCAAATTTCAAACACAAAGAACTTGTAAAACCCTTTGCTTGCAAGAAAATTACCCCTCACCTCGATTTCGTGTGTATTCTCTTCCAAATCCTCCATGTGCACTCCACACTTCAGCTAATTTGGTCGATATTCTACTTGAATTCGTCCATGTGCTCTCAGACCTTCAACTTTCCTTTTCAATGTGCAGACAAGAAACAAAACAAATAGTATTTTCACCTTGCTTTCTCCAAATAGAAAAGGCCCATGTCATTCCCTTCCACTTTTCCCGTGCCACGCAAAATAAACTTGTCGACGAAGCTAACTCGGCCGCTTTTTCACCCAGCAACGGGCGGAAAAACACACCTGACAGCATCATTAACTCTTGCCTGACCGTAGCTCGGACGTTTCGTCACCTCTACCGGTTTTAGGCATCTGGCGGGCCCCGCACTACGATGTCTCGTCATGTTATGTATGTATCCATACATGTTCATGTGTATGTTTTTCATGCATTTTTTGATGTACATAGGTGAATTTTGTCTAGTAGTTAGCCGGCTCCGTGTATTTATGGAATAAGAATGTAGGGGATATTCATAAATTTGACAATCTTCAAACTATTGAAAATTTTGTGAATTTAAGACTTTGATGGTTTGTGTTTCTATTGACAAATATATGTTTCTCTTGATGATTTATGTTTCTAATAGATGTAGTTGTTCTGTTATACTTTATGGTTGTGAATGTTGAAGCCATTTTTAAAGGGATTTGTCGTCAACCACCGTGTGTGACTAAAGAAGTTGGAACTAAATGTGGTTGTGTTTTTTTCGTGTGTGTACAATGCAACATTGGAATTTCACAACAACGAACAGAGGTAGATCAGGTGGCTTGCTTTCATTTTTATAAACAATAGCAATCACTTTGTCAAGGACATCATTGACTAATCCAACTACAACCCACAAATTTGTGTTCTACACTGCATGTTGTTTGATGTACAACAATACCATTATCCATCATTATTCATAATTTAAAATTGATATGATATGTCATTTTTTCCTATTAATGGAGTGCACTACTAGTTTCACCATTGATTTTAACTTTCTTTGTTATGTATTTTAACTTAAGAATTTGTTGCAAAAATATAGTAATGAAGACAATGCATCTTGTTCATTTATACAAAGGTGTGCGTTGAGGCGTTGTCAATCTATATGTGTTGTCTTTGCATTCCTTATATTTGTGAGAAGATTATAATTTTTTATTTGGGCAAGTTCATCTACATGTCTCAAAAATTGTGTCCAAGGTGACCATTGTTTGAAAGTTTCTCTAAAGTGTTGTCCCATATGACAATCTAACATACATTAGGATGTCTCATATTGATGGTAATTCTCCTAGATCACCAACAAGAATAATAGAGCAACCATCAAATGGACTTTGACTGTGATATGTGAATGCCTCATAAAATTTGTTGTCAATGGGGTGAACCCACAAAAGTGGTTTACAATTTGAGTGAGGAAGGAAAACTTCGAAAAACCTCACCCATGGAATTTTTTTTTATTTTGCTGGGTTCGGTCGAACCAGGGTTCAAGCGAACCACTTTGCATGTGGGAACCCACATTTCCCATTATGGAAAGGGGGTTCAATCGAACCCTGGTTCGAGCGAACCCCCTTTTTCCCACCTTCCCACCCTTTGACACAAAAAGACTCCATATTTTTGCCCTTTGAAGCTCGGGTTGAGGATGAAAATGGAGGAGACTTCACAGATCCAACTGGAAGATGGTAGTCTTCAGAATGAGCTATCCAACGAATATAATTTTAATATGTTTTGGTTTTATTATGTATGTGTTTTTTTAGTTGTATTAAACATAGGGTTTTCACCGAAAATCAAGCTCTATGTTTTGCACATGTGGAAAAATAGAAAATTATCAAAATAATTTTTTTAAAAATATGTTCATGCTAGGTATTGATGTCCTTGATCCATTAAAATAAATAAATTGAATTTTGATACATACAGAAAAAGTTATGTTGTATACAGTTCGCCTATGTCTAAATTGCAATTGGTTTGACTTCAAAACTTGATTAAGGAAAAAATATTCAATAAAAAACTATGAGACCAAATGAAAGTGCTAGATATCGTAGTTACAAATCTGAATTAAAAAAAAAAAGAATTTTATCCTTGATACAAAAAAAATTATGTTGCATACGGTGAGCGTCACTTTTTCAAAATGTTGTTTTTTGAAAAAAACCATTTTTCGTGGGATATGGAAAAAAAAGTGCAATTTGATTCCAAAAATTTTGAAAAAAATATTTTTAGAATCTATAGACAAAATGTGATGAGACTCTAGTTTGCATCATCTTCAAATTCCTCACGGTTTAGCTGCTATAGGTGCCCGAATATGAAGATTTAGTTAAAAATAATAATTGCAGTGTCCAGTTTGGCAAAAAATTGTAAAGCACTATTGTGGGATCACCCAATGCATTATAACAACTTTGGTCCAATAAAACCCATTTAATGAATTATAATTTATTGAATGAACTACATCTTTTCTTGGAAAGTTGATAAAGCTTGACCTTGAAGAGGTATCATGTCTTTGATTGGTATGTGAAGTGTTGAATGAGCGGTTAATATATTGATGCCAAAAGTATCCATAATTGTTGGAGTAAGCAAAAACAAGGGAATTTGTAATAGGGTACATTTTTTAGAGTGGTAGCTTGATGTTATTCTAGTATGATTTTCCTATTCTTATGGTACCTTTTTTGATCATTTTAAGCGGTGGTTGCATTCGTATATGAGAAGAATGGTTCACAATATTGTTGAAGCAATTTGTTGATCAAAAGAAAGCTTGTCCTTTGTAATACATGAGTCACTTTTAATCTATTCAACCTATTTTTTTGAATGACTATAGTTAATGAACTTAATAGCATTATCCATCAAGGAGGGATCAATTGTATTGACAACTCAATGGTTTCGATGTCAAAGTATCAATAATCAATCATGTCTAGGTTGTTAACAACATCATTCCCTAGTGGAGGCTTGATAGGATTTGTCATTCATTTGCATCATGGTGCTCTCTCTTTTTATTCCATCAAGCATAAACTTTTCATCACTATTGTTAGTTGATTTTTAAGGTGTGCAATCAAAATGTCATAGATGGTAGGTGCTAGCCATGCCTTCCTAATAGGTGGCAATCTCTTTCCTACATGACCCAATTTATTCTAGATTATTGTGAAGAAGGTAAGCACAATAGAAGCTCGCTTCAATCAAACATCTTAGTGTCTTTAAAAGTAATAGTTGTGAAACATGGCAAGACGAAAAAAATGCTTAGGATTTCTCTTTATGTCCATTTATAGGCTATGTGGGACTTGCACAATTCTAGTTTATCCTTACTTCAATGTGGCAACAAGTCCAATCATACATGTTGACCCATATATCTTTCAATGAAACTTGAAGTAGCTACTATACTTTGTTGAGCTTAAGGTGTATGACACAAGATTTTTGCATTCACATTCAAAAAAATAAAGGAACAATTATCAAATTTTAATAGCAATTTTAACAAGTGGTATAATTCTTGTGCATTAATATCACATGCACTATACTCACTTACAAACATGCAAAACATAATAGAATTTGGATTTTTTGGGTCAACATTTCTAAAGATGCATTCTAAAAGTCGGTAATAGTGCCCATCCTAACATTGCTCTTAGGCATCTTAAAAACTTTATCAATTCTAAATGATGCAAAACAAATAATGTATATTTACTTAAAATAATTAAATTATAGACTTCATTTTATATTTATAAATTCATACTTTATATTTATTTTAGTAAATAGAAAGGACAACCATGGTTGATAAGCTACATCAAGAATTCTAAGTCTTTGCAAACTATAGATCAAAGCTATATTTTTTTTTGTCTATGATGCTCCTAATACATCATTCTACATGTTTCCACTTTTCATTTAAATCTAAAATCATTTTAAAGTGCAAATCACATTCTAAAATACTAGAGACCTACCTTTTAAGATGGTTGTGAAATATGATTAAAAAAAATGTGAATTCCTACAAATATGCATTATAACTCATGTATAATGAGTTCTAAAAGTGATATGTTATTTTATCTACAAATATTGCAACAAGAGTATGTGTGGAATGAAAAGTCTATCGTAGTGACACAATGAAGATGTGAAGCAATGAAAATTTTCCAAGATCGCCCACATATTTGTCCACAAGTCTAATCAATAGAAAATTTCTCTCTCGCCTCACTCTCCCCTCCATAGTTTAAAAATAAGAGACATTTAGTAAATGTTAGTTCAAACCATTTGAAGCTTCCATAGCTATAAAAAGGGACAAAAAGAAAACAATTAAAGTCTAATACCAAGTATTTTTCATCCTAACCATGACATAAATGTTATAGTTAATATCCCACCTTTTTAACATAAAACTAATGTCAAGTAAAATTGTTGGAAGAATGAAGAAGGTGACCTCCGGGTTTGTTTTCATTGATGCCAACATTGGTTGGTAAATGGATAAGTAAACTGTGTGACTATGTTGATTTGGTATTTTGGTCCATAAATCCTCTCAATAAAAGGAAATTCTATGAGTTTTTGATATGTTATGTAGGAGTGTCAGTTACAAGTATAAACGAGCTTTTAACAACTTTTGTTGATCTGACTAGATGTAATCCAAGTGACAAAAGTTTGACATTCTTTTGGCGGACAAGGTTAAGAACTGTTTATCTTTTGTGTGTTCCTTATTAGGTCTAGGCCGACCTAATGTGTGGATGACACGTTTTGTTTTGTACGCCAAAAGGAATTTTGAATTAGGTTGACCAATTGATGAAGGAATATATGGGTGTGTGTATATGTGTGATGGATATAAGACAAAAGGGAGATAGTGAATTTATTCGAGTACTGTGACAAGTGTAATAGTGTGAAGTTACTGATAGTGATTGTATACATATTGTCGGAGCAGATTTTTTTTTCCAAAGCTTAATCAGAACTGATCTCAGCACTTTGAAGGTGCACTTTTGGCAGTGTACCATACCTTTTTGTATCTCAGCTATAAGCCATTTTGTATTTAGGTTGTGAGCCTTTCAAGGACAATAAGTCCTAGTAGTGAGCCCTATAATATCTTGTAACTGATTATAATATATTGTGAGCTAATCCTCACTGTAGTTTTTCCCACTTCGAGTTTTCCATGTAAAAATCCTGGTCTCAATGTGTTATGATTTCTTTAATGTTTTGGCTTACATTTGTAGTTAGATATGGATTGATAGTTGGATGGTTAATACTTAATTTTATTATAAAAATATTGATTCACCCCCCCTCTCAGTATTCAATGTATTCAACAATTGGTATCAAAGATTGGTTCCTCTAAAGAAGTCTTACAGCTTGAGGAAGGTCCCAAAAATTGAATATATGGCTAACAAAAGCTATCCTATTCCTTTGGAAGAAAGCTCTAGATCTGAGGAACTTCATGCTACTCTTGAAGAATTGGAAAAAAGTGAAGATGAGAAGGAAAATTTGAAAGGAAACTTAAAAGAAGCAAATGAATGCATCAGAAAGTTAAGAGAGCAAATCAAAAAGTTCAAGGAAAGGAATAGGGAAGTTAGTGATTAGTTGAAAAAGGCTAATGAGGACATTAATGGACTGAAGGTGCAAGTAGAAGAAAATAAAAAAATGAGGAATGCCAGAAAGCTAAGATTCAAAATAAAATTAATGAATGTACAAAGCTTGAACAAGAAGTGGTAACCCTAAGAGTTGATTTGGAAAAAGCGAAAGCTCATGAAAAAAGATTCAAAACAAGCTCTACAAGGCTTGATGAGTTGATTATATCTCAGAAACCTTCTAAGGATAAAAGTGGTCTAGGACTTGAAGAAGGACAAAGCTCAAAGGTAAAAACGGTTTCCAACAAAGTGGACAATCAAAGGAAGTTTGAAGGCAATACTCATCAAATTAAGAACCAAAGGAGAAATACTAGAAGGATTTCTATTCAACAACCTAATGCTCAAAGGTACCCATCTTTTAATGGTTTTTGTTTCTCATGCAATAAATTTGGTCATAGAGCAAAAAAACGTAAAAGTAGAATGAACCAAAATAGAATGAGTCAAAATGTTGGATTCTTTGCTTGCAATAAGTTTGGCTATAGAGCCACCGAATTTGTAGAAACCAAATTATGATGAACAGATTTAATGCTAGTAGAAGGATTCAGTGTTTTCAAGGCTACTGTTACACATGCAATATCTTTAGACACAAGGCTAATCAGTATACAATATCTTTATACAAAGATATGTTGTGTGATATACTTGCAACAAACCAGGACATATCTCAAAATTTTGTAGGAGGAAAATTAGAGGAATTCAATCAACAAGAGCTTAAGAACTTATGGGATAGTGATTTGACGAAACATGATCGTCTACTTAAGCCAAAATGTGAAATCCTTGTTCAGATGAAACTGAACATTTGTAACTGGATCGAATCGTGTGATTAAATGAATCGAGGGTTATCAAAAAGGAAGCAATTCAATCCATGACTAGTCTTTGGGATATTGGCTCCATTCCAGTTTTAAAGGAAGTAAAAAATGATGTGGTCACAAGGTTGACTAGTGCCACATTTGACGAAAGATCTTTAACTACAAAGTCTATTGTAGACCTTGTTGTCAAGTATGCCACCATCATGATTGGGCAAAAAATCTATTTCACTAACCGATCAAATTTTGTTTTAGCTATGACGATTCACACTGCATATGAAATGGTGGTGAATGGAAAGGATTTTGACTTATGTGATTTGCTTAGGTTGTAGCTTATGGAAAACCTAAGTATGACTAAGGAAGCATCCCTTCAAATTTGGTAATTTAGTTGTTTAGTTGTTTTGTTTGTTTGTTTGTTTGTACATAGTTTAGGAGATTTTAGGGCACAAAACAATGCCCTAACTGCATTCTTTGCAGTATTTCAGAATGAAATGCATGAAAGAGACTGGATTCCAAGGAGTCTTGTGAAGAAGTATGAGAAGGAGATAAAATTTCTTGTATCTACAAATGAATGCATTATAGAGGCAGTTTAACCCATAATTCGATGGATTGAACCATTGAGATATGAGATTGAAGAACAAATGGCAGAGAGGTACATTGAGATTCCATTGAGTAGTCCTAAGGAGCCCTCTCTACCTAGGCATGGAACATATGAGGAGAAATATATTGAAATTCATTTGGAGGCTACCATATCAAAAAGAAGAAAGAAAGTTGAAGCTTTCTTCCAAGGAAAATCTTTCTCTAAGGATGGCATAGAACAACTAAAGGAGGCCCTTGATGAAAGAAAAACTAAATTTGTTGTTCTGCCCTCCGGACCCAAGAAATTAGGAAGACTATCTTCTAGTGTTGCACCAACACCTATCTCCAATATTGCCACCTCCAGTACTACTAATATAGAGAAGGGAAAGAGGAAAGAACATAGTCCCCATACATTAGTTGATGTTGTTGCTTGTACCAGTCCCAACCCCCGAGCATCTAAGAGGAAGGTCACACATCCTACTCCACCATCTGCTACTACAAGTAAAAGAAGAGTTAAACAAAAAGCCAACAGGATGGAAAATCTGGGTGATATTATTTAGGAAGAAATAGAACTTGGCATAAAAGAAGAGCATCAGCTGAAGAGAAACAAAAGGAGTATTACCTCCCATAAAGGAGTTGAAACTAGAGTTGAGATCTCCACTGATGAGGAGACATAGGAAGAGGAGGATACTTACCGAATCCATGTGCACATGAAGAATGAAGAAGGATCATCTAATCCTATTGAAGACATGCTTGGATCTCCTCTGGTAAGTGATCATCCACCTCTAGATCTAGGAGCCTTAGTAAAAAATATCATTGATAATGATCTCATGCCAACTGTTGAGTTGTATGATAAATTTAATGATGAAGGAAAGGAAACCATCATAAATGCATTTATTTAGTATATATTTATTTGAAATGTAAAAATTGAGACTATATAGAACAAGGTTACAAAAAATGTTTGGAAAGAACTAGTACTCAGAAGGAAAGAGGCTGTAAATGTTGAAGATAAAATGAGAAATGATGCCTTACTTTCTTGTGGTTCCACTGTCTCTGAAATAGAGGTTGCAAATTTGCTAAAAG
The DNA here is from genome assembly GCA_007115665.2 of Sequoiadendron giganteum. NCBI lineage: Eukaryota > Viridiplantae > Streptophyta > Pinopsida > Cupressales > Cupressaceae > Sequoiadendron > Sequoiadendron giganteum. The sequence continues at coordinate 403,496,027 of CM021110.1, read as the reverse complement.
AATGTTCTACTAAGTTTAGAGTCAAACAAAGAGTTAACATGATAATGACTAAAGAGAAAGCGAGCATACAAAAAGTAAGATAAGAAACCCAAGATGTAATCAAATAGTTAGCAAGGAGTTATAGGGCAAGAACCAACTCTTCATCCCACACAAATCAAGCACAAATGCATGTTGATGTCTCAGAAGTACCAAACAATCTAGATTTTTGGAGAATGTTGATGAATCACATGATGTGTCAGAGACCCCTGCTCCTCCGACTGACACAAAAGAGATGAACAAAAAAAGGTCTGAAGATCAACATAAAGATCATTCTGGTGATAAGCAAGAAGATCTTACCAGAAGCAAGGATGAGAAAAATAAAGATGAAAATGAAGGAAGTGAGGATAAAAAGAATAATAATGAAAAGGATGATGATGATAAAAGGGAGAAAGAAGACAAAGATAAAACCTCTGGAAAGTCATGTGAAGAAGAAGAAGAAGAAGAAAAAGAAGAGGAAAAAGAAAAAGAAAAGGAGGACGAACAGGAAGAAGAAAAGAAGAAAGAGGAAGACAAGAAATCCATTTCGTTTGAGAAGAGAAAAGGAGAAATTTCCAAAGGTTTTGAGTTGTCAAAGCCATCCGGAGAACCATCGAGAAGTACTCTTAAAGTTCTTCTTTCAAGGAAAAATATACTCCAACCTATGCTCCCACCCTAGCTAGTCAAGCTGCCATCACATCCATGTTATGTGGACTTGACCAAGATCACACTAGCTGACAGACTAAAACTAAGCGACACTTTTCTCAGCTCTATCATATAGGAAGCTGCAAAGTCATATCAAAAGGGAAATGAACTGATAAATGAAGCTACTAAAGCTTTACTGGAAACAACCCCCAGTGTTATAACAGATAATTCTTTAGCTCCAATTGAAAATATGAAGCTTATAGTTGACTCAGTTAAAGAGTAAACATCTAACCTCAAAGTATAGATTGCAAAAGAGGTGGAATTAAGTCTGCTAGAGAAAAGATTGTTGTTTTTGCAAGATAGGTGTACAATTGTATGTGATAGGGCTTTGCAAACTTTGAAAGAAGTAAGAGAATGTGATGAGGAAGCCTATTTGTTGTTTGTATATTGCATGAAATGGCCTGATGCAACTTGAGGTATCAAGGACTTAATTCTCTTGATTGAGTCTCAACTTGCAAATGCCTCCAAAGATTATAAGGTTGCAAATGATAGAAACTATGTTGGATGGGTTTCTATTGTAGATCTTCAAAGTAAATATTTCATCCTACAGATGTAGAAAGAAGATGTTATGAGATGGTATGCCCAGCTTGGAGACCTGGTTATGTCCAAACATGTCTCTATATCAAATGTGTTGATGGAAGCATAAAAAATTGAAATGTAATAAAATATAATAAAATTTAATAAAATTTAGACTTGAAATGTAATAAAATTTAAACTTGAAATGTAATAAAATTTAATAAAATTTAGACTTGAAATGTAATAAAATTTAGGCTGGAAATTTAGTAAAATTTAGAATTAAAATATAATAAAATTTAGACTTGAAATGTAATAAAATTTGAAATGTGATAAAATTTAGACTCGAAATGTGATAAAATTTAGACTTGAAATGTACTAAAATTTAAACTTCAAATGTAATAAAATTTATACTAAAACCTACAACCTAAACTTCATCGGCTTTTCCAAGAAGTCCCCGCATTGCAACACATCTCGATTCTGAGAATATGCTAGCAAAATCCCCAAAAATTGGGATCTTTTCTTCTCAGAAGTAGATTCAGTTCCAAGCCATAGCTCCATTGAAACCGTTGCCTCATTCTCTTGGTTCATCAGGTTTCTTGATTTCTAGTTTATAGAACCCCTCTTTCAGTTTTTTATATTAATTCTATAATTTTTTATTTAATGTTTTAAATTTTTCTATAATATTTTCTTAATATTTAATATAATTTTTAAATGCTTGAAGAAGTATCTTTGAAAATTATATTTTAAATATTATTTAAAAATTATTCAATATTTTATAAAATATTATTTAATTAATATTTAAAACTATATTAAAAAATTAAAAAATTAAAAAAGAGGGCGGCCTTATAAGGTTTCACTCCCCTTTAAAGAGGGGCGACCATTTATTAAATGGTCACTTTCCCCTTTAGGCAGGCCGACCATTTAATAAATGGTTGTGCTTTTCCTCCAAAGGGTGCAAAGGGGTATAAATATAACCCCCCACAAATGCTTTTGGACCATATTCGCATTTTCATTCACAATCAAGTCTCCACAATCCTTTTGATGTAACTAATGAGGGGTTTGGCCCCAAAACCGGTCTTGGATCCTGGTTTTTGTATCTTGTAATATTTGGGAAATTTTAATGCTTTTTCTGGAGTTCAACTATAATTCGATATTCTTCCTTTCTATCTGATATTCATCTTTCAGTGCAGCAAGTGAATTCGTAAATTTTATTACATTTCAAGTCTAATTTTTTGGGATATTTCACAATGTCCATTGAAGATGAATTTGTTAGGTGTACTCAGCCTTCCACTACGATAAATGCAACTTCTGCTTCTTTAGGTACTATGCCTAACTAGGGAGTCTCTAACCCTAACACTGATAGAAAGAGACGACAAATGGAGACCAACAATGCCTTGGTTGTTCGTGATTCTCATGGAAATTCCCACAGGAATTCTTCCCCTCCTCCTTTCAATTTGTTGGAGCTCATCATCAATTTGAAGGAAAGCTTCAATGATCTCCATCAGGATTTTAGGAAGGATAATGTTGAGCACATTATCCTTACTCTCTGTCAACAAAATTTTTTTCTATCTGACCTCTCTAAGTGCCACAATAGCCTTATGGAAAACCTTAAGAAGGAATTTTCCGTGGACTTTGAAGAAAAGACTAGGTTGGTAGAAAAATCCAATAAGATTTCCGACCATGCGGATGCTCAAGCTAAGGCTTGTGCTAATGAATTTCAAGACATTCTCGAAAACTTCTCTTTCAGAATGAAATCTATGTTTCAGCAATTCCTTGAGGTTTCCTCTAAATGACCTGGATGCTTTTGATGCTCGCTTTGAGTCTTCTTGCCAGAAAGTCGGTTCCTGTTGTTCCTACTATTCATGTTCCTCATGTTGTTCCTGATGCTCCTGATGCTCCTTTGGTTGCCCCAAGATCTTGCACTCACAAATACCCCAATCAAATCCACACTTTGGTCAAAAAAGCCTTTTATAGGTACAAACACTTGTGCATCATAGTTGAATTCTCTAAAGAGCACCTCTATAAACTTGAAGCCTTAAAAGCTTCTGGCACCTTGCCCAAAAATCTGCAAGTCAATCCTCCAAAGGTCTCCATTAATGATACTGAAGGTAACACTTTTATCTCTTATAGGTTGGAATATATTCAAGCTGATGCAAATAAGCTCTTTTTAGGTGCTTAAATTAAAGCTATTTCTGAAGCCTCTTCCAATCATGAAGCTAATATCACTAAGGCTATTGAATATTTTGATTCTTCTCTTAAGGGTACATTGATTCTTCTCTTAAGGGTACATGTGTTTCCCTTAAAAACCTTCCTCTCTTAGGCCAGTTTTCTATTGCTCTTGATGAATGGTATTCAGAAGGTCTTAAAGAGTTCAGATCATTATGCAATCAATTTCTCATTAATCGAGCTATCAAGAAGTTAGCTAAGAACCTCACCAATTCTTCTCACCAAGGATCCAGGGATGCTGACATGGCCAAAGTAGATCAACTTCCTCCTGATCCCGCTATTACCGAAATGATCAACATGAAGGTTAACCAAAGATTAGGAAACATCTCCAAAGAACTCAAAGAGCTAAAATATCACCTCAATTCTTCTGGTGCTCCCTCATCTCATCAAAAGAAGAAGAAGAACAAGCAGATAAGAATAATAAGAGTGTTTCTTCTATTCCAAAAAATGTTTTACGGTAGTTGAGAAGAATACCACCTCTACTGCCTCTTGTCCTTTTCCATCAAAAAAAAATTCTACCCCAAAAGATGAGGAATGCCCCATCGTCTAGACCTTCAAATCCATCTAGTGATAGAAACAACTCAGGTCAGAACAATGGTCAGATCAAATGCCAAAATAGAGGTCAAAATAGAAGACAAAACAATGGTCAGAATAGAGGATAGAACAACAGATCTGAGATCTCCTCTAGAGGCAACTGTGGTAGAAGTTGAGGAAGAGTACGTGGTTGAGGCCCCACTACCACTTGAATTTTTGGGGTGTTGCTATAGAACTTTCCTTCATGGCCTTTTACTTCTTCTTTAGAAAGATTGCCTCTGAGGTGGATAATCACATCTGTAATGTTTCCATCCATAACCTCTCTTCTCGACATCTTTCTTTTGAAGAATGTAAACTTTTGGGTCTTGGGGTGAAGTTCATACCTTGCCCTCCCCTTATGTCTCCTGGGGATGTTTTTAAAGAATTCAGAGCCTTTTCCAGATGTCTTTGTCTTCGTGCTTTCTTTGGGCTTGAAGCTTTTGATCCTCCTACTGACATCTCCCCCTTCTCTAGCCAAAGTTTTCCACATCATTTTCGTCAGAAAAATCCTTTTTGGCATCTTGATGTGCCTAACTATGATCTTGAAGAAATTATACACAAGGCTAAAGATATATTGTGGAGTCGAGTTGCTTCCTGTTCTTTCTCCCATCGCCCCCCTCTTCCTTCTAGATTACTCAATTGTCTCAAAGATATCAAGGGTGACAATTCTATCATCATCAAGCCTACCGATAAGAATCTAGGGCTCGTGGTGCTTGACTCTCTTTGGTGTAAGAATGAAGGACTTTGACAAATTTTTGATCCTCTTGTCTATTCACGGTTTTATTCTGTTCCTTGGAGGCTCATTTGGAGTAAGTTGAATTTCATCATTGATAAATTCAAGTTCTTCCTGAATCCTATCTCCAATTTCTTGAAGCAAAATCCCATTTCCTCTGCTAGAGCTTGCATCTTTTATCTCCTACTCAAGCTTCATAAGCCTATTGTTGTAGGTAGACCCATTTGTAGCTATATTGATTATAAGTTGGATCTTTCTTCCAAGCTTCTACACCATCTCCTATTTCTTATCTCTTGCATCAATCGTCCCATCTTCCTGACTCTTTGTCTCTCCTTCGTGAGCTCGGTAACAATTCCTTCCTATTGGATTGCATTCTCTTCACTTTCAATATGGAATCTTACTAATGAGGGTCTTCTTTCTCTCAAAGAGATGGCCATTGATTACTTCAATCATTAGAAGTTGTATCTTCAACTTATTGATATGGTGTTAAGTCTTGCTGAGTTGGTCCTCCGAGAACATTTTCTAGATTTTGATTGTATTTTCTACAAACAAATGAGGGGTACTACTATGGGAAACAAATTTTATGTGGTTTATGCTTGTCTTTTCCTCTATCATTTGGAAAGATGTCTTCTTACTTAGTTTGATTGCTCGAATCTCACCTTCTTCAAGAGATTCATTGATGATGCTCTAGGCATTTGGATTGGTAGCGAAGCTTCTCTTTACGAGATTTTTGATCAGTATCAGAGCTTCTATCCTGAGATTAGAATCACTCATTTTGTTTCCTCCACTTCAGTGAACCTATTAGATATTACTTTCTTCAAAGGTGTTTGCTTTGGCACTTGCAGAGTCCTTGACACTAAGTACTTCCATAAACCTCTCAATGCCTATCAGTACATTCCTTATTACTCATGGCATCCTCCTCACCAAAATAAGTCTTTTATCATGAGTGAATTGAAGAGGTACCTGCTCAGAGAATCTAATCCTTTTGGCTACACCAATCTCAAGAGACACTTTTATTCTAGACTTCAAGCTCGTGGCTATTCCAAGAAGTTTTTGCTCACATGTTTCAACAAAGTCTCTCGAAAAGATAAGACAATGCTTCTCAACCATCTTCAAGAAGCTTTGTTCAAGAGAAAAGGGGACCCCCTCATTATTAAGCTTGACTATATTCCTTCTGCTAGAGCTTTAAACTTGGGGGCCACCCTAAACCCTACACTTCATCGAATTTTCCACGAAGTCCCCGCACTACAACACATCCTGATTCTGAGAATATGCTAACGAAATCCCAAAAAATTGGGATCTTTTATTGTCAGAAGAAGATTTAGTTCTGACCCATAGCTCCGTTGAAACCTTTGCCTCATTCTCCTAGTTCATTGGGTTTCCTGATTTCCAGTTTGTAGGACCTCTTTCAATTTTTTATATTAATTCTATAATTTTTTATTTAATTTTACTTAATTTTTTATAATATTTTCTTAATATTTAGTATAATTTTTAAATGCTTGAAAAAGAATCTTTGAGAATTATATTTTAATTATTATTTAATATTTTATAAAATATTATTTAATTAATATTTAAAACTTTATTAAAAAATAAAAAAAATAAAAAAAGAGGGCGACCTTATAAGGTTTTGCTCCCCTTTAAAGAGGGGCAACCATTTATTAAATGGTCGCATCCCACTTTAGGGAGGCCAACCATTTATTAAATGGTCGCATCCCACTTTAGGGAGGCCAACCATTTAGTAAATGGTCATGCTTTTCCTCCAAAAGGTGTGAGTGGGGTATAAATATAACCCCCGACAAATGCTTTTTCCCATATTCAAATTTTCATTCACAATCAGGTCTCCACAATCCAACTGATGAGGGATTTGGCCCCGAAACCGGTCTTGGATCCTGGTTTTTGTATCTTGTAATATTTGGAAAATTTTAATGCTTTTTTTTGGAGTTCAACTATAATTCAATATTCTTCCTCTCTGTCTAATTTTCATCTTTCAGTGTAGCAAGTGAATTCGTAAATTTAATTACATTCATGTGTCTAAATTTTATTACATTTCAAGTCTAATTTTTATTACATTTCAAGTCTAAATTTTATTACATTTCAAGTCATGTATAATTAGTTCTAAAAGTGATATGTTATATTGATCTACAAATATTGCAACAAGAGTATGTGTGGAATCAAAAGTCTATCATAGTGACACAATGAAGATGTGAAGCAATGAAAATTTTCCAAGATCACCCACATATTTGTCCACAAGTCTAATCAATAGAAAATTTCTCTCACCTCACTCTTCCCCCCATAATCTAAAAATAAGAGACATTTAGTAAATGTTAGTTCAAACCATTTGAAGCTTCCATAGCTATAAAAAGGGAAAAAAAGGAAACAATTAAAGTCTAATACCAAGTATTTTTCATCCTAACCATGACATAAATGTTATAGTTAATATCCCACCTTTTTTACATAAAACTAATGTCAAGTAAAATTGTTGGAAGAATGAAGAAGGTGACCTCCAGGTTTGTTTTCATTGATGCCAACATTGGTTGGTAAATGGATAAGTAAACTGTGTGACTATGTTGATCTAGTATTTTGGTCCATAAATCCTCTCAGTAAAAGGAAATTCTATGAGTTTTTGATATGTTATGTAGGAGTGTCAGTTACAAGTATAAACGAGCTTTCAACAACTTTTGTTGATCTGACTAGATGTAATCCAAGTGACAAAAGTTTGACATTCTTTTAGCAGAGAGGTTAAGAATTGTTTATCTTTTGTGTGTTCCTTATTAGGTCTAGGCCGACCTAATGTGTGGATGACACGTTTTGTTTTGTACGCCAAAAGGAATTTTGAATTAGGTTGACCAATTGATGAAGGAAGATATGGGTGTGTATATATGTGTGATGGATATAAGACAAAAGGTAGATAGTGAATGTATTCAAGTAGTGTGACAAGTGTAATAGTGTGAAGTTATTGATAGTGATTGTATACCTACTGTCGGAGCAGATTTTTTTTTTTCAAAGCTTAATCAGAATTGATCTCAGCACTTTGAAGGTGCACTATCACAGTTCACTTTTGGCAGTGTGCCATACCTTTTTGTATCTCAGCTATAAGCCATTTTGTATTTAGGTTGTGAGCCTTTCAAGGACAGTAAGTCCTAGTAGTGAGCCCTATAATATCTTGTAACTGATTATAATATATTGTGAGCTAATCCTCACTGTGGTTTTTCCCACTTCGAGTTTTCCACGTAAAAATCTTGGTGTCAATGTGTTATGATTTCTTTAATGTTTTGGCTTACATTTGCAGTTAGATGTGGATTGATAGTTGGATGGTTAATACTTAATTTTATTAGAAAAATATTGATTCACCCCCCCTCTTAGTATTCAATGTATTCAACAATTGGTATCAAAGATTGGTTCCTCTAAAGAAGTCTTACAGCTTGAGGAAGGTCTCGAAAATTGAATATATGGCTAACAAAAGCTATCTCGTTCCTTTGGAAGAAAGCTCTAGATATGAGGAACTTCATGCTACTCTTGAAGTATTGGACAAAAGTGAAGATGAGAATGAAAATTTGAAAGGAAACTTAAAAGAAGAAAATGAATGCATCAGAAAGTTAAGAGAGTAGATCAAAAAGTTCAAGGAAAGGGATAGGGAAGTTAGTGATCAATTGAAAAAGGCTAATGAGGACATTAACGGAATGAAGGTGTAAGTAGAAGATGTGTGGAATGAAAAGTCTATCGTAGTGACACAATGAAGATGTGAAACAATGAAAATTTTCCAAGATCACCCACATATTTATCCACAAGTCTAATCAATAGAAATTTTCTCTCTCGCCTCACTCTTCCCTCCATAGTTTAAAAATAAGAGACATTTAGTAAATGTTAGTTCAAACCATTTGAAGCTTCCATAGCTATAAAAAGGGGAAAAAAGGAAACAATTAAAATATAATACCAAGTATTTTTCATCCTAACCATGACATAAGTGTTATACCCCACCTTTTTACATAAAACTAATTTCAAGTAAAACTGTTGGAAGAATGAAGAAGGTGACCTCTAGGTTTGTTGTCATTGATGCCAACATTGGTTGGTAATTGGATAAGTAAATTATGTGTCTATGCTGATCCAACATTTTGGTCTGGAAATCCTCTCAGTAAAAGGAAATTCTATGAGTTTTTGATATGTTATGCAGGAGTGTCAGTTACAAGTATAAATGAGCTTTCAACAACTTTTGTTGATCCGACTAGATGTAATCCAAGTGATAGAAGTTTTACATTATTTTGGATGACAAGGTTAAGAACTATTTATATTTTGTGTGTTCGTTATTAGGTCTGGGCCAACCTAATACGTGGATGACAAGTTTTGTTTTGTACACCAAAAGGAATTTTGAATTAGGTTGACCAATTGATGAAGGAAGATATGGGTGTGTATATATGTGTGATGGATAGAAGACAAAACAAAGATAGTGAATGTATGCGAGTAGTGTGAAAAGTGTAATAGTGCAAAGTTATTGATAGTGATTGTATACCTATTGCCAGAGCAAAAAAAAAAATTTAGAGCTTAACTGGAGCTCATCTCAACACTTTGAAGGTGCACTATCGTAGTTCACTTTTGGCAGTGTGCTATACCATTTTGTATCTTGGCTATAAGCCATTTTGTGTTAAGGCTATGAGCCTTGCAAGGATGGTGAGTCCTACTAGTGAGCCCTGTAATATCCTGTAACCGATTATAATATATTGTGAGCTAATCCTGACCATGATTTTTCCCACTTCAAGTTTTCCACATAAAAATCCTAGTGTCAATGTGTTATGATTTCTTTTATGTTTTATCTTACATTTGCAATTAGATGTGGATTGATAGTTGAATGGTTAATAATTAATTTGGCTAGAAAAATACTGATTCACCCCCCCTCTCAGTATTCAGTGTCTTCAACAAAAACCTATCTTGCACTATTTCTTTAAAATCAAGAGGCATAGGAAGATACAAATGGGGAGATTCACACATAGTAGCATGGAGGTATGCATGTCCCTTAATTCCTCATATGTGAAAACAAACCACTCTACTTCTACTTCCATTTTTCTATTTGATAAAATATGCATAACTTCATGATGGATGACTCAATCCACTAAAATATGTGCTAAAAGCACCCAAAATCACGATGCTAGTAAAGTCAATGATGTATCTATTCCAACATGCATGTAAAATTCATTATTATGTGTCCTAGAAAAAATTAGATATATATATTTGATTGGGGGTAAAACAGGTTTTGATGGGACCCGAAACCCATTACAAATCGGTTTTGAAGGGCTCTGTAACCCTGTCAAAGAAAAGCAAGCTGCATACTTGATAATCTGCAAATCATTAGCAGCCAAACAAAAAAAACATCAAACAAATAAACCTGAAAAAATATGCTGAGAAATAAGAGAGAACAAGGGAACGAGGTCCCTTTACAACCAGGTTTAAACCAGAACCTGGAACCCTTTAGCTAAACAAAGAAACCGCCTACATCAACCAGGAAACAATAAAACAACCGCTCAAGAGAGACACCTATGAGCCAAGAGGAATAGAAAACTTAATGGTACAAAAAACCATTAAACCCCTAAATAAAAACAATAGCACATCCAAACTCCCCACCTCAATAAGGGAGTTAGAGGGCACAACGGAACCCTGAAGCACAAAAAATTTCTTGCAGCAACACCTCACCACCACCAACCCCATCTAAAGTAAACTTTTGTGCAATCCGTCTGTCAACAGAGAGGAGACAGTGTGTTTTCCAACTACGACGTCTCGTCATGTTATGTATGTATTCATGTATGTTTTTCATGTGTTTTTCAATGTGCATAGGTGTAATTGTATGTCTAGGAGTTAGTCGGCTCCTTAACAAACAAGCAACCCAAATAGTATTGTAAAACCCTCTGTGACAGAGAGGAGATAGTGTGTTTTCCAACTGTGCAACTAATGAGAGCAATTGAATTGTTCCAAATAGGAGAAAGCTAACTCATAAACAAAAAGCACCTATTTATGTAACATGAGATTAAAAAGGCATTTCATTTTCCTCATCTAATTCGACCAAATAAGTGTTCACATTATCTGCACAGTTGGAAAACACACTGTCTCAATATAAGGTGTTAAGAAACAAGCAAGCTAACTCAAACAAAAAGTACTTATTTATGTAACATGAGATGAAAATGAAATTTCATTTTCCTTATCTGATTTGACCAACTAAATGCTCCCATTATCTACATAGTTGGAAAACACGTTGTCTGGATATAACGTGTTAAGAAAGAAGCAACCCAAATAGTGTTGTAAAACCCACTGCAACAGAGAGGAGACAACATGTTTTCCAACTGTGCAAATAATGAGAGCAATTCAATTGTTCCAATCTAGAGAAGGCTAAATCATAAACAAAAATAACCTACTTATGTAACATGAGATGAAAATGGCATTTCATTTTCGTCATCCGATTCGACCAAATGAGTGCTCACATTATCTGCACAATTGGAAAACACACTGTCTCGATATAAGGTGTTAAGAAACAAGCAAGCTAACTCATAAACAAAAAGAACCTATTTATGTAAACACGAGATGAAAATGACATTTAATTTTCCTCATCTCAATCGACCAACTAAATGCTCCCATTATCTACACGCTTGGAAAACATCATGTCTCGATATAAGGTGTTAAGAAAGAAGCAACCCAAATAGTTTTGTAAAACCCTCTGCCTTTTTGCCTTTGTGAAGTCTATGTGCCAAAACGTGATCTTTTCCTTGTAAGAGGTGGTATGTGTAGTCTGGAGTTTAAGGTAATCGAGACAGACCCTGGGGAATACTGTGTTGTTCCTCCAGATACTGAAATTTTTTGTGAATGGGAGCCTATAAAGCGGGAGGATGAATATAGATTAGATGAAAGAGGTTATGATGATGTTGGTGGTGTACAGAAACAAATGACTTAGATACATGAATTGGTAGAACTTCCTCTCAAGCACCCAAAAATCTCCAAATCAATCGGTGTGAAACCCCCAAAGGGTATTCTACTTTATGGGCCGCCTGGTTCTGGGAAAACCTTAATTGGTAGGGCAATTGCAAGTGAAACCGGTCCCTACTTTTTCTGTATCAATCGACCTGAAATTATGTCAAAGCTGGCCATAGAAAGTGAAAGAAATCTTTGGAAGGCTTTCAAGAGGCTGAGAAGAATGCACCTTCCATTATATTTATAGATAAAATTGATTCCATAGCTCTCAAGAGGGAAAAAAACCATAGTGAAGTTGACAGGAGAATTGTTTCTCAACTTCTTACAGTTATGGATGGACTTAAGTCTCGTGCTCATGTTATTGTGATTGTAGCAACTAACCGACCAAATAATATTGACTCGTCACTTAGAAGGTTTGGAAGATTTGATAGGGAAATTGACATTGGGTTTTCGGATGAAGTAGGCGGGTTGGAAGTGTTTCGTATCCATACAAAGAATATGAAGCTCTCTGATGATGTACATATTGTAAAATCCTAAATTGCTTTTTGTACTTCTAGATCTAATGTCCAGTAGTGCTTGGATTTTGAGAGCATTTATTAATCTTTGTTTTTCTTGGCGACAGTATATATTAATCTTTAGGATTCTTGATATAGGTTGATCTCAAAAGGATTGGTAAGGATACTCATGGATACGTTGGAGCAGATCTTGTAGCTTTGTGCACTGAGGCTGCACTTCAGTGTATTGGGGAAAAAATGGATGTCATTGACTTTGAAGATGAGAAAATAGATGCTGAGATTCTAAATTCAATGGTCATGACTTATTAGCACTTCCAGACTGCATTGGGTTCTAGCAACCCTTCCGCTTACCGTGAAACTGTGAGTTTTTCCAAACCATGTCTAGACGTTAAATTTTTCTCATATCGATTAAGTACAGATTGTATTTTTAAACAATTGATCTATTGTGCCCCTAAATATTCAATTCCTAAGTTTGTTTGTTTCTGATGATTTTCATAATGGTAAATTTACTTATGAATAATGGGAAAACATTGACAGGTTGTCAAGTTCCAAATGTCACTTGGGAAGATATTGGAGGGTTGGAAAATGTCAAGAGGGAGCTTCAAGAGGTATATTGAGATAGGTGGTTCACTATATTTGTGCCTTGCTTTTCTTTCAATGCAGAAAACTTGCTTTTGAAGGAGATATGGATAGTAACAAAATTCATATGAGTTTGGTGTACACTGTTCAATATCTAGTGGAGCATTCTGAGAAATTTGAAAAATTTGGAATGTCTCCTTCAAAAGAAGTGCTATTTTATGGACCACGGGGTTGTGGAAAGACATTGCTTGCAAAAGCCATTGCCAATGAATGCCAGGCCAATTTCATCAGTGTGAAGGGCCCTGAATTGTTATCAATGTGGTTTCGAGAGAGTGAGGCTATTGTGACACATTTTTTATAAGGCTAGAGGGTCAGCTCCTTTTGTCCTATTTTATGATGAGCTCGATTCTATTGCTATGTAGGTGTGTTTCTTTTTTTATAAAAGAAAGTTTAAGGTTGACTATAAATGATTGGGAATTTTGTTTGACCTTTTTGAAGTAGGCTCTAAATTGTGATGCATAATTGGTTTGCATGTTTCTAGCATGGTATTAGTGTTGGGGATGTTAGTGGTGTTGCAGATAGAGTCCTTAATCAGCTGTTGATGTAGATGGCTTGTATGACAGCCAAGAAAATAGTTATCATTGTTTCTGCTACAAACATGTCTGATATCATCAATCCTGCATTGTTAAGGCTTGGCCGACTTGACTAGCTAATTTATATTCCCTTACTCGATGAGTCCTCACATTATCAAATCTTCAAATCTTGCTTGAGAAAGTCACCTGTATCAAAGGATGTAGACCTAATGGCACTGGCCCGTTATACCCAAGGATTCAGTGGAGCCGATATCACTAAGATTTGTCAGAGGGCTTGCAAGTATGCTATTAGAGAAAATGTTGAGAAGGTGAGTTCCAATTGTGCTGTCTTTTGCAAACTAGATATGTTTATGGATTTCTAATGGTTTTTATTTTGACTATTATATTACTAATTTTTAAGATAGAGTAGTAGTCTACCTATTGAACTTACCTCAACTTGTAGCTTTTTATTTCAATTCATCATACTAGCATGGGTTTTAATTTTACCATAACCTCTCCCCCCACACTTTCAGGAAATTCAACATGAATGAAAAAGAGCCGAGAATCCTGAGGCAATGGATGAGGATGATAGTAATGAGGTAGCTGAAATAAAAGCTACTCATTTTGAAGAGTCTATGAAATATTCCCGAAGAATTGTCAGTGATGCTGATATTTGGAAGTATCAAGCCTTTGCACAAACACTACAACAATATTGAGGCTTTGGTTCTGAGTTTCGATCTTCAGAAAGACTTGCTGGTACTCCTACTGGGGCTTCACATGTATGTTCTACAACAGATAATAAAGATGGAAATGACTTATACAGTTAGGAAACTTCATACAAAACTGTCATCTTAATGAAGAGACAAATGTGTCTGTTCTAGCAGGGACCTTCCACTGACAACTAGCCAAATCTATTAAATTTGGCTCTACTTTGCATATATGAGTTTAATATTCATATGTTCTAAACTTTATTTAATTTAGTAGCCCTTTAGTAGTGGACTGAATACTCTTTAGTAACTTGTAAGTTGTTAGACCAAGATCAACTTTATGGCAAATAAAGTTACTCAGCTATGAAAACCTTCGTTCAACTGGTAGATAATGCTATGGAAACTTTTCTTTTTCTTTATGCTGTTATAAAATATGTTTTCCTAAAATAAACTCTGCAACAAAGAAAGCCTTGTTCAGCTCTGGTAGGTATGCTATAGAAACTTATTATTCTAAAACCTTGTTCAACTCTGGTAGGTATGCTATAGAGACTTATTATTCTAAAGCCTTGTTCAACTCTAGTAGGTATCCTATAGAAACTTATTATTCTAAAGCCTTGTTCAATTGGTAGGTGTGCTATTTTTCTTTATCTTCTCAGGAATATTTTTTCACTAAATCATTTTACAACAAAACCTTGTTGAACTTCTATTTATATGCTATAGAATTATGCTTTATACTAACCCCATTAGGATACAGTTTACAATAAAATATCAATTTATGTTCTTAAATTTATTATTATTAACATTACTTTGCGTCCACTACACTTGCGATTCAAGCTATGGAAGCCAGAATCACCTGTATTTACTGTAGAAGGTTCACATTTCTTGAAGCATCCTTGTCAATTCACCTGCCCTTGTTTTGTTGAATCTTATTTTGGTGGCCTATATTAACCACCTGGAAGAAATACAAGTGTTAGTGATAGATTAAATTGGAAAATTAAAGACAATCAGTGCTAGAAATAATTGTATTTCTTCGAAATTTCCCGAATATAAAATATATATGTTCTACTTAGTGCAAAATGACACCTTGCACAGACAATAAACGAACATATTAAACTGTACATTGGGAATTTAATTTCCAATTTAACCTATCGCTAACACTAGTATATATATCAGCAATCATATGTGCCATTTTTCCATTATGCTAGAACTGTGAAGCAATGAACATTCATTTTGTTGGATAAATTCATTTCTTCTAATCAGGAATCAGGAGAAAGCTAACTTGTAAACAAAAAGCACCTATGTATGTAACATGAGATAAAAATGGCATTTCATTTTCGTTATCTGATTCAACCAAATAAATGCTCGCACTATTTGCAATGTTGGAAAATACAATGTCCCCATATAAGGTGTTAAGAAACAAGCAACCCAAATAGTGTTGTAAAACCCTCTGCAACAAAGAGGAAATAGTGTGTTTTCCAACTATGATGTCTTGTCATGTTATGTATGTATCCATGTATGTTTTTCATGTGTTTTTCAATGTACATTGGTGAATTTTGTCTAGGATTTAGGTGGATCCTTAAGAAACAAGCAACCCAAATAGTTTAGTAAAACCCTTTGCAACAAAGAGGAGACAGTGTGTTTTCCAACTATGACGTCTCCTCATGTTGTGTATGTATCCATGTATGTTTTTCATCTATTTTTTTATGTACATAGGTGTAATTGTATGTCTAGGAGTTAGCCAGCTCCTTAACAAACAAGCAACCAAAATAGTATTGTGAAACCCTTTGTGACAAAGAGGAGACAGTGTGTTTTCCAACTATGGTGTCTCCTCATGTTATGTATGCAGATTTTGGTTGCTTATCCTTTGGGCACTAATGAAGTAGAGGAGAGAATATTTATTAGTAAAAATATGGTCACACAAGAAGAAGAAAACTAGGTAATTCCAACACCACCAAGAGTAAATGTTGTTGGTGCAGAAAAAAGAATAATGGGTATAAATGTAGGAAGTTGTAGAGATGAAGTTGATGATATGAGATACCTAGCTTGCACTCAATTCATCTCTGATGATGAATATATCAAGTCCAAATAATTCAATGACTTTGTGCTAAAATTAGGAGAGAGGAAATTTAGGAGAAGCTAAATAAAACCAAGGGGGAGGTCTACCCCTCAAAATGTGAAGAGGTCACTCATCAAGTGTTAAAGTAAATTGACTAATGTAAAAATTATTACACAAGATTAGGGTAGGAAACATGTAAGGGAGAGTGGATTACTACTACTACCTAAGCGGGACATTAAATTAGAAATAGCTCTTCATACTATCAGGAGGAAAAATAAAGATTTATTATATTTTAATGAACATGTTGAGAAAGCATAGTTTGGATTAGGTTTTAATCAAAAGTGGGAAACCCTAGCTATTTGGGATATAATCCCAAATATAAAAAGCCCTAGGTTGTACAAACCATGTAGGAAATAAAAAGGGAGTTTTATTGTCAAGATATTATCAAACACGATAGGCCCTTAGGAAGCCTCATTAATGGTGCACACAACTATGTTTAGTGAAGTAGCTTCCGAGAAGCTATAAGAAGATTATGAAAATTTAATGGTAGATCACATAAAGATCACTACTGAGTATAATAAAATGAAGATTCAAGAGCAAAATCCATCATCATCACCATCAAGCAATACATTAGCAGTCACTTCTACCCCAATTATCTCAATAATTCTTATGCAAGAAAAGGAATCCATGGCTTCAAAAATGGAGAAATTGGAGAGACAATTGAAGGGTGACTAGGAGGAAAAGAAGAAGAAAATAAGTGGCCTGTTAGATGATGTAGTTTGGTACATATTGTTAAAAATTCTTGAAAACATAGAGGATTCATACATGGCTTACTCTTATCTTAAGGATGACCATGCAAGAATAATAAAAGATCAAGAGGATCTTGGGGTAGTAATAAATAAATGGGTTCCAAGGATAACTAATTTGTAGGGAATATACAAGGGTGCAATTTTTGAACCTAATAAGATAGATAATATTGTTCTAACTTGGGAAATGGAAAAATTATTAGGGGAAGTGAAAACATATATGTTGGAGCTAGAGCAACAAATAAAGACCAAGTTCAAATATTTTTAATGCATTGAGATGAAGGTAATGCTCAATATTATGGATGAAAATGGAGAATTGAATTCATTTGATGAATAATTCATTACAATTTTTCCCACCCTTATTTCCTTTATTTGTTTGAAATATGATGTGGATACAAACCTATTAAATTCTACTATGGATAATTTTTTTTCCTCAAAAAGAGATCTAGATTCTTTCTATAGAGAAGAAAGGGTAGTTTTAGATAAAAATTACATGAAGCATATGGATATAGTTTCAAAGCTACTTGCATTCCAATGGCCATCTGATGAAATTTATGGAATGAGATGAAGAGTGTAAAAAATTATAAATATTCACTTGTATCTCCATCATGTCATTAAAATTAATTAGAAGTTGTAATGGAGCAAATTTTCACCCCTAGGAAAATTTCCCATTTACATAACCCCTACCTTAGAAAATAAAAATATCATGATGCAATTCCATATTCACCACCTTTCTCAATCCACTTGGAATCTAATTTTTACATTGGTAGAGAAATATTTTTCAAGGACACGTGTGTGTCGCACAGACGTTCGCGCACTGTGCTGCCATCCTAAAAGGATTCCTACCTCTAAAATTTGTAGAGGCATTACGTTTCTCCATTAGCGATGAACTGTAATGTCTCTACCTCCCTTGGCTATGAAGAAATGGGTCTTTTCCTCCTTTTGCAAGTTCAAATGGTCTATCTCTCATTCTTTCACTCCTCTCTCACATTTTTTGATTCTACTACACACTCTTAGTTTCATTCTCACACTTTCAAGCTTCTACATCACTCTTTTGCGGTTGAAAGCTACTAGTTTTTTTCTCCTACATTTTATTTTTTGTGATGAAATTGTTCTTGGAGGACTTGCAAGCTCTCTCCTCCAACTACTTTCCTTGAGTGCTCATAGCTGTGGAGGTGGTATTGTTCTTCACTATTAATCTTTGCATCACTTTTTGTATCTATGTATTACATACTTGTTGGTGATTCCTCTTAGCACTATTTCCTTTCTATTTATACATAATTTTCCATATATTGTTTCTATCTAGTTTTCCATGGAGGTGGAAACACTAAAGTGGAAGATTGACTGAGGAAGTCCTCTAAAAACAACCCCAACATTTTCCTTGGTCTTGTGTGTGTAGGTGTTCTCGTGAGGAGCTCTTTGGAGATTCGACTCTTGGGTATAAAGGTTTTCTTTTCTCACCTTCTCTTTGTCAACTCTAGCTTAGTTTAGAGGTAGTATTCTTCTTTTTGTACTTCAGTTCTACACCTTTTCAAATATTTTGTTGTAGTATAAAACCTTAGCAGTTAGGAAGTTAGTTGATTTTTTGGTATTTTAATCTATTCTTAAGACCTATCTGTATAGATGCCAGTGCACTTATGAGATGAAAAAGCATCATGTTGGAGTTTGTATTCCACACTATCATCCTTAAATAGTGAGTTGTCTGGGTAGTAATTTGAACCCTCAAAATTAGCTCTCCTAATCCTGTGAAACATTCGATTTAGAAGAAGGATAGTAGTACCTAGATTTCTCTTCCTTTTCAACTTTAACATCTTAACCTTTTCAATTCTCCTAGCAAAGGCTAAGGTAGTTTAGGGTAGCCTATTGTTTAGGACTCTCCCGTGACCTAGAGTCCGAAAGTTGTCGATCCCCCTTTGTACATTTGATGAGACTGACATGAACTATACTTAGTTCATCCCTTGGTATCGAAGGACCTTCTCTCGTCCCCTAGGAATGTTGTAGGTTTGTGCGTTTCAGGGCATGTATCCTTGCAACCTGATCTATGATCCTTAGTCACATAGTTAGAAGGGTCCCTAGGTTTTTAGGAATGAGATTTAGATAGGTCACTATTGGATGCCTGAACCTTTGGAGTCTATCAAGTATGTTCCTCCTGTGTACGTAAATATGGTTTCATTTACATGCATTCCTATCACCCATCCTACAAATGGATCACTAGACATATCTTTCACATCATAATATCTACATATGAACAAAGAGTCTTTCCCCTTGTACATTCCTGCTCGCATCAACGAGAACATTGTAATTGGTGTCCCGGTTGACCCGTGAGTCATGTGAATATTATAACGAAGGAGACTCTACCAATAAAGTTTATGCATAGGAAGGAACACGAGAAGTCGAAGAACACCATACGTATGCACGATCAGCTCTCGATGCCACCTCTTGGTTCTAGCACCCTTTTGGTCTTGGTAGGGCGTAGGATTGTAGATACCTCTTTTCATATCATTCTAGAGTTGATTTTATTCAGGGTGAAACTAGGCATCCCATGGTTGGTTTCCATGAATGGAATCACTTTGGTCATTCATAAGTGTCTTAAATTTTCTCATGAGGACTCGATGACCTCCTTATTGATTAGGAATAGGAGAGTACCTCTTCCTAATCTATAGATTGGATCTATGTGTGTGTTGTGTTTCCCCCATGCTTATTTTTATGTATTCCCTGAGGACCCTTGTCACCCTTGTAGGTGCTTGGATAGAGGAGTGAAATTATGTCGTAACCTTCCTCTATATGTCTCATGATTATTCTATATGTTATATCTTAATTTTCAACAATTGGGGACGATACAAAGTGTTAGGGGTATTTAGGCCTTCCTTCCATGTTGACCCAATTTTTTATTTTCATTTTGTCTTTATGTGCTCTTCTTCAGATCTAGGAACTTTAGGGACTGATGATCTTTCATTCACATATATCGCGGGTTACCTATAAGAACTTATCTGGCCTCAAATTCCTAGATCCCCCTATCTCTTCATTTCTTTGTCTCTTC
The DNA here is from genome assembly GCA_007115665.2 of Sequoiadendron giganteum. Taxonomy (NCBI): domain Eukaryota; kingdom Viridiplantae; phylum Streptophyta; class Pinopsida; order Cupressales; family Cupressaceae; genus Sequoiadendron; species Sequoiadendron giganteum. Next base: position 403,476,036 of record CM021110.1, on the reverse strand, counting down.
TTTTCTCTTGTTTACTTTATCTTTGCTTGCTTCTCTTTCTAATTGTTTTGTGATGTTGTGGTACTTATGTGTTTTCCCTCACATGCATGAAAATATTTCCACATTTACATCTCACTATGTCTCGTGGGCCACAACATCATTACCTTTTCTTTCTTTTCTTAGGATGACATGTGCTCCTTAGATTCACATGCACCATCCTAAGGGAGGATACTACTCTGATTTTCAATAAGGTGAATTTAGTTTCCAACAAATCCCTTACTAAAAATTTTGCATTTTTCAAAAATCGCATCCTTCAACAACAATCCCCTTAGTGAAATTTTATCTTTCAAAAACAAATTCATAGCAAAAAGAATCAGAAAGATTGCCTTTGAGCAAGGCCATTCTTTTTATCAGATTCCTTGACAACAAAAATCTTTCAAAATGATTCCTTGATGACAAAATTATTTGTGAAAAATGTCTTGATTTTCAATCGCAATGTCCCTTTGCATTGGCCCCTTGCTATCTTGAAGGGTTCCTAAGCGACCCCCTTTGAAATCTTCTCCTTCAATTGCCTACTTTGTGATATGCTTGCCAATATATTTGAGAATTTTCTACCTAACATGTTTTAATTGCAGCTTAACATGTTGCTTTGCAGGACCAAGCACCTGTAAAGTCAGTTTTACAACCAAGCTTGGAGGGCAGAGCACATTGTCAATCTTTACTTTTAGGACCGAGCACCTATAAGGGCCTTTGCATCAAACTCTTTAGGACTGAGCACCTGGGGATTCCTTTCACATCAAACCTCATAGGATCGAGAACCTACAATTCTGCCTTTGTAGGATCGAGAACCTATGAAGTGCTTTCTCTCTATAGGACCGAGCATTTGTAGAGCATTTTTTCATCTTCTATGAGACCAAGCACTCGTAGAGCCAATTTTGTAGGACTGATTACCTGTAGATCCTTTGTTCACTTTTTGTAGGATCGAGTACCTATGGATCCATGTCTCTCTCTTTCATGTCAAGGTTTCCCTATGAGACCAAGCACTTGTAGAGCCACCTCATGCATGCCCGCGTGTGTTAGATTGAAGATCTACTTCCTCAATGATTCAAGCATATTCTCTTCAACTTCTTTCTACTTTCCCTTTAATTTGCACCCGCAAGCATGCTCATTAATGTGGGTTAAAAATGTAATGGAGTGAATTTGCACCCCTACGTAAATTCCCCATTTACATCACCCCTACCTTAGAAAATAAAAATCTGATGATATAATTCCACATCTGCCACCTTTCTCAATCCACTTGGCAACTCATTTTTGCTTTGGTGGAGGAATCCCTGTTAGGGATGCATGCATGTCGCACAGACATTCATGCACCGCATTGTTGTCCTAACAAGATTCTTGCCTCTAGAATCCACAAAGGCATTACATTTCTCCATTAGTGATGAACTATAATATTTCTCATTCTTTCACTTCTCTCTCACACTTCTTGATTCTACTACACACTCTTACCTTTATTCTCACACTTTCAAGCTTCTACATCACTCTTTTGTGGTTGTAATATTCTAGTTTTTGGATCCTAGACTCCATTTGTTGTGACAAAATTTTTGTTGCAGGAATTGCAAGCTCTCTCCTCCCACTACTTGCCTTGAGTGCTTGTAGTTGTGGAGGTGGTTTTGTTCTTCACTATTTCTCTTTGCATCACTTTGTGTATCTACATACCATACTTGTTGGTGATTCCTCTTAGCACTATTTCCTTTCTATTTTTACATTATTTTCCATATATTGTTTCTATCTAGTTGTTCATGGAGGTGGAAACACCAAAGCAAGGGATTGACTGAAAAAATCCTCTAAAAATAGCACCAACATTTTCTTTGGTCTTGTGTGTGTAGGTGTTCTCATCACGTGGAGCTCTTTGAAGATTCAACTTTCAGGTAGAAAGGTTCACTTTTATCACCTTCTCTTTGTCAATTCTAGCTTAGCTTAAAGGTAGTATTCTTCTTGTTGTACTTCAATTATGCACCTTTTCAAATATTCTATTGTAGTATAAAACCTTAGAAATTTAGAAGTTCGTTGAATTTTTGGTGTTTTAATCTACTCCTAAGACCTTCTGACTATACAAACGCCAATCTACATCTGAGATTCCAGTGTGCCACATTGGAGTTTGTAGTCCACAATGCCATCCTCAGATAGCGAGTTGTCTAGGTAGTGGATTGAACCTTCAAAATCAGCTCTCCTTACCCTGTGAAACATTCGGCTTAGCAAAAGGATAGTAGTACCTAGATTGCTCTAACTTTTCATCCTTAATGTCTTAACCTTTTCAATTATCCTAGGAAATATTGAGGTAGTTTAGGGAAGCATGTTGTTTAGGAATCTCTCGTGACCTATAGTCTCGAAGCAATCGATCCCCCTTCTCTACAAAAGTATAACAAGTTATTATGTACACTTGTATCTTCATTATATCATCAAAATTATAATAAAACATCTAGCTCAGATGATATAATATTTTAAAATATCCAGTTGTCCCTCAAACGATTTTTCAATTTTACTCCTTTTTATCTTTTATGATGTAGTCACCATCTTCCTTAGGTGATTTCCAATTATTCCAGAGGTATCTTCAAGTTTGATTCAACTACTTCCATGGGTAATATTTTGAAATGATATCTTGTAACAGGATTTGTCCTAATGATAACTGATTGTAAAAGTGAAAAGTAATTTGTAAATTAAAAAAGTCACATGAGTCATGTGACTACATTTGAGAGCTTGTGATGAAAAGGGATACTCTCTCTTTCTAATCTGAAACCAAACTCACATAAAACACTATGCAAGAAGGAAACAAACTATCATGAAATACATATTATGGAAGAGAAATATGCAACATATATTATATTTAAAATTTGAAAATGAATTACATAAGCATGGAGCTCCTATTTTTCCTTGCAACCTGGGGTTCACACATACAAAAGTATGTAACTTAATATGCTGGCTTTATTGCAGCAACATCTAGGTATGAAACTGTGGATTAAAGAATCCACGAAGCTCCCTTTGGGTTCATTTGTATTCGGCTTTGTAAAAGCCTTGGCTATGCACATTGTATTTCTTAAAATGCCTCGAGCTCCTCTTTTGGTCGCGCTTTCATATGCTTCGCCATGTGTTAGCAACACGGGCCTTTGAAAAGCTTCTCCCCATTGTTTCCTCTACAAGCTCTGCTCATGTTTCACGTTGCATAAATCCTCAGACACCTTTTTGGTGGGCCCCACTAATGGAAGCTCAAGTAGACACCATTCCACATGTCATCCTCATGAGGATTGCAACCCAAGCAAATGAAGCATGGATATAAACCCCCACCACTTCTCCACGTGTCACCTCCGTAGGAGTTTTGATCAGAAGAGAACGGAGAATGAAGAGGAGGCTTCACTTCTTCACCATGTGTCCTAACCAACTCTTCAAAATAGGTTAGACACATTCCTTTATGATATTTTTTCTCCTTCACCTTTGGGACCGCATTCATCATTTTCTACGAGCGCGCTTTTTTCAAGGAAACTAAGGATCTTTCTATTTGGATTTGTCGTTGATTCGTTCAAGGGGAGGATGACACATGCTTGAGGAAATTTTTAGGCCGTTGACTTCAAGACGGTGGGAAAGGTCTATATATAGTGTTGAAATGCTCTATGAAAGGTGGGAAAATAAAACAAATAAAAAGACTAAAAATATGTAGGCCTTTGTATTATTTTTTATTATTACATTAAGACTCACAGACTATGCCAATTGTTCAGCCTCTCTGTTTCTTAGTTCATATAAGACATTGTATTGTGCTATTTGTTGTAATCAGTATTTTATCTGCAAAATTATAATTTTAATAGAAATTTGTTGTTTGGGATCATGGCTCACACTCTTCTTAGGATTTTTATCTATGTTTCTATTATTCTCAGACATAGTAGATTGTTGAACAGGCCCTCAAACCTTATCCGAAATGAAGGTTTCTCATGCCTAAAACACTTACATCTTGGCACATCGCCTTGGGAATTAGTCTTTGATTTTATATTTGCTTCCTTTTCCCATTCTAAACCCCCAATTACAAGAAGACTCAGCTTCTTTAAAAACCTTGAGGTTACTCAGTTTAGCGCAATTGGTCCCCCATTTATCGAGTTTCCCATAAGGTGTTTTTCCTAGCAATTTTAGGCATCAACGGTTCTTTTTTTAGCACACTCGGTGGGACCTGTTTGAATGTATCTAAATTTAAAGTGGGTGTATGAGGCATAGACCTGTTACCAGATCCCAAATAGTGAATAAACCTAGCCTGCTAGTACCACCATCGGCAATAGTACAAGCAAGAACCCATCAAGGAAACGTTTTGACCCCTCTACCTCTCCCATTACCTATGGCTAATAGAAATTATGTAGCTTGGGATGTTGGAAGTCCTTTTATAGCACTAGTAGCACTAGCCATATGGGCTAACATCCCTACCTCTGCTCTAAAATCTTTACCTAAGTTCACTGGGGAAGGCTCAGAAACACCATCCAACCATCTGCAAGATGTGGCAGATGTGTGCTTGGTACATGGTGTCACTGATGAAAATGTAGCATTGAGGCTGCTTGCAACCTTTTTTAAAGGAAAAACACTAGGTTGGTACTGTACTTTGGGAGCCAATACCATAGGTACCTGGGATCAGCTCAGAGATCCTTTTGATGAGTGATTTTCAAAGGACAGAGATCGGTCTTCACTGTTCCAACAACTAGTGACTCTTAAGTGGGCTTCTCAAGAGGCCATGACCAACTTTAAAGCTAGGTTCCACACAACTTGGAAAATAATTCTAATCACTATTCCCCCGCCTCCCGATCTAGTATTCATATTCTAGCTGAAGTCCATCAACACAAATAGTTCTATGATGATTCAGTCCCTTGGTGGGAACACCTTGTTGTTAAGGCCAAAAATAATCTGATAGATGCCTATGTTTACAAAATTGTGAACTCCCACCTCAGAGATAGCTTCAACCAATGCGCCTACTCCTCCCCAATCCATGTGTACATACCCAAGTGTACCACAAGGTGTTGCTTCTACATCCAACTCTTCAGCAATAGAGATTACCGACATCAAGGAATTGTTGCAATCATTCTCAAATGAGATAATGAGTATCAAGAGTAAATAATCTATGCCTCTGAAGCTAGCTTACCAGAACTACCAAGGAAAAAGACCTCCTTACCAATGGAACCAGTGCCAAGTAGGTACAGACACAAATTCATAGACTCAACCAAACCATCAAATTGTGCCAGTGCCTACTCCACTACAAAATGTCCCATCGAGTTCAAATAGAGATTTGGTAGCGGAGAAAAATAATCTCGTTGATGATATCAACCCCTGGTGTTTCCCTTACAATGAAGCACATATGCCCCAAAATTGATCGTGTGGCAATTTACAGCAAAAGGTGGTAGAACAGTGCAACCAGTGTGTCACGTCGGATTCTGGAAGTTATGCATATACCTCTTCGCAAATGGAAAATGCAGTTCTTATTGGTGAAATGCAAGGGATGTCCTTGGAGCAAGAAACTGACATAGCTCTTGATCATGCGCTCTTATCATGGATGGAAGGAGAAGAGGTGGCACTTGTGAATGATGTTTCTACATCAAAGGCCCATCAAGTTCAATCAGACTACAACACTCACTCAAAGAGGAGATTCATAGGTGAACCTGTCCCTCAACAACCTAAAAGTGTTCCTGACCAAGCTCCTAGTTCTTCCATAGTTGTTTGGCAACCATATTTGCGCAAGGAAATTGTTATAACAAGGCCTAAAGAGAAAAATTCTCCATCTCTTTCGCCTTTCAATATGGTGGAACAGTTGAAGAAATCCTCTGCTAATGTATCCCTTTGGGATATCTTAGCTATTCTAGAGTAGAAGTCACTATTGCAAAAAGCTCTATAGGAGGGTACAAGCACATAACCAGTAGAGCAACCATCCAATGAAAAGACCATTGATCCAACGCCTCAGGACAAAGTCCTTACAAAAAATGTAGAGGATTCCTTAGAAAAAGGTAAGAATAAGCCAAAACCAAATCCCTTTTTCTTAACTCTTATTGTGGGCAAAAAATTGTTGCATAATTCAATAATTGACTTTGGTGCTAGCACTATGGTCATGCCCAAGAAAATAGCTAAAGCCTTAGAACTTAGCTATGAACCTTTAAACAAGGGGATTATGCAATTGGATGGAAATAAGTTTGATACTATAGGTGTCATTAAGGACCTTCCACTAACTCTATTTTCCTGCCCTAGCATCATGGTTAAATAGGATACTGTGATCATTGATGTCCCTCCCATGTTTGGTCTTTGCTTATCCTGGGAATTTACTGCCAAGCTAGGTGGGTACCTTTCTTAAGATTGGTCACACCTAATTATTAGAACTAAGCATGGGGCCAAGATGATGTTGTTCAAACCATTGCATTCAGAACATGTAGCAGATGAAGCAATGATAAGTTTTGAGGCTACCCATACCTCTATCACCAAAGAGGAAACATATTGCACTGAGTTACTTGAGGGTGAGAAGGTAACTAGAGACTAGATTGATGATGAAGAAGTCCTCTTAAGTAAATTTTTTGACACTGATGCTTTTGAGAATTATCATGCAACCAAAATGAGGACTTATGTGATCTACGATGAGGATCAAGTGATTTTGAACGTTCTGAAGGATCCCCAGTGTAATCATGCCTCGGGGTTGTGGATGCTACACTTTGATGGAGCAAGGTGCAAAGTTGGTTCAAGTACCAGGATATGTTTGACGTCTCCATCCAATGAAGAGACTCTTAGGTCTTTTCAATTTTAATTCACTTGTTTGAAAAATGAAGCTAAATATGAAGGCCTTATGCAAGGTTTAATCCTTGCAGAGCGGATGGGCGTAAAATAGATAATGGTGTTCAAAAATTATGAGCTAATAGTTAATCAAGTCCAAGGTATCTCTGCGACAAATAATTTTTGTATGCAGTCTTATAGACATATGTTTTGGGACCTCATTGAAGGTTTTGAAGCTTTCAATATTCAAGCAGTTCCTAGAGAGCATAATTCAGCTGCAGATCACATGATGACAATAGGATCCCAATTTGACCCTACTTCCAATTTGATTGAGAACATACACTCTGTGTGAGCGATTGTCTGACCCTCAATCCTCGACAATGACCAAAGTTGGAAAGTGTTTGAAAGAGATGCTCACATCACCTCATTCATCTAGCATTCATGAGAGTTTGTCGATTAGCTCTAACCAAAAATTAAAGAAGCATATGAAGGGAAAATTATTCACTTGAGGTCCAACAAGCTTTTGAAATTCCTAGTCACTCTTAAAAACCTATTTGATTGTGATGATGCAAGAAATGACAAGAGGAAGTTTGTAGCAGACAAAAGTGATTACACCAATCTTCAAGTCAGAGATGGAAGAAAACTAAAGGTCAGGAAGGAAGTTCAACAACATGACAAGGACAGGCTTACTCATTTTTGTGAAAAGTATAAAGGAGTAGTGGCTTGGTCATATGATGACCTCAAGGGATATAATCCTGAAATCATTCAGCATACTATAGAGTTGACAGAATGCACATAGCCTATCCGCTAAAATAAAAGGCAGGTGAACCCAAAGATTGAGTCGCTTATGGCGAAAGAATTGAGGAAGTTGATCCAATCCTAGACCATTTTTCTGATCAAGCAGAGCACATTGGTGTCTAACATAGTTCTAGTATGAAATAAGAACGAAGACATTCAGCTTTGTGTCAACTTTCGGGACCTGAATAGGGCGTCATTAAAAGACCACTACCCATTGCCTTCCATGGAACCAATCTTGCAAATTGTGGCTAGCTGAGAGATGTTTTCTCTACTAGATGGTTTCTCTGGTTACAATCAAATCCAAGTGAAAGAGGAGGAGCGACAAAAAATGATGCTCACTACCAAATGGGGAATGTTCGCTTACTCAAAAATGCCTTTCGGCCTCTCAAATGTAGGAGCTACCTTTCAGAGAGCAATGGCTATTGCCTTTAGATAATTGATCAATAAGATCATTTTAATCTACTTGGATGATCTTACTATTCTCTCTAAGTCAAAGGATGATCATTTTGATCATCTTGAAATGGTTTTTCAAAAATGCTAAGAGTTTGGGTTATCCCTGAACCCAAAAAAGTGCATCTTCAAAGTTCCTCAAGGAAAATTATTGGGACATGTAGTGTCCAAGGATGGTATTGCTATTGATCTGGATTGGGTGAAGGCGATCAAGGAACTTCCCCTAGCAGTGAACAAAAAGGGAGTTTAGTCCTTTCTGGGAAAGGTAAATTTGGTAAGAAAATTCATTTCGGATTTTGCAGGATTAATTAAGCTAATCACCCTAATGCTCAAGAAGGATCAGTTATTCAAATGGAAAAAAGAGGCCAGGGAAGCCTTTGATAAAGTTAAAGAGGCTATTGTTTTAGGCCCTGTGCTGGTAAACCCAAACTTATCAAAGGATTTCATAATGTATGTTTTCAATAGTCGATCTAGCATCACTACTGTGCTAACTCACAAGGATGATGAAGGAAAAGGAGAACACCCGATATCTTTCCACTACCAGACCTTAAAGGATTATGAGATGAAATACAATTTCATTGAGAGATAGGTGTTTTCCATCATCAAAGGCCTTAAAAACTTCCAACACCTTATATCTTGCAGCAAGGTGGTCATATTTGTAGCACATTCCAGTTTGTGCGAGTACATAATGGAAGGAGAAATCATGGAAAAAAGGGCCAACTGGATAAAAAAGATCTTGGAGTATGACATCGACATCAGACCAACAAAAACCATGTGAGGAAGAGGGTTAGGAGAATATTTGGCACAAGACAGTCAATTTTCAATGGAAGAGGAACAACCTGAACTAATTTTGCTAAATGAACCTGAGTCTGAAGGCTGCTGGGTAGAAGACATAATAAGAGTCATACAAACTAGGAAATATTCGGTGACCTCTCTTCTCAGAAGAGGATATTTTATAGATTGCAAAACAATGGTTATGTGCTGATTGATGGAGTTCTCTTCAAAAGGAATTTCAATGGGATTCTATTGTGATGTGTGAACCGAGATTAGTCGCAAAAAATTCAAAATCAATTCCATAGTAGTCTAGTAGGTGGACATTTCTGAGAAAAAACCACCACTATTAAAATCATGTGCGCGGGATATTTTTGGCCCACAATGCTCAATGAATCATACTCATTAGTCAAATCCTGCAAGGAATTCCAATTCTTTTTAGGAAGAAGAAAAAATTTGGCCATATCGCTAAACCCAATAGTGGTTGAAGAGCCCTTTGTACAATGGGGCCTGGATTTTATTGGAATGATTAATCCTACTTATAGCACCAAACATAAATGAATTCTCACAGCCACAGATTATTTTACCAAATGGACTGAGGTCATGTCTTTGAAGAATTCAACTGAAGTGAAGATTGTAAATTTCATAGAAGAGCTAGTAATGAGGTTCCGCCCACCTAAGACCATCATCTCCGAAAACACAAAAGCCTTCCTAGGTTCGAAGGTATGTCAATTCGTACTGAAGCATGGAATATTCTCAAAAACCTCTTTGAATTATTACCAACAAGGGAATGGTCTATCTGAGTCAACTAATACAAATTTAGTCAGACTCATCAAAAGGATTGGGTTAGAGCATTAGACAGAATGGAATTTGACTCTCAAAGTAGCATTACAGTTAGACTGCATAGCCCCCAAGCAAATCTTAAAGACTTCACCATACGAGCTAGTATATGGGAAGGAGGCACTATTGCCTGTCTCTATGGAGATTCCCACGCTATAGTTGCTAAAGTCTCTAGAGGTAGAACAAAATGGAGCTATGGAGGCTCGATTAGCTGAGCTGCTAGAAGTACAAGAAAAAAGGGAAAATACTCTAATGGCCATGTGCAACCATCAATATGTGGTTAAGAAATGGTTTGACAAGAAGACATCTGACCAGGGTCTTAAGTGTGATGATTTGGTACTCAAATTCAATGAGAGAGACATAAAACCTAGCCAACATGGTAAGTTTGATAGTTTGTGGGAAGGACCCTTCTATGTCATCGAATGTAAGCAACACAATGCATTTGAACTAGAAAATATGGAAAAAGAAGCATTGGGAATTCCTGTCAACAGAATTCACTTAAAATTGTTCAATTAGCTTTATTAACCCTTTTACGTGTGTAAATATGTGAATATGTAATTATTCCTTTTTTGTGTCTTGTTTGGTTGATTTTTTAAGTGGAACCCATGAAACAACAAAAGGAAAGAGAAAGCAATGTAAACAAAAGCTTAACAAAAAGTTATATATTCATTATTTATGGTATTATGTACTCCATAATTTATAATCCAAAATGGCTTTTGAGCTAGGATTTTCTAGTATATATATATAATAAAATTTTAAAATATATATACAAAAATGGAAAAAGAAAAGTTTAATTCATTTAGGAGGAACTTCATCATCAGCGAGAGCAGTGAAATCAACAACATCAGTAGGAGCATCAACAACAACGATAAGAGGTGGTGGGTACACCAGGTTCCTAAAGTCAGTATACCACCCCATGTCATAGAAGAGCTCTACATTGTAGCACATAATCAAGAAGTGGCATATATGAGACACCCTCTGGCGGTGTTCTTCAATACTCATCTCGTGGAATCCACTTAGGAATGGTACCCAAGGCACTACTGCATCATCTTCAATGTGTCAATTAAGGTCACTAGGCGTTGGGAGCCCAAGGCCATACACGACATTTGTCACATCTTCCCCAAGTCCACCGGGGTAGCGCTTGGGAAAAACCTCCTTGCTAAGCTGTAGTATCATCCCCTTTGGCACCTAAATATCGAGCAAGGAGACAACAAAATGAGAGAAAACATCAGTGTTAACTCTATACTTATCTTCATATTCTATACAATCCATACCCAACACCCAATTTATTGCAATAATGGCTAAAGAATGTTTATTACTTGTAATGTTTTTTAAATGCCTACTAGAGATCTCTCCTAAAATATAAGCCTGAGACTTATATCTCGTAAGCCTAATTGGAGTATTCATTGCCTCTATCAAAAAACCCAATTACCAAGTATAAATTATGTGGTTATCACTAGGTCTATTTATAAAGGTAGTTGGGGTAGAATGCATGTGATAAGCATAATGATTGATCAAGTTGTAAACATGAAAAACCCACCAGATTTCTAATCTCAAATTTCTCGCCAGGTTGTATTTGTTGCGTGCAATAAGCATGAGGCTGATCAAGATTACTCAAAATTACCACCCAAAGGATTATTGCATGCAAATTAAGGTGAGATAATTAATCGACTAAAACTTGCAGCAGGTGCAAGTGGTAATCCACATGGTTAATAACCAGGTGTCTAGCTACAAAATGTTTCTCAGCCTCCAAGGATCATTTCAAATCTTTTTGTGTAATTATTACACCTTTTAGCTGAATCATTTGGATAAGGTTATTAAGTGCAAAAAAATGCAAAAAAATTCATCTCTCTTTTTCTTGGCTCAATTTCCAAGGAGATGGCATCGTAGGACATAGTGGCTAAATTGCCATTATTAATTTTTATTTCAAGAGATGGGAATTCATTTTGTATGAACGGATGAGTTGGCGATTGCATGTCAAATTTATTGCTAAAGGAAAGTGTTATTTCTAACTTTGGTTTTAGAAGAAGAAACATGCATGTGAAGGAAAAGAACCATGAGGAAGAGATAAATACACAGTTTTTTGACAAAAACCCAAGTGTGATGCGAGAAGAATCGAAGCAACCAGGTTCAGAGAAATAGTTGATAAAAAATGCATTGTGTGTGAATGAGTCAAACAAAAAAAAAAAGAAACAATTCATCTGAATTTGCGTTCATTGAAAATCCCTGTATTGGTTTTTTTTGTTTGGGTTCCATTCATCTAGAATTGGTGTGTTTTAGAGAAGGATAATTTTGCAAGGCAAGAAAGGACATTGTTGGGTTAAGATAAATAAAGCATTTTGGAAGGATAACACAGAATCCGAGAATCGCAGCGCTGGAAGGTTTGGTTGTAAGCTTATCTGACGCCATTAAGAGAGCGCCATGGGTAAATGTTTTCAGTAACATCTCTTACACCACACCAGGGATACCGAAAAAGCCGAAATGGCCCCATACACGAACCATGGAGAGGATATCCCACATAAACAAAATCCAGATAGCAGAGAACTGGAATAATATTTACAAACCTAACCTAAAAGTAAACCTTAAGAGTCTCAGGGAAGCGGCCTATGAAAGAATGAAAAAGGTTGAGGAGGATGGGAATAGGGACTCTCTAGCATACAGGCTATGGTTCTATGGTCTCCCACAACATATAGTCCCTTTGGTGCACCATTTCCCAAAGTTGATTCATCAGTGCACACAGAATTTTGACCCAGATATCGGCGTCATAGCCGACTGAAACCTAAGGGTAGTAATTAGCATTGATGCTATAAGGGATATTTTGTGTATCCCTATAGTACAAGGAGTGGAGGCAAGCAATAATTTCACTATGAATCTCATGGAGAAATTCTAGAGATCCAAGAACCAGGCCATACAGTTTTTTAACATAGAAACGAAAAGGCCCAAAAAAGATAAGCACCCGCCACATTTTTCGGTCGCACTCAATCCCTTCTACCAGGACTTGCAAGACATCTTTTATATGGTGGATTTTATTTGTGGCATGGATAGTGCCAAGGAGGTATATGAATTTCAAATGGGTTTGGGTTTCAAGTTAAGGAAATAGCATTCCCTATTCTGCTACGACTTCACGAAGATCATTTATCTAGAGATGTTGGATCAATTCAGGGAATATCAAATGCAGGGTAAGTTCATATTCTATTATTTTCTTTCTGTTATCTTTTTACACCAAAACCATGATTTCTTTCAAAGACATATGAATTTGTTTGTCTTCGATGAAATAGAGCCCATAGGATAGTTTTTGTGTGGACCCCTCTCCTTTCCGCAACCTATGATTATTATGCATTTTTTGAGTCCTTCCTGATTCCAATATTGCAAGATTTAGATGTGGACAGAGAGGTTGGGTGTTATCATTTTTCTGCGGAGCAGGCAAGATGGATGTGAGGTTTTCTTCCTCACAGTGACTGGTTCCTTGGTGAGGATTTCTCATTTGTCAGGTTGCATGGTTTCACTGAAGAGCCTTGTTGGATATTGTTCTGTTTCACTGAGAGGGTGTTGGCCATTGAGGCGTTTAGGCAGTTGTCACTTCTTAATAAAATATTATGTTGGGGAAAGAATAAGAAAGGATTCTTCAAATTTCCTTAAGCTTTGGAATGGTTATAATGCAAAGGATGAAGACACATGGTTTGCTATTAGTAAATATTTCTCTACTGGGGCTAGTATTGATTGAGGACAAATGGGATTATAATCCTGACAATGATTTAGCAGACACAAAGGTTAAAGTGAAACACAAGCCCTGACCCTACTAGGAGGAACATCAGAATCCATAGTTGAAAAACTTGAAGGTCCTTGTAGACCTGGCCTATATTCCCACATAAGACTGGAGGCCACCATGTCATTCCTTCTATTTCCCTTTGGCCAAGGGAAAAACCAAGTGCAAAATCATGGCCACCCTTCTAGATCTATCATTAGGAGACTGGATGTCTTGATGCCCCGTTCCAGGATCCCAACATGGATGAAAAATTTGATGATCTCTTGAACAAGGGGCATGAGGATAGTGATGATAGTGTTGAGGAAGTAGGGGAGGAAGAAGAAACTGAGGGTGACGATGTCGAGTGACAACATGTTGGAGGTTGCCTGAATAGATAATCAAATACATCTTGTGTGAATGTCAAATTACAACAGTCATGGGCTATTAAGAGATCTAGAATGCCTCAATAGTCTAAAGAGATCAAAAAAGGTGCAGGAGCACCCATAGGTTGCCATAGGTTGTTTAGGAGGTTGACTAGGATAACTAAGAAATCTAATTTAGTTCATTTGTGTGTGAGCCTTAGTGGTATTTTTGTTGTGAATTGGTCTGATGAAGGTCATGTTGACCATTGGATAGGTGTCATAAGGTTTTAGCTCAATATGAGGTTTAGGACTTTTAGGACTTTTGAATTTTTTTTGAGATGTTGCTCAATTGGAGCTACAAGCGACCAAGAAGAGCCCAAGGGAGAGGGTAACTAATTTGGGTGACCCTATTTATGGGATGCCTCAGCATTGGAGTGAGATTGGAAGCATTTGAAATTGTTTAAGTTTTGAATTCAAGCAAAGCAGAAGTGATTGTTGAGTGTAATCTTTGGATTTTGGTTTACTGTGATGCTTTAATGGAGTAGTTTCAGCACTATAATTCATGCATAATGTAGGATAGTTGCTCTTAGAATACTGTGTGGCATTAGTTAGATTGTTTATTTAGTTTTCAAGCATTGTTTGTAGATAGTTTGATTTCTACATTGTTGCTGGTCTGAACCAGACAGTTTGTAAAGAATGGAGGGTTAATTCACTTTCCCACCATACAAATTGTACAGCCCTTTGGGAATTGTGACTAGAATCCATGGTTGTACATATAGTAGGAGTTAGAGCTTTTGAAAGAACAGGAGCTTTTGATGGAGTCTTCTCCTAGGCGAGCCAAAGAAGAGCCCGACTAGGAAAGCCCATAGTGTAGAGCACTTAAATTGTAGAGGTGACAACTTTATGACAAATTTCCTTTTGGAGAAGGAAGGTATGAGACCTACCAAGCTATGGTAAAAAGGAAAATACTCTACCAATCCATCTGGTGAGGGAAGAGCTTAACAAATTGAAAAGAAGCCAGGAAAGGGCTTAAAAGGCCTAGTTTTATTCATTTTTAGGATAGGGCTTTGTACGGTCAGTTGAGGCCCAAGACCCCAAAAATCCTTGAGAGCTGGACATATGAACCAAGAATCCCAAGAAAATATTGGGGTGTTCTTTGGAAAGTCTTTGGGAAAAACCCTTATTTCTCGGAGAAGGAGACTTAATAGGACTAGTAGCCTTCTAGGCCTAATAGTGGGGTTTGGTGAAAGCCACCTGCAGATGGAGTTAGGTGGATCCCTAATACCCTTGATAGGATGGATTGAAGTATTTGGAAGCACCTCCACACCTTTGTAAACCCTTTTCAAGAATTTGGAGGTTAGTAGTATTTAGGGTGGATTAAGGGCCAAGACTAGTGTTACTGGATTGCACCAAGTTTTGACTTGGGTGAAGGAATTTTGTTGGTAGTTGGGTTGGCAAGGAGAACCAGGGGATCTTAAACAAGAGTAGGTCCTATAGGTTGTAATTGGTGGAGAAAGACACCCTAGAAGTCTTCCAAGAAAGACTTAGAGCATGGATCAGTGAGTGATTCATCCAACCTCCCTATCAAATTGGTATGAGAGCCACAAAAGATTTGGGATTGAATATTGTATGTCAGAGATGGAGTCTAGTGGTTCTAAAATCATGGTGAAAAATATAGAATTGGCCAAGAAGGTCGAAGATCAGGAGGAAGACAATAGGCTATTGAGGGAAAGAATAGCCCAACTTGAGCAAGCAATGAGTAATGTGCAAACCAAGATTGATGAGGTCAGTGATAAATTGGAAGGAAGAGTACCCAAGAGTGAAGAGGTTGCAAAGGAAGACAAGATCCTTGAACCTGAACCAGTTTTGCAAGAAGAGCCTTTCTTGAAGGCATTGAAAGTTGTGAGTGGAAAAGCACTTGAAGGCATACCATTGTTTAGTGGGAAATTGGAAGGATATCTAGTCATGGATTGGATAGAGGGAATGGAAAACCATTTTGAGTGTGATGGAGTCACTGAAGCACATAGGGTAAAGGTGGTGAAATCAAGATTGAGAGGTTCTGCTTTGACATGGTGGAAGTTCATCCAGACAAAGAGAGAAAAGGAAGGCAAGAAACCTATTTCTACTTGGAAGAGAATGGTTGCCAAAGTGAGAGAGGCATACATGCCATATGGTTATGAAATCCAACTACATAATAAAAGACAGAGCTTGAGACAAAGAGACCAAGATGTAAATTCCTATATTGAGGACTTTCAAAAACTTTGCATGAGGTCTAATATTTCAAAGGATGAAATTCTTAAGGTGGTTAGATACCTTAACGGTTTGAAGTGGAATATACAAGAGGAGATGACTCTTCTAAGTCCCAAAACAGTGCACCAATGTTATCAATTGTCTATAAAGATTGAAGAGAGAAGTAAGAGGAAACAAGATCAGGCTTCCAAGAGCAGAGGAAAAGGCATAGATCAAAGAGGACATAGAGGTGTATACCAAGGTAGAGGGACTGAACAAAGAAGTCAGGGAGAGTCTAAACTCACAGAGCATGGTAGTGAAAAAACTTCTAGAGGAGGTTATGGCAGAGGTAGAGGATCTCAAGGAGGTTCTAACAAAGGAAGAGGAACGGGCAGAAGTAACTCTTACTTTGCAAGCATGAAATGTTACAACTGTGGTCAAGTAGGACATCCTGCTTATAGGTGCCTAGAGAAAGCATATTCTTCTAACACACAAAAGAGAGTAGCATATTCTCAAGAAGACACTATGAGTGTCAAGTCAATAGAGATTAGTCATATTGAGTTAGAAATGGGGGAGAACTTGATGTTTAGAAGGGTTCTAATCAGACAACTAGTCAAGGAAGAGCCAAAGCATAGGAGAGCCTTATTCAGGGTGAGATGCAAAATACTTGGGAAGGTGTGCAAAGTTATAGTGGATTCAGGGTCTACTGATAACATCATCTCAGAGGAAGCAGTGAGGAAGTTAAAATTGGAAAAGGTTCCCCATACTAATCCTTACAAGGTGACATGGCTAAATAAAGGGCAGAGTGTTCTTGTGAATGAGCAGACATCAGTGGAATTCTCCATTGGAGGATACAAAGACAAATTGTTTTGTGATGTGTTGCCTATGGATGCATGCCATCTCCTATTGGGCAAGCCATGGCAATATGGCAGAGGAGCCATCTATGATGGAAAGGAGAACACCATCTCATTCAAGAAGGATGGTAAAACATTCAAGTTACAGTCACTGTTAGATGAAGAGGAAGTACAATCAAAGACCCCTAGTGTCTTGTTAAGCAGTGGCAAGGAGTTTATCAACACTCTTCAGCAAGGAGGTGAAGGATATGTTATTATGGTGCAACCCAAGGAAGAAGGCAAGACTAAGAAGACAGTTATACTAGAAGAAGTCCAGAAGTTACTTGAGTAGTTCAAGGACATAGTCAGTGATGGGACACCGGAAAAATTACCTCCAAAGAGAGCTATTAGTCATTAGATTGACTTCATACCAGGGGCTTCATTGCCAAACAAAGCAGCTTATAAGCGCACACCAAATTAGAACCTAGAAGTGGTTAGGCAAATGCAAGAGTTATTAGACCAAGGACTAATCAGGAAGAGCATCAATCCGTGTGCAGTACCAGTGGTCTTAGCAACCAAGAAAGGTGGTAAGTGGAGACTTTGGATCGATTCTAGGGCTATCAATAGGATTACAATCAGATATAGGTTCCCTATTCCTAGGATTGAGGATTTGATGTACTGTCTTGGAGGGGAAAAGTACTTCACTAAGTTGGATCTCAAGAGTGGATACCACTAGATTAGAATCAAAGATGGGGATGAGTGGAAGATAGCTTTTAAGACAACTGATGGGTTGTATGAGTGGAGAGTTATGCCATTTGGCCTCTCAAATGCCCCTAGCACATTCATGAGGATCATGAATGAAGTGCTTAAGGATTTCATAGGGATATTTGTGGTAGTGTATCTAGATGATATACTCATCTTTAGTAAGATAGAAGAGGAACATTTGAAGCATGTGGAGATGGTACTTCAAAGGTTGCAGGAGGAGAGGTTAGCCATCAACCTAGAAAAGTGTGAGTTCTTCAAACAAGAGCTTGTGTATTTGGGGTTTGTAGTATCGCAAGGATCATTGAAGATGGACCCAAGCAAGGTGGAAGCTATCCTAAATTGGCCTACACCAACCATTGGGATAGAGGTAAGAAGTTTTCATGGGTTAGCTCAAATTTATAGAAAATTTATAAGAAAATTTAGTGGCATTTGTGCACCAGTGCTTGATACTAACAAGGGTGGCCTAAAGACTAAGTTTAAATGGACTCTTGAAGCAAAGATGGGTTTTGAGAAGTTGAAACAAGAAGTGGCAACTCAACCCATCCTCTGGTTACCTAGCTTTGATAAGCTATTCATAGTGGAATGTGATGTCGGTGGAATTGCAGTAGGAGGAGTACTAAGCCAAGAAGGCAAGCCTATAGCTTTCTTTAGTGAAAAGCTCAATGAGGCTAAAAAGAAGTATTCTACCTATGACCTAGAACTATATGCTCTAGTACAGTCTCTTAGAAAGTGGAGACATTATCTCCTACCCAAGGATTTTGTAGTGTTCACGAATAACCAGGCACTTAGCTACATCAACACACAAGAAAAGTTGAGTAAAAGGAAATTGAAATGGATGGAGTACCTCCAAGTCTTCACTTTTACTATCAAACACAAGAAGGGACTGTTGAACAAGGCGGTAGATGCACTAAGTAGGAGGTTGCTGGCAGTACATGAGATTCAATTCAAAAGCATTGGGATAGAGAGTTTCAAGGATCTCTATGGAGAAGATGAAGACTTCTCTGAAGCATATAAGGTATGTTCTGATTTTGAGAATCACTTTCACAGTCAATTCTCAGAATAGAAATTGCAGAGTCGAATTTTGTTCAAGGGGAATCACTTGTATGTTCCAAAAGGTTCAATGAGAGAGAATCTCATCCAGGAGAAGCAGAATGGTAGTCTTAGTGGTCATTTTGGTATCAAAAAGACAATGGAGTTTGTACAGAGGTTCTATTATTGGCCCAAGTTTCCAAGGGATGTCAGAAGGTATATGGAGCAGTGTGTAGTTTTTATGAAAGCCAAGGGCGAAGCTGGCAATGTAGGTTTGTATCAACCTCTACCCATTCCCAACAGACCATGGGAATGTATTAGTATGGATTTTGTGGTAGGACTCCCTAAAACTAAGACAGGGTTTGATAGTGCCTATGTGGTGGTAGATAGGTTCAGTAAAATGAGTCACTTTTTTCCTTGCAAGACCACCCATGATGCTAGTTATATTGCTCATCTTTTCTTCAAAGATATTGTGAGGATCCATGGATTTCCATTGAGAATTGTATCGGACAGAGATGTGAAGTTTATGAGTCATTTTTGGAAAACTCTATGGAGCAGACTAGGTACTCACTTGTCTTTTGGATCAGCTTACCATCCTCAAACAGATGGACAAACTGAGGTAATAAATAGAGTGTTAGGTAACCTTGTAAGATGCCTAAATAAGGAGTATGGACAAACATGGGACTTGGTCATATCACAAGCTAAATATGCCTACAATGACAGTGTGAACAAGACCACAGGTAGGATTCATTTTGAGTTAGTATATGGAATGCACCCAAGAGGTGTGTGTGAGCTCAGAGATCTGCGAGCTATGGAGCATAGGAGTGGCAATGCAGAGGATTTCTCTCAAACCATGAAGGAGATTCAGGAGCAAGTGAAGAAGAAAATCACAGAGGCTACTCACAGTTGAAAGCTAAGGTGGATATGTCTAGGAAAGATCTCCAATTTGCAGTAGGTGACTATGTCATGGTCCACCCCAACAACTCCAGATTGCAGAAAGGAGTACCAACTAAGTTGCAGATGAAGAGAGTGGGACCATGTAAAGTGTTAGCTAAGTATGGAAAGAATGCTTACAAGGTGGAGCTTCCTGCAGACTTAATTATTTCACCAGTGTTTAATGTAGCTGACTTGATCAGGTATAAAGGACTAGTGACTAATATGGATCATAACAGTATGGATGTCTTGGAGGATGTGAGTACTATAGTCTTACCTCCTAAGGACAAGTTGCAAGCAGAGAGGATCTTGGAATCCAAAGTGAAGAAGTCTACTTGGCACAACGTGTACATGGAACACCTCATACAGTGGAAAGACAAACCAGAGTCTAAGGCTACATGGGTGGAAGAGGCTCATTTCAAGAAGTATGGAATTGATCTGTCTATGATCTCTCCCCAAATTCCTTAGTGTTTTTGCAAAGGGGGGGAAAATGGTGCAGGAGCACCCATAGGTTGCCATAGGTTGTTTAGGAGGTTGACTAGGACAACTTTGTCTAGGACAACTAAACAATCTAATCTAGTTCATTTTTGTGTGAGCCTTAGTGGAATTTTTGTTGTGAATTGGTCTGATGAAGTTCATGTTGACCATTGGATAGGTGTCATAAGGTTTTAGCTCAATATGAGGTTTAGGACTTTTAGGAATTTTGAATTTTTTTTGAGATGTTGCTCAATTGGAGCTACAAGCGACCAAGAAGAGCCCAAGGGAGAGGGTAACTAATTTGGGTGACCCTATTTATGGGATGCCTTGAAATTGGAGTGAGGTTGGAAGCATTTGAAATTGTTTAAGTTTTGAATTCAAGCAAAGCAGAAGTGATTGTTGAGTGTAATCTCTGGTTTTTGGTTTACTGTGATGCTTTAATGGAGTAGTTTCAGCACTGTAATTCATGCATAATGTAGGAAAGTTTCTCTTAGAATACTGTGTGGCATTATTTAGATTTTTTATTTAGTTTTCAAGCATTGTTTATAGATAGTTTGCTTTCTACACTATTGCTGGTCTGAACTAGATAGTTTGTAAAGAATGGAGGGTTAGTTCACTTTCCCACTGTACAAATTGTACAACCCTTGAGAATTGTGACTAGACTCCATGGTTGTACATATAGTAGGATTTAGAGCTTTTGAAATCATAGGAGCTTTTGATGGAGTCTTCTCCTAGGCGAGCGAAAGAAGAGCCCGGCTAGGAAAGACCATAGTGCAGAGCACTTAAATTGCAGAGGTGACAACTTTATGACAAATTTAATTTTGGAGAAGGAAGGTATGAGACCTACCAAGGTATGGTAAAAAGGAAAAGACTCTACCAATCCATCTGGTGAGGGAAGAGCTTAACAAATTGCACAGAAGCCAGGAAAGGGCTTAAAAGGCCTAGTTTTGTTCATTTTCGGGTTAGGGCTTTGTACGGTCAGTTGAGGCCCAAGACCCCAAAAATCCATGATAGGTGGACATATTAACCAGGAATCCCAAGAAAAGATTGGGGTGTTCTTTGGAAAGTCTTTGGGAAAAACTCTGATTTCTCGAAGAAGGAGACCTAATAGGACTAGTAGCCTTCTAGACCTAATAGGACTAGTAGCCTTCTAGGCCTAATAGTGGGGTTTGGTGAAAGCAACCTGTAGATGGAGCTAGGTGGATCCCTAATACCCTTGATAGGATGGATTGAAGTATTTGGAAGCACCTCCACACCTCTATAAACCCTTTTCAAGAAATTGTAGGTTAGTAGTCTTTAGGGTGGATTAAGGGCTAAGGCTAGTGTTACTGGATTGCACCAAGTGTTGACTTGGGTGAAGGAATTTTGTTGGTAGTTGGGTTGGCAAGGAGAACCATGGGATCTTAAAAAAGAAGAGGTCCTATAGGTTGCAATTGGTGGAGAAAGACACCTTAGAATTCTTCTAAGAAAGACTCAGAGCATGAATCAATGAGTGATTCATCCAACCTCCCTATCAATAGACTTAGACTATTCTCCACCTCAAAAGAGGCATCATATCGACATCACTCAAGGAGAGAGCTCGTGAGTGTGTTACAATGAGCCACGATCGAAGTCTTCGACAATTCAGGTACATTTTTGTCCTTCCTTTCTCTCATCTTAGTCTTTGGTCCATCTTGTTACGTCCACCGCTCTGATCACCTGGGGTGTTGACCTTTAGTTTTTGCTTCTACATCCGCGGGGAGTTCCCACCAAGCTCCCTTCTCTATAGGGGAATAGGTGGCTTTTACTCTGCCATAGACTTTGCCACTGTTTGTCTAGACCCAATCTGTATATGTTGCTGCAAATCCTTTTGCTTTCGTCGTATCAGCCCTTGCTCAACTTGCTCAACAAATGGTAACTTCTGAGACCCCAATACCATTATTTTTTCTTATGAGCGCTTCCACCACTCTCGAGACTGGAACTTGGTATAATGTTCCCCCTTTCTCTGCATTAATGGTGACTCTACGAAAGAAAACATCATTTGAGTCTTCAATGGTCTCATTCCCTTTTTCTCTTCCTCCTAGTGCACCATTTTTTGATGGACAAATTAGATTAGCAACATAATTTTTTGCAAAAAAGACCATGACTAAGACAACACAGGCCATAAGAATTCAGAAAAGGAAAGAAAAAGATGTTGCAAAGCCTACCAAGCCATGTGTGTAGACCCTTTACAATGAGAACCAGGGATCAATAACGTTCATGACTATGACACCCAATGTCATCAAAACTCAAGGGGAGATGAAACCTAAAGAATATATGATCCATGCTATAGGGCTCAATTTGAACATGACCTAGCCACAAGACAAGGTTGAGCTGATACAAGAGACCCAGAGAGTTGTGATGACTGAATTTTTGAAGCATAGTTGGCAGTTGAAGAAAAGAGAGGAGGAGCTCAGGAATTTCAAGGAACAGGTTGATATCTTGTAGAATAAGGAGAAGGTCAGAGACACCAATTTTTCACACCTATCTAAACAAGAGTGGAAACTCCACGAGGAACTTGTGAAGTTCTAGTCCGAGGATCCTGACCTAGTTTCCAATTTACAGTAGAAGAACCAAGAGCTTCAAGAGCGGTTATCTCAAATGGAAAAGGAAGCATAGGAAAAGGATCACGAGCTACAAAACCAATGAGGTCTATTTGAAAAAGAGATCTAAAGGTTTAAGGTGTCACTGGAAATTGAATCAAGCTCTTGAGGTCAAATAGAGGACCTACCCAAAAGAAAGGGCACATAACTAACAACTCTACAAGAATGACTCAATGCATTAGACAAGAATTATGATGAGTTGATGGAGGAAATCAGGTCAAAAGAAGTTAAGATAAGCCTTTCTAAAATTCCCTTACAGCCCCTTGTTCCTCAATCGGATTCCCTTTTGGTGGCTCAACAACTATACGTCTCCTAATGGGAGAAAGTAAAGTCCTCCTATTTGTCCCTACAACTAGTGCTCCAATTCATGGCAGATGCAACAATTTTAGGCAAGGATATATGTGAGACAATTGAGAAAATTTTGTAGTCCATTGCTGAGAGGGTTCTCGAGGTGGAGCAATTTATGGGAAAATTGTACAAGGTAACTGATGCAAAATTGACAAGGGCAGGGATTGAGGACCAAAGGTTAGCTTCCAAGAAGGAAAAAGAGTTCATCTATTACCATGTGGCAATCCTCCATTCCAAGAGTTTTTTGGCATCCCTGAGTCTAACGATGAATAATTTACAAGTACAATTTTCACATTTGACTCAGCTGGGTTTGCCTTCTCCATTTCTCTTTGATAATTCGGTGGCCATGAGAGAGCATATCACATCAAGAATCGAGGAGAAGAAGCAGAATCTATCTGCTTTCCAATTATTTAGCCAACCTCCCACGGTAGCAAACATTGAAGGCGTTATTCACCTAGTTGCGCGACTTCTTTTCCAGCTTGAGTCTAGGACTAAGACCTCCATGGAGCTACCATTCAAAGAAATCATTGATTTGCATGAGGCACAAGAGAATCTATACGCCTTAAAAACAACATCTGAGGCTGATTGGCTGCCTCTGCAGACCGCCCTTTGAAAGCTTTGTATTTTTCTTGATGGAGAAGGCTCTGGTCTATGAACCAGGATTTTGGGTCATCATTCCACAGGCGAAATGCCGCTGATAGTAGCCAAAATTTGTGGATTAAATAATCCACGAAGCTCCCTTCGGGTTGATTTGTATTCAGCTTTGCAAAAGCCTTGGTCATGCGCGTTGTGTTTCTTAAAATTCCCCAAGCTCCTCTTTTGGTCACGCTTTCATCCGCTTCACCATGTGTCAACAACATGGGCCTTTGAAATCCTTCTCCCCATTATTTTATCTTTGAGCCCTGCCCATGTGCCATGTTGCATAAACCCTCAGATGCCTTTTTAGTGGGCCCCATTGATAGAAGCTCAAGTCAACACCATGCCACATGTCATCCTCATGAGGATTGCATCCCAAGGAAATGAAGGATGGATATAAACCCCACTGCTTCTCCACATGTCACCTCCGAGGGATTTTTGATCACAGGAGAATGAAGAATGAAGAGGAGGCTTTGCTTCTTCACCACATGTCCTAACCAACTCTTCAAGCGGTTAGACATGTGTCTTTCTAAGATTGTTGTTGTTTCAACTTCAAGATTACATTCATCATTTGTTGTTGTTGAGAAAGTATGTCTCAACTTCCAGCCTTGTGCCTTTGGTTTAAAGGACCTGGCAAAAATTTTTGTTTTCAGCATTTACCGCTTTATCACAGTGGCTATGACTAGCCCTGGCAGTATCGTGGTGATAGTCTGGCGGTTACTGCCTTACCGCACATGGTAAAATTTGTAGCCAGCGCTGGTGGTTACTGCCATACCACACGCGGTGATTTCACTCATCGTGGTGATGCGGTAAGGCCACCAACGGCTTGGCTCGATGGTTACTGCCATACTGCAGGCGTTGGGTCCTCTCACTATGGTGTTCGCAATGAGATCGCCAGCGGTGGTCTTGGTGGTTACCGCCCCACCACAAGCGGTGAGTTCGCTCACCGTAGTGGCCGCGGTGAGACCGCCAGTGGTGGGCCTGGCGGTTACCACTCAACCACGGTGGCTACGGTAAGACCGCTAGGGGGTCTAGCCGGCGGTCAGCGCTGTACCACGGGTTGGCCTGGTAGCCTCCGCGGTAGCGTGGTATGACCGCCAGCGGTCTTCTCAAAGGCTACCACCACACCACGGTAAGGGTGATCATGACCGGAAATAGCACGGGTATGCTCGGGGTGAGCTCGACAGAGCTCACCGCCATACCCAAAAGTAAAAGAGAATAGAGAATCCAATGAGGACACATGGCAGGTTGACAACAATTTGATTGGATAATGGCTAATGTAGCAAAGATAGTAATTGCAGGTCGATTTCTAGCTGGAAAAGGAACCCGATTAAGGCAAGGATTTATTGCATGGGTGGCTCGATGCAATCTGAGAAGATTGATTGCTTGCTTGAATGTTCGATGCATGAACCTAGAAGCCATGGGATTGGTTAAGACATTGAATGTGATGTATGACTTTTGCAGTTGAGTACATGTTGTATATACTAACCAAAAGGTGACGGTTTTGATAAGAGAGTTGCAAGTCGATGTGAGAGATTGATTCATTTGAATACTTTGAGTGAAAAGTATTATAACATTGAGGTTTAACTTGAGAGCTATTGTGAGCTGATCAGAGAGTAAGGGCTGATATTGTATGTAATTGATTATTACTATAATACAATTGTTCTTGCTTGGTGTGGTGGGCTTTTTATCTGAAAAGGTTTTCCCACATAAATACTATGTCAATCTATGAATGCTTAATATTTTGTTATCTCTTTTATGCTGCATGTATTCATCTCAGTAGTTTTAAGAAGCTATTAGAACTCATTTTTGTTCTTCTCCTCTATTTTATTAGTGTTAAGGGAATGTATTCCGCACTGTTTGGTCATTAGATCAATCCCTATTTTCCCTTCAAGTGGTATTAGAGCTTGGTCAGTTGTGTTATCCTTGAGAGAATAGGTCAATTTTTTGTGCTAATATTATTTCACTGGGAGTCTTGCATTGTTAAAACTTGTTTCTATTTGAGATGGTGAGTACATCAGGTAGAGTAGATATTGAAAATTTTAATGGCAGCAACTTTGAGTTATAGAAACTCAAAATGGAAGACTTGTTGGTGGATAGAGACCTTTGGATAGCAGTTTCTGGAACTATGCCACAAGGTATGACGCAAGGGGATTGGGACCTTGCTAATAGAAAAGCAAGAGGTCTAATAAGACTGAGTCTGGCCAATTCTATACTCCTAAACGTCCATGAGGAGACGTCTGCAGCTTCATTATGGAAGAAGCTTGGAGATATTTATTAGGGAAAGTCTCTGGTAAATAAGTTATTCCCGAGGAAGAAGTTGTACTCCTTGAAAATGGAAGAAGGTGCATCTGTTGCAGACCATCTGAACTCGTTTAACATGAGTGTTACTCAACTAGCATTTCTATGTGTAAAGACTGAGGAGGAGAATCATTGCATGCTCCTATTTTGTTTGTTACCTGATAGTTGGGATCATCTGGTGATGGCTATTGGAAACATGAGCACTGCATTCAAGATGGATGACGTGGTTGCTTTGCTTTTGTCTGAAGAATTGTGAAGGAAGTCTTCTGGGATGGCCAAAGAGGCTCTTGTTGTTCGAGGTAGACCAAAGGAGAAAGGCAAGAAGAAGGACAAGAAGTCAAAATCCAAATCTATAGGGAGATCAAAGTCTCCTGGTAAAAATTTCAAGGTGAGATGCTGGAACTGCGGGCAACTTGGTCATATCTGAAAGGATTGTAAGGACAAGAAGAAGAAGAATGCTTCAGACAATGAATATTCTCAAAGTGATGCAGACGCCTTCATTGCAGCAGCCTTGACAACTCAGGCATCAGATGATGTCTGGCGGGTTGACTTAGGTGCGTCCTTTCACATGACATCCAATAGAGAATGGTTCTCTAAATACAAGAAGCATGATGGTGGACAGGTGTACTTGGCAAGTGATTCAATGTTGGAGATAGTTGGCAAAGGGAGAGTCAAAATTTAGTTTCCTGATGGGAGAGTCAAAGGTATTTGTAGCATACTGCATATACCAGGTTTGGCTCAAAATCTTCTTTCTGTCAGTAAATTAAATGATGCTGGTGTAGAAGTTTCTTTCTCTATTAGAGGATGTAAAATGGCTAGAGGTGCAATGGTGTTGGCTAAGGGTGTTCGTATTGGAACTCTGTACAAGTTGGATGCACGTCCTGTTCAATGTAACAGTGCCTCTATAAAGTCAAGAAAATCTGCTCCTGTAGAGGAAGATGATGACTCTTCTCTGTTTGCAAATGCTTTGGAGGTAAGACTCCCAACAGAGAAGACTATGCTATGGCATCATAGATTAGGTCACATAGGTGAAAAAGGTTTAAAAACCTTGAAGAATAAAAATCTTGTAGAAGGG
This sequence comes from Sequoiadendron giganteum, assembly GCA_007115665.2. Taxonomy (NCBI): domain Eukaryota; kingdom Viridiplantae; phylum Streptophyta; class Pinopsida; order Cupressales; family Cupressaceae; genus Sequoiadendron; species Sequoiadendron giganteum. The sequence continues at coordinate 403,449,070 of CM021110.1, read as the reverse complement.
CTTGATGATTGTAACCTTGAGTTCAATTTTTGCAAACATTGTATCTATGGAAAACATCACTGTGTTTCATTTTACTCTAGTCCTCATAAATCTTCTGGTATATTGGATTATGTTCATTCTGACATGTTTGTTCTAGTTAATGTTGCTTTGTTATTGAAGTCTAGATATTATGTTCCTTTTATTGATGATTATTTGAGAAGGGCATTTGTATACTTTCTTAAAAGTATATCAGAAGTGTTTAGTCAGTTTAAAGAATTTAAATCTTTGGTAGAGAATCAGACTGGAAGGAAAATTAAATGTTTGAGGACAGACAATGCCGGTGATTTTTGTTCTGCAGATTTAGAAAGGTATTGCACTGATCGTGGAATTAAAAGGCATAAGACAACGCCTTATACTCCACAGTAGAATGGATTTGTTGAAAGGTTGAACATGACACTGATGGAAAAGGCAAGGAGTATGCTGAGCAGTGCTGGTTTGGAGCAAAGGTTCTGGGCTGATCTTGTGGCTAAAAAATGTTATTTGGTAAACTGATCTCCTTGCTCTGCTCTTGTTGATAAGACACCTTTGGAAGCATGGTCTAGTAAGAAGCGCTCTCTGGGGTATGTTCGTGTCTTTGGCTGAGGCATATATTTATGTGCTAAATGAAAAGAGATCGAAATTGGATAACAAGGCTGTCAAGTGTATTCTCATTGGCTATGGAGTTGGTGTGGATTGATACAAGCTTTGGAACCCTGTTACTGAGAAGGTTTTGTACAATAGAAGCATGATATTTTGTGAGCTGAAACCTTCAGTAAGTGATCAACAGCTTGAGACAAATCAGAGTGACAAGTAAAAGGATGCAGTTGAGATTCCTCAAACTCTAGAAAGGGAAGAGTTGCATGGTGTACCTAATATTGAGGAGAGTTCAAGAAGATCTGGAAGTTCTAATGATGAAGAATCACAACCTCAGCCTATAAGAAGATCTACATGAGAAAAACAACAACCTAAGAGGTATGGTTTCTCACTGTTAAATTCAAACTATGCCTATGCCTTAATTACTAGCACTGACGAGCCTAAGACTATAAAAGAAGCAATCAACATGTCTCATTCAAATTCTTGGTTGGAAGCTATGAATGAAGAGATGGATTCATTGAAGAAGAATGAAACCTAGGATTTGGTACCATTGCCAAAAGGGCGAAAGCCTGTTGGCTATAAGTGGATATTCAAAAAAAAGACAGGCCTTGATGGCAGTGTTGAGAAGTATAAGGCACGACTGGTTGCAAAGGGATTTTCCCAGATTGAGGGAATTGATTATGGAGAGATTTTTTCCCCTGTAGAAAAGTTGACATCCATCATATTTTTTTTCTCATTGGCAGTTGTGTGTGACTTTGAAATTGAGCAGATGGATGTGAAGACATCGTTTCTCCATGGTGAGATGGAAGAAGAAATTTATATGTCCTAGCCTGAGCATTTCATTGTGAAAGGTAAACAAAATATGGTCTATAAGTTAAATAAATCTCTGTATGGTTTGAAGCAGTCTCCTAGAATGTGGTACCAAAAATTTGACACATTTGTGTTGTCTATGGGATTTGTAAGATCAAAATCTGATCATTGTGTTTATCATAAATCTGAGAATGATCGTGTGCTTGTTATTATACTGTACATGGATGATATGTTATTCATAGGAAATAGCAAGACTATGATTTCTGATCTTAAATCTCAACTGTCTGCAAAGTTCGAAACGAAAGATCTTGGTGCAGCTAGGTATATTTTGGGAATGGAGATAACCAGGGATAGAACAAGCAAAATGATTTGGGTAAGTTTGAGTAAGTATGTGAACATAGTTCTGGAGAGATTTGGGATGAATGACTGCAAGCAGCTAGTTGTTCCAGTTATGCAAGGAACAAACCTATTTGTTGAAGATTGTCCAAAATCTTCTACTGAGATGGACATGACTAGTGTGCCCTATGCAAGTGTTATTGGCAGTTTGATGTATGCAATGGTCTGTACAAGACTAGACATTGCCCAAGTAGTGGGAGTTCTAAGTTGTTTTATGGAAAATCTGTGAAGATCACATTGGGATGTTGTGAAGAGAGTGTTCAGGTATTTGAAGGGGACTTCAGATTATTCTTTGTGTTACCATGGTAGTTTAGTTGCATCATAGATAACACTCAGCATTCAAGGATATGTTGATTCTAATTGGGCAGGGGACATTGACATCAAAACATCCACCAGTGGATATACGTTCATGTTTAATGGTGGAGAAATCAGTTGGATGAGCAAGCGACAGGCTATAGTTGCTTTATCCATGACAGAGGCAGAGTACATGGCTGCAACTCATGCCTACAAGGAAGCAGTTTGGCTAAGGCATTTGTGTTTAGACATTGGTTTTAATGTAGGGTAGATCACTATCTGTTGTGACAATCAGAGTGCCATTTTTTTGGCAAAGAACCCGACTTTCCATGCCAGGACGAAGCACATTGATGTGGATTTTCATTTCATGAGGGACATGGTGGAAGATGGAAGGATCTATCTTGAAAAGGTTGACACTTTGAAGAATGTTGTAGATGCTTTGACAAAGTCGGTGAGCATAGACTAGATCAGATGATGCGTAGAATCGATGGGCCTTGGGGCCTATGACTGTCAGTGATTTTTTGAAGTCTAGAGGAAGCTGGAAGTGTTCGCCAAGTGGGAGCTTGTTGAGAAAGTATGTCTCAACTTCCAGCCTTGTTCCTCTGGTTTAAAGGACTTGGTAAAAAATTATGTTTTCAGCCTTTATCGCTTTACCACGGTGACTATGACTGGACCTAGACATACCACGATGACAGTCCTGGCAGTTACCACCTTATCATGCATAGTGAGTTCACTCACTAGGGTGGCACGGTAAGGCATTCTGCGACTAGCTTTGGCGGTTACTACCTTACCGTGCGTAGTGAGTTCACTGACCATGGTGACGCGGTAAGGCCGTCAATGGCCTAGCTTGGCGGTTACTGCCATATTGTAGGTGGTGGGTCCTGTCACCACGGTGTCTACGGTGAGACCACTAGCAGTGGTCTTGGCAGTTACCGCCCCACCATGGGTGGTGAATTCGCTCACTGTGGTGGCAGCTGTGAGACCACCAACAGTGGGCTTGGCAGTTACCGCTCTAGCATAGGTGGTGAGCTTTCTCACCGTAGTGGCTGCGGTAAGATCACTAGGAGGTCTAGCCAGCGGTCACCGCTCTACCGCAGGGTGGCCTGGCGGCCTCTGAGGTAGTGCAGTATGAGCTCGGTTGAGCTTGGAGCTCGATCACCCGAGCTCTACCAGTTTGGCCCAAAAGTAAAAGCGAATAGCAAATGGAATGCGACACATGGTAGGTTGACAACAATTTGATTGGCTAAATGCCAATGTAGCAAAGGCAGTAATTGCAAGCCGATTTCTAGCTGGAAAAGGAGCCCGATTAAGGCAAGGATTTATTGCATGGGTGGCTTGATGCAATCTGAGAAGATTGATTTCTTGCTTGAATGTTCGATGCATGAACCTGAAATCTGTGGGATTGGTTAAGACATTCAATGTGATGTATGACTTGTGCAGTTGAGTACATGTTGTATATGTTAACCAAAAGGTGACAGTTTTGATAAGAGAGTTGCAAGTCGATGTGAGAGATTGATTCATTTGTATACTTTGAGTAAGGGCTGATATTATATGTAATTGGTTATTACTATAATACAATTGTTCTTGCTTGGTGTGGTGGGTTTTTTACCTGAAAATGTTTTCCCACGTAAATATTGTGTCAATCTATGAATGCTTAATATTCTATTATCTCTTTTATGATGCATGTATTCATCTTAGAAGTTTTAAGAAGCTATTAGAACTTGTTTTTTCTCTTCTCCTTTGATGTATTATTGTTAAGGGAATGTATTCCACACTGTTGGGTCATTAGATCCATCCATGTTTTCCCTTTAGTTGTGAGTGCGCTTTTTTTGAGTAAACTAAGCATCTTTCTGTTACGATTTTTCTTCGATTCATCCAAGGGGAGGATGATGCGTGCCTATGGAAATTTTTGGGCCATTGGATTCAAGGCAGTGGTAAAGCTCTATATATAATGTTGTAATTCTCTATGAAAGGGTGAGAAAATAATAGAAAGAAAAAGATTGAAAGCTAACAGGCCTTTGTATTTATTTTTATTATTACATTAAGACTCACAGACTATGCTAATTGTTCGGCCTCTTTGTTTCTAAGTTAATATAAGACATTGTATTGTGCTATTTGTTGTACTGAGTAGTTTATTTGCAAAATTTTTATAATTTCAATAAAAATTTGTTGTTTGGGATCATGTCTCAGACTCTTCTTGTTCAATAAATGTGTATGGAAGTTATATTATGTCATTTTGTTAAATTTCTTAGGATTTTCATCTATGTTTCTGTTATTCTCAGACATAGTAGATTGTTGAACAAGCCCTCAAACCTCATCCAAAAGGAAGGTTTCTTGTGCCTAAAACACTTACATCTTGGTGCATCGCCTTAGGAATCAGACTTTATTTTTATATCTGCTTCCTTTTCCCATTCTAAACTCCCAATTATAGGTAGATCCAACTTCTTTAAAAACCCGTAGGTTACTTAGTTTAGCACAATTGGTCCCCCATTTACTGAGTTTCCGATAAGGCTATTTGTCTAGCAATTCTAGGCATCAACAACATCCATAACTTCTTTGAAAGCCTTCTTCTCCAAATGAATAAGCTTCAATATATAGAGAATGTGAGAGTATAAAACCATAATTGGTTTCAAATAAAGCCTCCAATTACTAACTTTAAATCCCATGCCCCAATTTGAGAAGAATAAAATATAAAAAATAAAATAACTCATTATAAATATGACCCACATATGAGCACCTAGCTCTTGGCCAATGATCTTGCTCAACTATGACAACTTCATTGATTCTCAATGGCTCTAACGGCTTCCAAAATGGACATGCAAAAAAATGCAAAGCTTGTGGGACAAACATGCAAATGCATGCAAGGCATGCAATTGAACATGCAAGCACATGCACCTCTAGTGGTCCCCAACAAGAAATAGGATTCCCAAAAAGAATATTTTCCCATTTATGCCTTAGAAACATTTATCAATGCATAATTTCCACAAAAAATACAATTACAATTTTCCCATAAGGTAAATTACAAAGTTGCAAATCAAAATATTTATTATCCTAACCCCTAAACCTTTAATCAAAATAAACATATTGAAATAACAATATTTTTGGTGATACATGATTGTGATTTCACCTTAAATGCTCTTGCATTAGACACCTGGAGGGTAGAAGAAAAGTGAACCTATCACTTCTCAAGAAGATAACCAAGATGATTAACCTCAGCTTTTGACAACCAAAATGAGTCTTCCATAGGCCTTCCAAACTATTTTACCAAGTACTCCATATACTGCTTATGCCTTGTACTCCTACTCACCCTATTGTCCAAATTTTCCTCTATCTTCTCCTCTTCTAAAGTAGGTGTTGATACATGAATTGGTTCACGTGTTGTACCTTTATCAATTTATCAATTTCAGCTTCATGAAACTTTTTTAAATCAAAAATATTGAATATTGGTGAAATATTAAGTCCACTAGGCAACTCTACTTCATATGCATTACCTGAATCATGCTTACTTACAAGGCTCAAACTTATTCACTTTTAGCTTGTTATAAGTACCAATTGGAAATATTTTTTTTCTCAAGTGTATCATTACCTTATCACTAACTTGAAACTCCTTATGTCTCCTCTTCAAATCTACCTTGGACTTGTATTGAAAATTCATTTTACTTATGTGTTTTCTTACCTCTTCTTGTAAGATCTTTATGTGATCAACAAAGTCCTCTGCTTTTACACTTTTCTTATCAACATTATCAATCTGTTTAGAAACTAAAAAAACTCTTGGGTTTTTGCCATAAACAATTTGAAATGTTGACTTACCTATATTTCTATTCACTAAGTTGTTATATGCAAATTCTTCTTGAGGTAGAATCAAATCCCACCCCTTTGGCTTGTCTCCAACTAGACATCTCAACAAATTACCCAAGCTCCTATTCACCACCTCTATTTGGCCATCTGTTTGAGGATAATAGGTTGATAAAAACTTCAAATCATCCCCTATCTTATTCTATAATTTCCTCCAAAAGTATCCCATAAACTTTGTATCTATTTCTAAAATAATGCTCTTCAGAAGACCATGTAGCCTCACTACCTCCCTAAAAAACAACTCTACAACATGCACAACATCATTAGTCTTTTCTCAAAATTATTCATTTTTAGCTTGTTATAAGTACCAACTATAAATATTTATTTTATCAATTGTAAGATTATCTCATCACCAACTTGAAACTCCTTATGTACCCTCTTCAAATCTGCCTTGGAATTGTACTAAAAATTCATTTTATTGATGTGTTTTCTTACCTCTTCATGTAAGCTCTTTATGTGATCAACAAAGTCCTCTTCTTCTGCACTTTTCTTATCAACATCATCAATATTGATCATATCTAAAACAACTCTTGGGTTTCTTCCATAAACAATTTGGAATGGTGACTTACCTGTATTTCTATTCTTTGAGTTGTGACTTACCTCCCTGAAAAACAACTCTGCAACATGCACAACAAGGCTCAAACTTCTTCATTTTTAGCTTGTTATAAGAACCAACTGGAAATATTTTTTTCTCAATCATTTCCTCATCACCAACCTGAAACTCCTTATTCTCCTCTTCAAATCTTCCTTGGAATTGTACTAAAAATTCATGGTATTGATGTTTTTTCTTACCTCTTCATGTAAGCTCTTTATGTGATCAACAAAGTCCTCTACTTCTACACTTTTCTTATCAACATTATCAATCTTGTTCAGATCTAAAACAACTCTTGGTTTGATTCCATAAATAATTTAGAATGGTGACTTACCTATATTTCTATTCACCGAGTTGTTATATGCAAATCCTTCTTGAGGTAGAATCAAAGCCCACCCCTTTGGCTTGTCTCCAACTAGACAACTCAAAAAAATACCCAAGCTCCTATTCACCACCTCTATTTTTCCATCTATTTGAGGATGAAATGCTGAGAAGAACTTTAAATCATCCCTTATCTTCTTCTATAATTTCCTCCAAAATTATCCCACAAACTTTGTATCTCTATCTGAAACAATGCTCTTTGGAAGACCATGTAGCCTCACTACCTCCCTAAAACACAACTCTGCAACACGCACAATATCATTAGTCTTTTTACATGGAATGGAATGTGCCATCTTCAAAAATATATCTACCACCATATGTATTGAATCATATCCCCTTAGGGTCCTTGGAAAACCCAAAAAATAATCCATATTAATCTCTTCCCCTATCCTCTCAAGTATCAGAAAAGGCTAATATAAACCGGTGTTTTGACTAGTCCCTTTTGCCATTTGATAAATCCTACAAATTTGAACATATTTTCCAATATCTTTCTACAATTGAGGCCAATAACATCTCTCTCCAAAAAGTGCTATGGTTTTATCAAAACCAAAATAGTTTTCAATTCTTCCACAATGTTTTTCCTTAATCAAATTCATTCTCATTGAACTTTTAGGAATACACAACTTATTACCTTTGAATAAGATGTCATCTTAGGTTAAATAATCCAACCACTTAGTTCTATCAATAGAAATAGGCTCATTGCAAGCCTTCTAAGCCTCTCCAAAATCTAGATCCTCTTCATACAACTCCAACTCATTGAATCCAACAACCTCAACTTGCATTTCAATCAACAAACCTTGCCTTCTACTCAAAGCATCTGCAACCCTATTAGACTTCCCACTTCTATGTTTAAAAACAAAATTGTAACTTTGCAAGAACTCTACCCATTTCATATGCCTCTAATTTAACTTCCCTTGACTACTCAAATATTGAAGTGCTTAATGATTAGTAAACAAAACAAACTCCCTAGGAAAAATATAGTGTCTACACTTTTCAATGCTTGCACAATAGCATAAAATTTCTAATCATAAACTAAATATTTTATTTTTGCATCATTTAACTTCTCACTAAAGTAAGCAATAGGTTTACCTTCTCGACTTAGGACAACTCCAATCGCATTACCATTTGCATCACAATCAACTTGAAATACATTTCTAAAATCCAGAAGTGTTAAAAGAGGCTACTCCATCACTTTAGCCTTCAACAAATCAAAACTTCTTGTTGCCCCTATAGTTGATTTGAAATCCCTTTTCTCTCCTTTCATGGTCTAAGTTAGTGGTGCACAAATACTACTGAAACCTCTAATAAAATTCCTATAAAAACTTTCCAATCCATGAAATGGTCTCACCTCTGTAGCACATCTAGGTGTAGGTCATTCTAAGGGGTTGATGCAAGAAGTTGGGTCCACAAGAAGCTCAAAAAGTGGAAGTGGTTTTGTTTTTTTTCATAATTTTTCACACTTGGATTGAAAATTTTAAGCACTTGCACAATGAATCATAAAAAGGTCAGTAATATGAAATTTAGTATTTTGAATCTAGTCTCCAAATATGTAATTTATTCAAATGCCTAGATGATAGAAATTAAATTTTCATAGGCATGTATAAAAACCATTTTTTGAAAGTTTCTTTTTACCATACCATGCACATGTACGGACACCACTTTTTGACCTAAATAAAAGTATTTTTCTAATTCCTTTTGGGGAAAGATATGTAACAACATGAAGATTGATGAGGATTATTTTTTGTAATTTTTTTTTTAATCTTTTTATAGAATTTTTATTGGCCTAATTGTTTTTAAAAATCAACGTGTACAGACAACATAATTAGACCTAAACTAGGATTTTTTTTGCATTTTTTTCATTGTGTAGAGAATTGTCTAAAGAATGATGTCATATAATTTTTTTGTTAAAAAACTAACCAAAAAAAAATAAAAAAGTATGATATTTCAAGTTTATGGACCTGCTTGCTTAGAAATTAATTAAAAATAGAAAACATAATCCAATATTAACAAAAAATATATATTTGGAAACTAGACATCATATCCTATAATGGGTTTTAATTTCATAGATTAATTTGGAAAAAAAATCCATCAGCTATATTGCTAAAGTTGGATATTTTTGTTGAACCCACTTTAGTTTTTAGTTGGAAGTCAAAAGCTATAGGTCATATTGCCAAGCCTTTCCCGAGCCTAAAATCGAGGCAAGAAGTGGGTTAGAAATTCTAAAATTTTAAAAAGTGTGCCCATTATAAAACGTGTAGGTTTTTTATTAAAAAAACGGGTACCCATTCCTTATTTACTCATTTGAAAACAGGAACGGGTACGCGTTATATAATGAGTACCTGTTCTAAAAATAGAATAGGTACCCACTTTATAACGGGTATGTGTTTCTATTATAATTTTTTTTTCCCCAATTTTGGAAAAACCTATTAAGCATGTTCTTTCTGCAACATTATTTTTCTATAGTACATACCGAAAGTGCCATTTTCTATAATTTTTAATTCAATCTTGTCTTGCACAATCTCTTAACATGTCATATTCTATTCAATTTTTTGAAGGAGACAATTGTAGGTTGAATTTTCTGAAGTGGAATCAAGTACAAGGTATTTTCACAAGAAGATTTGAAAAAAGAGATATTTTGGATGTATTCATATATTTTTGTACTTCAAAGTTTATAGAAGAAAGGAGCTTCATATTATATAGTTTTATTTCAATATTTGGAGGTAGCAATTGGAAAATAGGTTAAGAATCATATAATTTTTTATCAAGAGGGCTTGCTAATCATGGGATCAAAGCAAAGGAAAAAAAATGTAGAAAGTTAATGACACCTGAAGAAATTGAAGCAAATAGAGAAATGTAGGCAAAAAGACAAAGGGATAGAAGAACAAGGATTTGTCAAATGTAAAATTTGGAAGCATCTAGTTCTATGAATGTTGAAGAGGAAACCATGAAGTTTGAGATAAATGTAGATGATACAAATGTGGAGATGGTGAATATGGAAGAAAATGCAATTATGGAGACAAACCCAACTATGCCTTCAACTTCAACTTTGAATGATATGGAAATAGCACCTATGCAAACAACTTCAAGTATGTCTTCAAATCCACCTCTCAATGATAAGGAAAATGCACCTATTTAAACAACTTAGTGAAGTATGTCTTCAAACCCAAGTCTTGATAGTATTGATCTTATTTATTTAGATGAAGTTAGATACACCATTGATGGTATCAATAGTTCTAGTTTTGAAACAATGCAAAAACAAAATAATGATGAAATATCTTATATGAATGCAAATGAAAATTGAATCCTTCATATTGATGAAAATGAGAATGAACTCCCTTGTATGTTTGAAAACAAAAAATGAAACCCCTTGCATGAATGAAAATGAAACCACTTGTATGAATGAAAATGAATTTTTTTCTTACAAATGAAAGAGATGTGTTAGATAACCTTCCTCGTAAAATTTCTTGGAGACAAATGAGAACTCATGGAAATAGATTATATAGAATAGTTTTTTATAGAAAGAAATTAGGATTTCAATGTCAACTCATGATGCAATTGATGGAAGTGTGGAAAATGTGAAAAGTGATGAAAAATTATGCATTTTTGTAAAACCAAAAAAAAAAATGATTCAATAGAAAAATGCATATCTAGTGTTGTCAATGCTATTGATTCTATAGGAAAGAAAATTCGATCTAAAGATAAGAATGCAACACATCATGCAATAACAACTACTCTAGTTAATAAATCAACTTCAAATATAAAAATGTTAAGTAAGATTAGTAAATATATAAAATTAAATATTGAAACTTTAATAAGAGAAGCTAAAATAAGAGAAGTATTGAAAATGATTCAATTAATTAATGTTGGAGTTTTAGTGGTAGACTCTCAAGGTCAAACATTAAATTATCTAATGAAATCAAATCTTTAATCAAAAAATATTGGCATGATAATACAAGAGTGTCCCTAATATTAAAGATGTTTTAAAATTAAGGGTGGGGTCAAAAAACTATGACCCTCATCTAAAGCAGCTATTAGATATGACTGAAACTGAATTTTATAAAAAAAAAGTTAGATGATTCAATCTTACCAAATATTAGCATAAGTCAAAGATCATTTGAAAAATGTAAACCTTGGTACATTAGAATTAATAAACAACGAATCTCTTGTTGTTGTAAAACTCGTGTACAATTTTGTTATTATTATGACTTTTTTGATATATACATTGTATGTTGCATGCTAACCAAATTATGCAATACATTTGTGGTATTAATATGCCACCTGAAACAATCAAATATTTTCTAGCTGGTTTGTTTTATGAACCCTCTAATGGAAACTTATTTTACTTAAATACATGTGTTTCTAGATAATGCAATAGATGTGGCAACCTTTCATTGTTAGGAGAATGTATGCATGAAAGTAGTTTACATGAATTTGGACAACAATTAGTGGATGTTAATTTTTTTTTTAAATGTTGAATATTTTATAAAGGATGGAAATTTTGGAAAACGTTGTGAGATAATTGTGAAAAAATTTAGTGTGCATGCATTTATTAGAGAATTTAAAGATAAGATTGTACCTAAATATGTAAAACACTCTCAATATGCTTGTTGGATTGATGGTAAATTTTGTACGTGTACAAACACATTTCCAATTGGAACTATATTGTCAATTGTTCATTTTGCAAAAAACTATACTCTCGCTCCACAAGAATAAATTCAATCCCAATATTATAATTCAATACAAGTACCCATATTTGTTCATATTGTATATAGACGTGTAGATGATAATAAAGAAGATAATAGATTTTTTTTGAGAGAGTGTCATTTTTATGTGAGTGATAATTGATTACACTCATCTAAGTTTGTTCAATATTGTTTTAATATATTTTATAAAAATTTAAAAGAGAGAGGAATTCAAATGAGAGAACATCTCATATGGTCAAATAATTGCACAGGTCAATTCAAGAATGCTATAATATTTTATTGGTTATGTAGAGCTCATAAAGAAAATAATATCCAACACATGTGGATTTTTTTTTTAAGATGAACATGGTAAAGGAGACCATGATGGAGCAAGTGCATGTGTGAAAAGGTCTTGCTAGAGAGTAACTAAAATTTGAGGATGCAACGAAATGCAAAGATGCACGTCCAATTGTAGATTGGTGCAACACAAAATTATCTATAGAAACAAGTGAAAGCTCAATAATTCGATGCTTCTTTTGGTTAGTTGAAGAAAATGATATTTTTACTTGACAAGATTGTGAAATAATTTTATTTTTTTAAGCAAGAGTCGAATACCACGATATTATTAATAGTATAATATATAGGTAATACAAAATCAAGGCTTTGGGGGGACATACCGACAGGAAAGAGCCAGGGAGAAAACCTCCGATTATAGCCCCAAAATGTGTACAAATGGACTAAAATGTTGATGAGAAATCAAACAAGCCATATTAAAAACCTATAAATCCTACCTAATAATCTACCAATTTCCAGCTATATACAATTTGTTACTATTACCCCACCCAAAGTACAAAGATTTATACCCAAAACCAAATTAATACATAAACCCCGTGCATAAGAGAATATACTAAATAATGGAACGTCCACAGAACCTTGGAAGGCAAGCAAACAAAAATCGTGCCCTGAACTGAATTTTCACCTTGCCCTTCAATCAGACCCTGCAACCTAAATCATTGGAAAAAAATATACCCCATGAATGGTTCATCATCCTCATTTTCCTCCTGAATACGAGCTCTGGTAGGATGACCGTGTTGATCCCTGAAACTTGGAATTTCCTCGAAAACCTCCGTTGCATCCCATTTATCCTTTGCTAACTCCACCGGTGCTAGTTTGGGAAGGCAACTCTAACACATTTTTCCTCAATTGCCCAAACCGTGTAGAAACTGCAAATGTTGATCTCATCAAGCGCTTGAAATAAGTACATTGGTACAATTCACTACTTTACTGGCCACCGCCACGTGGCTTCCTATTGGGGCTTCCCTATGAGTCACTTCACTTTCATTTTGTCGGGCTCTGTATGTTTGACACATCGCCTCGACTTGTGGCAGCTAAATATCCTTTTATGAAAACCATGCAGACACATTTTTCCTCAATCACCCAAACTGTGCAAACACTGCAAATGTTGATCTCATCAAGCCCAAGTGAAATAAGTACATTGGTACCGCTCGCTACTTTTTCGGTCACTGCCATGTGGCTTCCTATTAGGGCTTCCCTACGAGTCACTTCACTTTCATTTTTTCGGGCTTCATATGCTTGACACGTAGCCTTGGCCTATGGTAGCATCTGCATTCTCTATCTTGGTGACATTGAAGTACATTGGTAACGCTTGCTACTTTTTCAGCCATCGCCACATGGCTTCCTATCGGGCCTTCTGTACAAGTCGCTTCACTTTCACTTTTTTGGGCTTTGAATGCTTGACACATCGCCTCGGCCTGTGGCAGCTAAATATCCTTTAATGAGAATCGTTAGCGAAGTCAATAAATCTGGAGGTAGGAATTGAAGTACATTGGTACCACTCGCTACTTGTCAACCGCCGCCACATGGCTTCCTATCAGAGCTTCCCCACAAGTTGCTTCTCTTTCATTTTGTCGAGCTCCAAATGCTTGACACTTCGCCTCGACCTGTGGCAGCTAAATATCCTATCCTCCATCCGGAACAGTATGCATTTTCCCAATGCATGATTAATGAAGGAAAAATTCGACACTTGCTTCATTTCTTTTTCCACTCAAATGTGTTGAAAATCATTTGATTGCCTAATCACCTTTGCCTCTTGTTCAATTGACTACATTAATCAGGGAAAATTAGACAATTGCTTTAACTCATTTGCAACTATGATCTCCTTATCCGCACATCCTAAGTTTGTTAGAAAATCTGCAACTTTATTCCCTTCTCTATAGGTGTGCAAAATCACAATGGCTTGGAATTTGTCCATAAGAGGCAAGATTTTTTCATGATATAATTTAGATTTCAGTTATATAATTTCCTCTCCCTAGAAGCATTTATGATTAGCATGGAATCACCTTCTATATGTAACTTTGTCACCTTTAAACCCCATGCCAATTCCAAACCCATCAATAATGCTTGTGCTTCAGCATTATTATTTGTACCTTGATGTAGATTGTGAAATAATTAATGGATCAACAAAATGGAATTCGTTTAAGAGTTCAAATGCAAACACATGGACAATATGGAAAAGGGAGCTTGCATGTTTTGTCAATTTTGTATTGTAGGTGATTGGGAGGCCTTTGAAAATATAAAATGGGTTGAAGAATGGCAACAAAGAGCCTTAACACCTACATCAACACATGATCAACATAGAATGACAATTGAAGAAGATAATCAAGTGTTTGCATCAAATGATTATGATCGTGTGTCGGACCTTGTACAAGAATGTACATTAAATTGAATTCAATTTTTTATTACATAATTTTTTAATATATATTTTTATATGTATGCATGTTTATATGTGAATTAAATATATGTCACTCTTTTATTGAATTAAATATTTTTTGCAGGACATGTGTATGTTATTGTTGCACTAGAGGGGAATGAAGAGTAGACAAAGTATTGGTTGGCTATATGTGTTGAGAGAAAACATAAGTTGGTACATCCTAGAGTGGATGATGACAATTTTGAGTATCCAATTGGTTTTGTGGTTACTGTTGGCACCTAGCTTTGAAAATATCTAATAAGAAAAGAATGGTTTGCCTACATTTGAATACTATGAAAGATACAAGAAGATTATACATTACTCACATTTAATTTTGGAAACCAATATAAAACTAGTTAGATATCAAGGGATGCCTGCTAATAAAGTGTTATGGACACTTTCAATGTATTTTTATGAGACAATCATAGATGCATTACAAAAGAGAGAGGATGCATATGCTACAACGGAATAAATAAATACAAGTAAATATATAGTTGTTTATATATTTAATTGATAGTCTATATATAGTTAAAAATTTATCATATAACTTAGAGTCAAGGCTAATGTGTATCTCCCCTTAATCAATGTTCTTATGTTAGTCTTAGGTCATTTCCTAATTATAGTTTTAAATAATGTTTTGTTTCAAGTCTCCCAAAACTATATGCATTTCAAAAAAGAGAGGACATGCATATATTACAATAGAATTAGAATCTAGATACAGGTAACTATATAGCTCTATAAATTTAATTGATAGTCAAAATATAAAACTAAATAATTCATTTTAATTTTATAAAAAATTTATAATTGACTCCATATCCCCTTAAGCCATATCCTCTTATACCCTTAATCCACCTCTTGCATCCCCTTAAGTCATCCTCTTAGGACCCCTTGAGCCATATCCTCTTATCTACCCTTAATCCATCTTCTTGTATCCCCTCAAGTCACTCTCTTAACTCCCCTTAATCCATCCTCTTGCATCCCCTTAATTCATCCTCATAACTCCCCTTAAGACATCCTCTTAGGAACCCTTAAGCCATATCCTCTTAGGTACCCTTAAGTCATTATCTTAACTCTCATTAAACCATCCTATTAGGACCCCTTAAGCCATATCCTCTTATCTATCCTTAATCCATCCTCTTGCTTATAATAACAAATTTATCATGGGTTGAGGGTTAACGGTTCATCTATTATGCTTTAGGTCCAAGGATTTAGGGATTAGAGTTTACAAGATCCTTATAATAAAAAATCTATTATAGGTTGAGGGTTAATATTTCATCGATTATGCTTCAGGTTCTAGGGTTTAGGGATTAGAGTTAACAAGATGCTTAGAATAACAAATCTATTATGAGTTAAGGGTTAAGGGTTCACCTCCCAGGCTTTAGGTCCTAGGGTTTAGGGATTATATTTGGAAAGATGCTTATAATAACAAATCTATTATGGGTTAAGGGTTAAGGTTTCATATCCTAAGCTTTAGGTCCTAGGGTTTAGGGTTTAGAGCTGACAAGATGCTTAAAATAACAAATATATTATGGGTTGAGGGTTAATGGTTCATCTCCTAGGCTTTTGGTCCTAGGATTAAGGGATAGGGTTTAAGCTTTAGGGTATAGAGTTGAAAATATGCTTATAATAACAAATCTAGTATGGGTTGAGAGTTAATGGTTCATCTCCTAGGCTTTAGGTCCTAGGGTTAAGGGATAGAGTTTAGGATTTAGGGTATAGAGTTGAAAAGATGCTTAGAATAAAAAATCTATTATGGTTTGAGGGTTAATGGCTCATCCCATAGGCTTTAGTTCTTAGGGTTGAGGGATAGGGTTTAGGGTTCAGGGTATAGAGTTTACAAGAAGCTTAGATTAACAAATCTATTATACGGGTTGAGGGTTAAGGGTTCATCTCCTAAGATATAGGTCCTAGGGTTTAGGGATTAGATTTGACAAGATTCTTAGCTTAACAAATCTATTATGGGTTAAGGGTTCATCTCCTAGGCTTTAGGTCCTAGGGTTGAGAGTTTAGAGTTGAAAAGATGCTTAGAATAGAAAATCTATTATGGGTTGAGGGTTAATAGTTCATCCCCTAGGCTTTAGGTCCTAGGGTTGAGGGTTTAGAGTTAATAAGATGCTAAGAATTAAAAATATATTACATGATTTGAGGGTTAATGGTTCATACCCTAGCCTTTAGGTCCTAGGGTATAGAGTTGACAAGATGATTAGAATAATAAATCTATTATGGGTTGAGGGTTAATAGTTCATCCCCTAAACTTTAGGTCCTAGGGTTGATGGATAGGGTATAGAGTTGATAAGATTCTTAGAATAACAAATCTATTATGGGTTGAGGGTTAATGGTTCATCCGCTAGGATTTAGGTCCTAGGGTTCAGGGTTTAGAGTTGAGAAGATGCTTAAAATAAAAATTCCATTATGGGTTAACGATTAAGGGTTCATCTCCTAGGCTTTAAGTCATAGGTTTTAGGTTTTAAGGGTTGATAAGATGCTTATAATAAAAAATCCATTATGGTTTAAGGGATAAGGGTTCATCTCCTAAGATTTACTTCCTAGGGTTGACAAGATTCTTAGAATAACAAATCTATTATGGATTGAGGGTTAATGATTCATCCCCTAAGATTTAGGTCTTAGGATTGAGGGATAAGGTTTAGGTTGAGATACCCTTAATTCATCCTCTTGCATCTCCTTAAGTCATTTTCTTAACTCCCCTTAAGTCATCCTCTTAGGACCCCTTAAGCCATATCCTCTTAGGTCCCCTTAATCCACCCTCTTGCATCACTTTAAGCCATATCCTCTTAACTCCCCTTAACCAATTCTCTTAGGACTCCTTTAAGACATATCCTTGTAGGTCCCCTTAATTTATCCTCTTGCATCCCATTAATTAAATCTCTTAACTAATCTTAATCCATATCCTTTTAGGTCCCCTTAAGTCATCCTAGATGTTTTACCCTTAAATCCTTTCGTTGAGCATCCCCTTAAGCCATCTTCTTAGAACCCCTTAAGTCATATTCTCTTAGGTCCCCTTAATCTACTCTCTTGCATCCCTTTAAGTCATTCTCTTAACTCCCCTTAAGCCATTTTCTTAGGATCCCTTAATCCATATCCTCTTAGGTCCCTTTAATCATTCTCTTAACTCCCCTTAAGCCATCCTCTTAGGTCCCCTTTAAGCCATATCATCTTAGCTCCGCTTAAGTCATCCTAGATTGTGTACACTTAAATCCATTCGTTGAGCATCCCCTTAAGTAATTTCCTAATTATATTTAATCATTTTTGTTTCAAGTCTCCCACATTGGTGGCCAATACTTTTGAATTGAAAAACTCATGACAATTAATATAGTAGATCCAATTTTCTAAGATCCAACTCATAACATCACTTGAATTTGTAAGGAATTTCTAATATCCAATTTTCTAAATTTTAGTAAGTTGTTCTTTTCTCTCATGAATTGGAGTTAAATGATTAATAAACATGTAGTTACTTTAATTATTTTTGTAGGTTCCCATCAAGTCAATCTACCATGGATGTCATTGTAAAAAATATTATCATATAAATTATATAAATATCAATTTGTGGACTTGAACTAAAAGTGGATAAGCTTTAATTGTATTTATATGCACATATGTTTCATCATGTTATAGTTGTATACATTATATCTTTTTTGATGTATGAACTTTAATGAACTTATAAATCATATTTTCTATTGTTCCAATTTTATCTTATACATTTAATATATGTCAAGTATAGATTTTTGTTAGTGATGTATATTTTCTAGAATTGGAAAATAGTTAAAATTAGGCCCTTACTTTATTATGAATATGACCTAAACTATAAGGAATGTATTAAATTTCCACCTAACCATGTGATTTTATTGAAATTTGAAAATCATTTTAAGACATCTAAACTTCATTCAACAATGACATCTAAATATATGAAATTTGATTCTAGATAAGAATTTATAGTAATTCTTGTAAATGTAGATAAAATATATATGTGAGTGCATCTAATCATCATAATGAACATAACATACATACATGAGCACATTTAAGATCAAAGTATATTAAATTCCACATGAAATGCTAGATATATCTAAAGATAGTCTGGAATTTAAAACATGTATGAAAATGTATCTAGAGAATATATTAAAGTCAACTCATATAAATAAACACAAGCATGATCATAATGTATTATGTATGTGAAATGATATGAAATAACATGTGAAATGTATATGTCAAGTGGCACATATATAAATAAAACTATCTATAGTCTATAAAATAAAACTATCTAACTATCAAGATGATCAATCAAATCAAGTCTCCTCTTTGTTCCACGTGCACTAGAGGGACCTGTATCATGTTGTAGAAGAGTACAAGAAACTTGAAATTAGATAAAGTTAAAGAAATTTTGATTTAATTTAACATAACTAATAAAATCATTAAAATAATTTTTTAAATTTAAACAACTGAAAGTATGCATAGATTACCATCTGATCATCTAATACATTGGCACATTTACTTCAATGGATGGTATAACTGTTGGTTGAGGATGAAATTATTGAGATGACAATTCTTGGATATTCAAATAAAGTAAATAATTTATGTTAGACAATATTAGTGATAAAACTGATTTTAATTGAATAGGAAATATACTTAAAGTTTAGTACCTCTAATGACATGGCCTCATGGTCATGACCGTGATGAGGAGCCTACCTACCACTTATAAGGATACTGCTAGCATATATATATATATGAAACATGTATATATTTAAATTTAAATATGAATTTGAAATTTAATTTTGAATTTGAAAAATTAAAATAATCATAGTACATCTAGTGAGCTTTTAAAGCACCTGTAAATTTCAAACTTCTAGATAACTTTTGAAAACACGCACCATAGATGACCCATGCATAAAATTCGATGATGACTTGAGAGTTCTCACCACACCTTTTGGTTGGTCGGTCATGGATATTGCATGACCTCCCTGCATAGATACAATATATCATTTTGAACACATGTGTATAGTTTTAAAAATTAAATTAGATATGGACATAAATTAATATATATATTGGTTTACTTGATCGTAATGTGTGCCCACTTCTACAATTGTTGATGTAAAACAAACACAATCATATCGAGATGACCTCCTATAATTGTGCATCTACACCGAACACTTCTTGAATTTATATATATATATATATATATATATATATATATATATATATATAATTTAATGTTATTATTTACATGAATTTTTCACATTTCAAACAAATTAAAATGTTCCTTGAAAAATGTACATACCTATGTAGGATGATTTTGATAATATAGTAAATCCAAAAATGATTCCACCGGTGCTACATGTGCATTTGAAGTGGATGTCTAAGTATGCCCATGGCATGGATGACTAGTCTCATCTCCTCCATTCTCTCTATCACCCACCTTAACTGCCATGTGGGTAGTCAAATCAATGAGATCTCCTTGGAGAGAACTCAATGCTCCTAATGTCGACACAACCGTCTGGTGTTGATATGGAGCTAGAATACCAAGAGATGAAGGAGCAACAATTGATGGAATCAGATCATGTCATTGAGGATCGACATGTGCTCCTAGTCTAGTTTGGGGCATGTCATGCCCAACTCCATAAAATCACCTCATATCAAAATAGTTGGGTTTTTTACCCAACTCAAACTCAACCCATAATTTTCTCAAAAATTAAAGGGGCACCTCGCAATTGGCATGTGGTGGAGTATCAAATACCATCCAACATTTGTCACAAGAATGTACAACTATCTATGGGTGCCTACACCATTTAATTGAAAATCATTTTTTATTGGTTGGAATTGGTTGGTTTGTATGGTGGAGTATCAAAGACCATCCACCATTTGTCCCAAAAATTTGTAGCTATTTGTGGGTGCCTACACCATTTAATTGAAATTCAATTTTTATTTGGTGGAATTGGTTGGTTTTTTGCCCATAAGATATTTCTGAAACTTTTCAAGTGTGTGCATGATTTCCAACATCTCCTTATCATATGTAGAGAATATCCTTTCAACTTCATTAAATTTTTGGATCTCATAAGTAATGGGATGCTTGTCTTGCATCAAAACAGCCCCAATACCAATATCGGATGCATCACACTCAAGCACAAAATGTTTAGAGAAATCTAGTAAAGCCAAAAAAATACAAGTACTCATTACCTTATTAAGATGATCCTTGATTATTTGAGTCTCATCCATCCACCTGAAAGCATCCTTCTTAGTCAAATCTATCAAAGGAGCGGTTAATAAAGAAAACCCCTTCACAAACCATTTATAGTATGTGCATAGACCAATGAAACCCCTTAATTGTGACACTTTCTTGGGTGGTGTCCAATCAAGTATAGATTAATTATTCTCTCTATGTGCCTTCACTCCACCATTCTCAATGACATATCTTAGATACAATAGCTCATTCATACTGAACTCACACTTAGAGGCTTTTGCAAAAAAATAATTAGCTGCTAAGATACTCAATATCTCATCAAGGTGTCAAAGATTCTCTTCCCATATCTTATTATATACTAAGATGTCATCAAAGAAAACCAACAGGAATTTCCACAATTGCTTATTAAACACATGATTAATGCAAGACTAAAAAGTAGTTGAAACATTTGATAATCCAAAGGGCATCACCAAATACTCAAAATGTTTATAGTGACACCTGAAAGTTATTTTGTGTACATCTTGCTCTCGAACTTGAATTTGATGGTATCTTGAACGAAGATCTATTTTGGAAAAATTGACCACTCCATGTAGTTCATCCAACAATTCATCAATACATGGAATAGGATACTTATTATTGATGGTCTTCTTATTAAGTGCATGATAATCTATGCACATCCTCATCATACTATCCATCTTCACCAAAACAACAGAGGAAGCGAAAGGACTAGAGCTAGGTCGTATATTTCTTGCATCCAACAATTCCTAAATAGTCTTCTCAATCTCATTCTTGAATAATTTAGGATGACGATAGGGATCTGTAACCACTATTTTTTTTTCCACCAGCTCAATGACATGCTCAAATCCACAATCTAGAGGTAGTCCATGTGGTAAATCTGGAAAACCCAAACTATGCTTGTTCAACAAGCCTTGTATGTCGGCATGATATCCACGTTGTCCTCTATCAAAATACTTATCTGAAATAAAACACTACACTACCCACTCAGCCTCTGAATTCTAAAAAATTATCTCCATCCTCTTGGTGGAAATAACTATAGGTGCCTCTAAAGATAATCCTCATAACACCACCTTCTTGCCATCTTCTGTAAAACTCAATTGCATAGTTTTAAAGTTCGTGATATATGGACTTATAGAATGCAAGCATTGAACACCCAACACAACATTGGTGTCCTCAATGTCAATCACATAAAAATCATCAGTAA
Source organism: Sequoiadendron giganteum (assembly GCA_007115665.2). Taxonomy (NCBI): domain Eukaryota; kingdom Viridiplantae; phylum Streptophyta; class Pinopsida; order Cupressales; family Cupressaceae; genus Sequoiadendron; species Sequoiadendron giganteum. Next base: position 403,427,266 of record CM021110.1, on the reverse strand, counting down.
AGGTCTGATTACCTAAATTTATACTCAACTATGGCACAATATTAACATAACGCAATGTGCCATTCGTTGTCTTCACTCGAAAACCATCATTCTCTTCAACTTTCAAACCCCGTTTCTTCACATAGGACACATCAATGAAGTTGTGAGTAGCCCCACTATCAATCAATACAAGAACTCACTGTCCTTGAATAACACCCTTAAATTTGAAGGCATTATAATGAGGAGTGGTAGAGGGAGTTGCAATCATACACTCCATCTATGCCAAATCATACTGATGCTCATCTGCGCCTAACTCCCCATCCATTTTCTTCTACTGCTCATCGTGAACCTGGGTCTCGTGCAACTCATCATCACTAGGCTCCTTGAAGACCTCAATCTAGTGGGCCTTTCCTCCACTTCTACATTTATGTCCAGGTGTCAAGGCTCACAAAAATCAAAGAAAAGCCTCTTTCATCTCAACTAATCCCTCAAATCATGAGATGTCCCACCAACTAGCTTAAATATCCCTCTTGTTGGTCTAGTATATTATGGTTTCTTGTCCTTCCTCTTTGGCCAATTATGTGGTGAGGATCTTTGTGGAAACTTGTTAAGAAACCTAGCCTATGGTGTAGATAACTCCATATTCCTTGCACACTTAATAACATCCTACAAGGATGGTGGATCAAAAGCTTTGACCCAACCTTTGAGATGTTTTGACAAACCCTCTATGAACCACGAAATCAACCTCTTCTCAGACACATCGAAAACCATTATGTACAACTGCTGAAATTTTGAAATGTATGCATCAAGTGTCCCAACCTATCTCAACTGAGAAAACTCTTTGGAGTGTGCCCCTAAATCCTTACTATCAAATCACTCTATCAATGTAGTGCAAAATTGATCATAAGAGACTATTGCACCATAACCTTGTGTCACTAAACCATGATACCACCACTCATGTGCTCCTTCAAGGAAAAGGGTGGAAAATTTGATGGCCTTAATCTCCTTCATTTGATTCAGAGAAAGATAAGTGTCCAATTTTTTATCCAAGCTCTAGTCGTACACTTGGATGATTCATCAAAACTAGGTAGGGATAGTTGTCATAACCTCTTCTACAACCCATTATTTTGCTTCCCTTGATTTTGTTTTTGCTTGGGATTTGTATGGTTGGTGAACTCCAAATAGTCCCTGAAAGATATGGTTGATTGAAAACTTGATCCCAAAGCTTGATACTTAGCTAGTATTTTATCATCCCTATTATCTTCAATAGGTTCCTCTTGTGTAGGCTCATCTTCTTGTATGAAAGTAGGCATGAACGGTCTAGATTATGAAGAACCCATGAATTTTCTAGTAAAATAGTCCTTATTTTTTGTAAATTTTCTACTTACTTCTCTCTCTTTATGCACTAAAATCCTTCTATATGTTGTGTTATGAGCCAACTGACTTAAATAAAGATTTTTATCATTTAACAACCTCAACATTTATGAAAACATTTATTTTGCTTCTTCTTCATTTGATGATGGCGGTTGATTGGCATCCACCATTAATTCCTTTTGCTTTTCCAATCTATGACCACCCCTTCCACGCATGCAATCAACCAAAACAAGATGTCAAGTTCTTACAACTTTGATACCACTGTAATATCCCCAATTAGGGATAATAGAAAAATAATGGTATCTCCAAAAATATGTAATAAAAAATTCTGAAATTTTATTTGCAAGTAGAAAACCCTTCAACAAGCTCAAATATAAGCTCAAAACATTTTTCAGATTTTTTTATGATTTTCAAGGAATTTCTGAAAAGAGTTTAACATGAAGAAGTTAAAGAAAATCCAATAATTCTTCTTAATATTTCTAAGTCTAACCCAAGATAAATATGCAGATGTTTAACACTCAAAATACCTCAAATTTGTTCAAAATTGTTTACAAACCCTAGTTTTCCACCAAATACACAGAAATTCATGATTTGTAGTTGTAGAAGTTTCTAGATCTGAGTCTTCAGCACTAAGATCCTCCACAAATTTGGCCTCCAACCCGATGAATACTTGTAGCCCAAAAATAATAATGTGCTAGGGTTTCACGAACTAGAGTTCTTCCACTGAAACACACTCTTTTGACTAAAGAGAGCTTGTATGTCTCATCAAAATCAAGGATACTGAAGGGTTTCAATCCTGAAGACAAGTTGCAACAGCAATAAACAGAAAATTTCATCACATAATGAGCTCTCGAAGACCCCTCGGGAGTTATATAATAACTCCCAAAGAGATGAATTAATCTTGGCCCTTGATTCAACACCTCTTAATCCAATGCTCCACATTGAAACCCTAAAAACTGAACCAATAAGCTCTTTCAAAACCCATGCCCCCTTTGCCTTTTTATCACATGCTTTTTAAAATCACTTAAAGTACATAAAAAGGGGACAACTTAAGTCTTTTGGCTAAAAAACTCTTAATTTTTCTAAAAAAATGTGCCCATAACTTAAAATAACTTAAGTTCACTTAAGTTGCATTAAAAGACATGCACACAACTTAAGAATAGAATTTAGAACAAGACAAATACTCCATATCTTACCCAATGATGATCTATGTCCTCTTCCTCTTAGGTAATCCAAGGAAAGGACCACCAATATACTGCTAATCATCATGATTTGAGTTGGGGACATTACTTAAAGAATATGTGAATAAGATTTTAATGGTTATTTAAATTCATTTGTATTAAACCCGAGCTAACCACTCCCTATACACCTCAAAAAAATGGTGTAATGGAAAGGAAGAATAGAACTATTGTTGAAATGGGTAGATGTATATTACATGGAAAAAATGTCTTAGTAATTTTAGGTTGAAGCTATGTTTTGTGCTACTTATTATTAATAGGACTCCTACAAAAGCTTCAAAGGAAACCTAATCTTAAGCATTTAATAATTTTTGGATCAATTTCTTATGTTTATAAACCTAAAGAAAAAAGGCAAAAATTGGATTTTAAATATTCTTATCATATTTTTGTTGGGTATGATGAACATTCTAAAGCTTATAGAGTTTATAATTCTATCACTAGCAAAGTTAAAGTTGCTAGAGATGTATGTATTGTTGAAAATTGTGTTCACAGTTGTTCTAAAGTGCATAACAATGAATCTTCTCAAAATAAAGTTGTTATTGAGGATAATCCTCCTATAATCCCTCCTAATGCATTTTTTAGTCAAATTGATAGTGAATATGAACATGTTACACCTTTATATCATGATTCTTCTTCAAGTGATGATACTCCTACATCTAAAAGAAAGCCTAAATGGTTTAATAATTTATGCAAGAAAGTGAGGATATTTTAGGTAGAATGAATTGATCTAAGGCTAGAAAGGAAAACTATTGTAATCATGCATTAATGTTTAAAGAATGGATACAAATGATGGTCCTCTTACATTAACCCATGGTGGTTATCTTGCAGTAGAAGAATAAAACATATCCACCATCCATCCTCCACCTAATAATGGACTCGCATCATGTTCCCAATATAATAAACATTATTATAAACTAAATGCTCAAGACCATGAACTATAAAGGAAAATAATTAGGAATTCATGAGAAAGGTATATTAGATCACATCCATATCAAAGAAAATTCGCATGCACAAGGCCTTGGATACATATCTCAAGACTCACAATCCAAAAATGTTGGTACAACCTTTGTACAACCTAAGCAAGCCTCTTCTAAAAGAGCAACCAACGCTTACCATAATTTCTCCAAACCATTTGTTTCCATCCCTCTTCCTCCATCATACACACCTAAAACAACTATCCACATCCCTCCATCTCAAAATCCATTTTGGGTCCTTATATACCAAAATCCTTCCTCCATCTCATCTCATTCATCCCCTCATCCAGCAACCACCTATCCTTGTCACACATCATAAAAATCCCTCTCCAATCATCCCCAATCAAGATCAACAAAGGCATGCCTCCATGAACATCACCCAAATACTCCATCCATGCACCATCTCCAAAATCCTAGTGCTATCACCCCATTCATATTCTCTCCATATCATCCATCTCCCCGCACCCAAACCATTGTTATTGGAAGCAATTTGGATGCCAAATTCAAAATGCATACAACCAAACACTCACATGGATCTAGATATCAACATGTCCCCTCAAAAAGGAATGGTGAAACAAAGAAAAATCCAATCCAAAAGTGCAATAAATCTTAAAGGCCACAAAGGCCCACGAAAGGGAAAAAAAAAAAACCACATGGATCCCAAAGCAAAAATATGAAATGCATCTAAATGAAAAATACAAAATGGTATCCATAGTTGTTAATCCAAAAGCTAAGCATCACCATCATCTATCTCCTAAATCCATTTTGGGTCCCCATGTTCTAAAATTTACTATCCCAACTCCTCCATCATCCCCACATTCTTCATCCATTCCTCCTATCATTCAACATTGATCACAATGTATGTTAATGTTGGTCCTACTAACATGCCCTCATCACACTCCCTTAATATCATTCCATCCATACACTTTCCAACATCTCATCCATTATCCCACATATCTCCCCCATCAAATCCCTTTAATTCAAGCCCTTGCATGATCTATCTATCCTAACAATATTGTACCAACCTCCCATGATCATTCCAAATGGGTTCTTATTACCTTGGTATGGAACTAGATGCTTGAGTCCTTCCTCCATCTCCTTATCATTTTTTTTCCAAATCTACTTATCTGCATCATTATTCTTAGCCATCTATGTCCACCACTTATCCAAAAAGTCAAAAAACTAAAAAATCAAAAAATAAAAAAAAAATCTAGTAAAGAGAAAAATCTACTCAATTGTGAAAACTTGGCAAATAGGCACCTTAGGTAAGTACCATGATGAAAACATAGAAAACAGGCATCATGTGTAAATCCCCCATCCATTTTCTCTCCATTCTTGGGGTAAACTTCATTCTAAGCATCCCTATCCTTCATATGCTTCATCCAACCTACCACATTTATCCTACTAATCATCCTATCCACTATAATTGATCCATCCTAATGATATTAATAAATATAGGCACAAATATCTATGCATTGTTTGGACCCCACTTGGCATACATTCCCTCTATCCACACACTATCATATTCCTTATCCATCATCATGCTATTATCTATCTCCCTTACCCTTCCATCATCCTCCCTCCCATCCCATCATGACCATCCTTGTGCCTCATCCTACATGGCATATCTAGAGTGGGGGCATCTTACTTATTTATGACATAGTCCTTGAATATCTCATTCCACCCATCCAACTCACTTCATCCTATCATCCTTCCATCTCCACATCCTTATCTCCCTATCCCTCCAACAATCCCTTCCATCTCCAAATCCTTATCTCTCCATCCCTTCATCCTATTATCCTTCCATCTTCCAAATTATTATCTCCCTATCATCCTTCCATCTCCCCATCCTTATCTTTCTATCCATTATTCATATCATCATTCCATCCCATAACTCCTTGTCATTGGTATCTAGCTATAGGCTACCCTCATGTAATCTAATACCATCTATCCTAATATCATCGCTACTTCCTCTTTTATATCCACCTAATCCACTATTGCTTCCCATCAACCCCATCCTCTTGTCATTTGGATAACAATCCCATTCTTGAGGTCCATGCAAGCAACATCCTCTTTTAAATATTGTACATCTTGTATGTCTTGATTGTCCTATATATAAGGTTAGCCTTGTGTCACCATTTAGGTCCATCATTAGACACACTTATCGCTAGGTCACATCTTTGTGTTTGTTGCCTAGTCAAGACTTTGTCTCTATCTATCTCATGCTTCAACAAAATCCATTATCCCCCTTGGGTTTCAAGTATCTTAATTATCTCATGTCATGAGAATCCTAGGTCCTATCAATCCATCCTTGGTCTTTGCAATATATATCATTCCTCAAATTAGGTTGCATCTACCCCATCGATCATCCTTATGGAAAAAGGTACTTGAGATATTTTTTTATTTAATTAGTGCTTTTGGAATTTTCTTTATCTTTATTTTTAACTTCCTACCTTACCTACTCAGGGTCACCACAATCCATTATATCATGATGTGCTTTGACTAGTGAAAATAGGGGAAGTCTTGCATTTTTGTTCATTTCATTCTCTTGGTTGTCATGCATTGTTCCCACTAAGATCCTTTGTGTTCTTGTGTTGAATTGGATAATTCCTTCTATTTGTGGCTTTCCAACATCGTGCCCACCAAAATCCTTAACGATTTTGAGAGATATTAGACTAGCGTTCTTGTTTGTTGAGTTAGTCCTATGCATGCGATATCAAGTCACCTTGGTTCCCCATACCCTAGTGCATAGTAACCCATGCCATATCAAATTAAGTGCTCACTAAATTGTAAATCAATTATTGCAGCCCAAATCCTCCCATCCATTTATCTTTCATCCCTAACATCCCATATATCTATAATATTCATTTGCCTCACCCCACTTAATCCTAGATTTTATGTGTACATGAATCCTTTCCCATCTTTTCTTTTATCCTCTCATCCTTCTACATTAATCATATGCATCTCATCCACCCTAATTATTTACATATCATTTCATTACCCCTTCAATCATTTTAGGCTATAAAGATTTGTTTGTCTAAGAATCTCTCTATTCATCCTAATCATTTCATTATCCCTTCAATCCTTTTAGTCTAGTATAGATTTGTACGCCTAAGAATCTTTCCATCCATCCTAATCATTTCATTATCCCTTCAATAATTTTGGGCTAATATAGGTTTGTTAGTCTAAGCATTTTTCCTCCATCATCTCTATCCATTTCCTTGATCCCAATGCTCCTAGAAAATCCTAATTCAAGTAGTCTAATCACATAATCTAGAACAAATCATCCAATCATATCTATGCTTTTACCTAGCCTTTTTATAAGCCTCGATCCAAATCCAACAATCCTCATCAGGATGTATCTTTCCCAATCCTTGTGTTGTTTCAAGATATATTGTTTCCACATCAACAAAACTCCAATCATAATCATCAAGATGTATCCTTCCAAATCCTTGTGTTGTTTTAGGATATATCATTCCCACATCAACAACACTCCATCCATCATCAACCAATCTTGGCTTTTAGCTTGACCAGGGAAACATTCATATTTGTCTTTGGAATCATTTTGTGTTTGCTCACTTGCAACATCCTCCTTCCATTATCTCTTCCTCCTCCCATCTCATTGTATGTTCATCATCTTGCATTATCTTCTTCATTTATCATTGCATCCTCTCATCCGTTTCGAGAGCACACCCATGTTCTCCTCAACTTGCCTGTCCTCTCGAGGGGGCATCCTCAATCCTAATCCTCATCTCCACTCCCATCATCTTTCTTCCTAGTCACTCCTTCAAATGATTGGGGCATCTTCCCTAATCTAGCCATATTTTTTAGGTTCTATGTTTTAATATTTTTTGAAATGATGTTACTTTGTAACACCATCTCAAAAAGGGGAAAAATGTAGACACCTCAAATTAATCCACATTTGGTCAATCCATCCCTAATTCGTCTATTCTTGATCACACATATTAATTAAATACAATCATATTGATTTAATTAATATTTTTAATTTACTCATATTTTCATCTATATCACGTCTTTTATAGTAATTAAATAATATTTTCTTATTTAATTAATTAATTTCTTTGCATTTGTTCTATTGTCCCTAAATTGTAGCCTAAAGTAAATAATTACCTTTAATTATTTACCTTTATCCCTTATCCATTTCCTCAAAAAATTAAGTAAATAATCTATTTTTTCCCCATTTTTCCTCTAAATAGAGATTAAAGAATAATTTAATTCATATTTTCCTCTCACCTCATGTCACATCCTCCAACTCTCCCACTTTTCCTATAATCATAACCCTAAACACTTACCTAATCTACCCCCTAATCATGTGCACACACTTAATCCTTGATTAAGTGTGGTTCAATCATCACTCACCCACTTTGTCCTCACCCTCATCAATTTTACCCTTTTCAAAAAGACCCCATGTCCTTGGGCACATGGTTCTTTCTTCCAAAACCATTAAAAAGGAATTTCTAATTCCTTTATTATTTTAACTCCCGTCACTTTGGATTGTGAGGACAAGATTTTCCTTTATGACAAATATTGCAAAGTACCTCCATGGTACCATATCTCCTCTCAACTCATCATGGTGACACTTGTCACCATCTCATGGTGACAGTTTTCACCATCTCATGAGTTGAGAGGACCATATCCATCTCATCCCTTGATCTCCATCTTGCAATCTTGACTCTCCATCCAAAATCCCAAAATCTATATAATCCAACACTTTCTCTCTCTTGCTCACTCAATTTTATCATTGGAGCAACATTATAGTGTAGAATTCATGAGCATGCATCCAAAAATCCATGAAAACAACCGCCATTTCATGGACCAACAAGGGTTAATTTGGTAAAATAATTTATGTTTTCATTATGTTTTGTTAACTCTTATTCTTAATCTAAGTGTTTGTTTGATCTTTGTGTTGTTCGATTTTTATTGTTTAAATCATTCACATTGACACGAATTTCATGCACATAGTTGGTGTTAATGGATGTTTATATGATTGAGATGGGCCGATATTGTGTAAATACTAATATCACCTCCATTTTTATGGAAATGATAATAGATGCAAGGTAAGAGATTAGAGTGGTTGAAAACATCATGTCCTACATGGTCTGGTCGCACTAGAGATGGGGTTTGAAGGATATTTTGCAATGTGTTTTTCCAAGGTTGGGCCTAGTGTCAAAAAGAAGAGTATGGCCTCATTGGGGATGCTCAAAAATTTCTCTTAGGTCCCTTTTGTCATTTGGGGTCTAGGATCGATGTAAATTTTCACCTCTATCAAGCGAGAATTGGGCCTGTAGATCGGAGTTTGAATTTGGGGGATAAGCATGAATCAATAATAACAATTGTAAAACTATCTAATCCAAGCTATGAAGACCGTAATCCAACAATGAAGCACAAATTAACATAGAAATCACAATAATGAAGCAATAAAACCTCTATTCCTATGCCAAAGTTAATTCTCCTCCATTGCTCTTCTCCACTTTGCTTTGTTTGTTCTCAGACAGTATGCAAGATGTATGATAAACTTGATGTTGATGTAAGATAGCTAGATCTTAAGATAGAAAAATCTCAAAGATTGTGGTTGTTCAAGATAAATGATATGAGAAGAAAAATATTGAAGATTGTGGTTGGCCTTGAAATGAGAATAATGGCTTTCTTTTATAGAAATTCAAATCAAATGAAGGGCTAGGATTCAAAGATGATGTATAGTGATCAATGGATGAGATTATTGAAAGGAAAAGATATAAGGATAGGAATAAGGGACCGTGATCCAAAAAATTGGAATAAAAGATATGCCTTAGCTAGAAAAAGGTAAATTAAATAATCGAAACAATGATTTAATTTAGCGAATGGTGAGATGAACAATTAAATAATAAAAATTATTATTTAATTATAAAAGAAGAGGTGGGATGCTAAATATTAAATAATTAAAATAATTATTTAATGGAGGATGGAAGAAAATGAGGAATAATTAAATAATAAAAACCATTATTTAATTATAAGGGAGAGAAAAATGATAAAATAATTAAATAAATATAATTCATTTAATTATGGAGGGAAAAAGCTAATGAATAATTAAAATAATTATTTAATTATAGAAGAAAGCAAAAAAAAAAAATTAAATAAATAAGAATTTATTTAATTATAGAGGGAAAAAGGATAATTAGTGACATAATTTAAATAAATTTGATATTTATGTAAATTAATCAATGAGGAATAAGGATAAAGTGAATTAATTAAATAATTAAAAAGTATTTAATTAATAGAAGAATTGTGACATTAGGGGATAATTATGCTAGGAAGAAGGTGAATTAATAATAAAATGTTGCTTGTAGACTCGAGACATTTTTCAATGTCTATATTTTGCCCCTCTTTGACAAAATGTGATTTTAAGCATTGTGTCAAAGAATAACTTTAAAAATTTAGCTTAGGATATGCCCCAACGTGCCCCATCAGATGCAGAATAAGATTATGCCCATTTTCAAAAAAATCCAAACAAAAATTGGCAAGTTTATCGATAAGCTAATTTGATAAGCACAAATGCATTAGCGATGAAAAACTAGGATCAAAAGTTATTCTAGGGATAAATGGATGGGATGCTAATACAGAAAAAGCTGGAAAGGATGGAAAATGAATGGATAGGATATGCCCCAACATGCCCCAGTGGACACGGGATAAGATTATGCCCCCTTGGGAAAATTGACAAATGTTCAAAAAAATCCAAAAAAGTTTGGCAAGTTTACGAATAAGCTAATTTGATAAGCGCAAATGCATTGGCAATGAAAAAATAGACTCAAAATTCAATCTAGGGATGAAGGGATGGGATGTTAGTATGCAAGAAGCTAGCGAGGATGGGACTACTATCTTGAGATCTTACTAATAAATGATCAAGCTTTTATTTCATTGCATAATTATCATCATAGAACTTATTATGGCAATGGATGACAAACACCAAGATATGGAATAGACCAAGGTGTGATATGTTATCCCTTGAAAAAATAGACACATGACAAAAAAGGAGTGCCATGACTTAGACTAGTAACCATAGAACCTTGTTGAAACATGTGAGGAAGTAATCACAAAGCATATTGATCCTAACACAAGAAAGCATTAGATTGAGCTTTAGCTTGAGTAGGATGTTTTGACTATGCCAAATGGAAATTCAAGCACACACAAGGAACTAATTTTCCCCAATCCTATTGCCAAGAATAATTGCAAACAGAAATCAAAGAGAAAAAGGCCATGGTCCATCATCGCTCCTCTAAAGCATTTGCCAATGATTGTTTGTATGATCAGGTTTTGGGTAATGATAGCATCTGGTTTCAGAAATGGTACACCACATATAAGACCAATGATGGATTGAGTTTGGTTTTGAATATGCAACAACCTGTATAAGAAAATCGATAGGTTGGATAGCTAAATTCTGGATTTAGATCTGTGGCATGTTGTATAAGACATTTAGTCTGGTTTCAAATATACAACACTCCATATAAAACTGTTTTATAGCTGATAAGGATTACTAATTTTTTGTTTTATGTTTGATGTTGATGTTTTAATAGGAACCTATGTTTATAAAAAATTTGTTTGAAGATTGATTGCATAGTTTTCTTGTTGTTTCGCGATTCGGATAAGCTCAGTTCTGTTGTTTCATAATTGCTCGTGTCTACTCAAAATTTCAACCTTAGCAAGGGACGGTTTATTATGATATGATTTGGGATGAATGAAGACCTTGTTATGAAAAACCATAAGGGACTAGCCTAATGCCTTGAGGGCTCATTGATGATGTCCTTGACTACGTAAAGTGCAGAGACAATGTAGTTCGACCAAACTTGACCATGGATAGTTTATTATGAAGCAACAAATATGGATGGACTTGACAATCTATTATGACAAAACCTAGAGGACTAACCTAATACCTTGGGGGATCATCGATGATGAGATTTCCTACGTGAAGTTGTAGATTCAACATAGTTTAATCACTTGGACTATCACAGACTCTATTTTTGGGAGCTTTTGACACTTTTCAAAAAAAAATTGGATTTTGATGTTTTCTAATTTTTATTTTTTGGGGTTTTTATGGTTTATTCAGATGTTTTGGATTTTTCTAATGCACATTTTGAAGTGTTGAACCATTTCTAGCATCCCATATGAAACCCAAGTCCAAGAATTGCCCCTAATCAAATACAAGACCAACTTATTATGGACGAAGAGATGGATGGATGAAAATTTATTATAGATGGAGATGAAAAGTGCAAGATGCCAAATGTAAATGATTCTCAAACCATGAGAGGGATGACTAAGATTTATTATGTTCAAGATGGAGAGGGAAGAGTTAATATGGAGTGGGATGTGCGCAATAGACCATGGATGGAAGTGGAAAATCAGATAGAATAATAGTTGACAATGGAGCAAAGATCGACTACACATGGTGTATGTTTGCCAAGCTTTCACCACAATAGTTATCTAAAGCGCCACCGAAGTGGTTTTCACTGTTGGACGGATTATATCTCTTTACTATTTTCCTTCTTTTTTATTTTCCTTTTTTCTTTTCTTTTTTGCATTTTTTGCATTTTTTCGTATTTTTGATGGGATTCTCTAAAAGCTAGGTGTAGTACTTGTGAAGGTGCATGCTATTAATAGGCTCTGGTAAAGGTTTTCCTTCAGGAGTAGATATTTGATAAGCGTCAAATCCATATGATTTCATTATGATGTAAGGACTTGTAGTGTCAAAATATGTACCCCTTTACATTTTCACACTATGTTTGGGTCCCTTAATTAATTGGACATAATTAAGCCTCTAATTGGCCCATTTGTGCATTTAAAAGCCTAATTAATCCTGTTTTTCGAAAGGGAAACATATATTAAAAAATTTCAAACATTAATTAAATAAGCTTGGAGCTGGAGTGTCCTGGATTTAGGTCCTAAGACCCATTCGCCCATGGGAAAATGGGCCCCCCTTAAGTTTAGGACCCCAATTTTTAATTTTTTTGGCAACATTTTTATGAATCAAATTCAATTTGCAATTGTTGGCCTTTGATGTTTATTTTTTGAGAAATTAGAAAAATACGTATAAATACAAGGCCTTTTCATCATTTCAAACCCTATAATTTTCATGAGAGCAAAAATTATAGTAAATACTATTGTCAAAGGTGTTCAAGAGCATATTTTTCAGTCATTTGTTGCTGAATTCAAGATCTCAAGCATCATGTCAAAATTATCTCCATTCATGCATGTTTTTGGAGCTAACATTGTGATGTAGGTTTCAAGCATTCAAGTCAAGATTCAAGCATCAAGATCAACATCTATTCAAGCCATTTCATGCAAGATCAAGACCTTGGAGAGATGTGTTAGATTTTAGTCCTCTAAGGATATCCATTCAAGGGTTTGGTGTGTTGCAACATATCATTTTTCCTTCATCATCCCTTCCATTCATGTTTCATTTCATTTTTAAGATTTAATTACCAAAATGGGGTTTGACCAAGGCAAACCCCCATTCACCAAAAACAAACAATTTTTCCCTCTCTATGTGTTTGCAGATTTGCAAGTGAAGAAAAATTGAAGATTGATCAAAAGTGAAATTTTGCAAAGTTGTCAAAGTTTTCATCAAAGTTGTCAAGACATGGAAACTCACTTGCAACAATTATTTTTGACTTTCCAACTATGAGATCTAGAGGAATCAGGAGTGCAGATCTAGTAGCACAAGACTGTCAAAATAGATTTTAGATCCGTGAAGAAAGACTCATTCACCCTAGGGTGAATCTATCCCAAGAGGACACTCAATAGAATTTTTAGGTGACAAGTGAATAAAATCCTAACCTTCTCAAATTTGTTGGAAGTCTGTTGATTCTAATAGTTTTAGGCTTTAAATTGACTATTCAAGTTTTACATTGTACAATTGGTTTTAGTTACTATTTTTAGTTTTTCTCCCCAAAGAGCATTTCAAGTTGATTTACCCCATCCTCAATCATAAGGAAAAAAACAAAATATTCATTAAGGTTGACTCACCTAAGGGTTGAAATTAAATCTTATCCTAGGGGATCTCCTTTTCATAATGAAATAAGGAAGATAGGTGCATTTCCCATCCATTTTGGAGAAACCCTATTTTTTCTTCATTTCATTTTGGTGAACCCAACGTTGTACATCTAAAATTCTAAATTGGAGTCCTTTCAAACCCTAGATCTAGGATTTGCAATAGTTTGTGTTGCATTGCATTAGTTTGTATTTCATTTCAGGTTGTTAAAATTGCATTAGTTTCCATCTCATTTAGGGTTTTAAATTTTCATTTTGCATTCTTTAAAATTTGAAAAAAAAAAAATGCATGTTACATTGATTTTGCATATTACTTGCATATTTTTGTATTTTCAGTCATTTACATTCACAAATTTCATCAAAATTGCATTTCAAAAAGTGTCAATTTTTCATCATTTGTTTCTAATTTCACTTGCATTAGGACACCTAAATCTAGAAAATTTTGCCAACAAAACCATAGTTTGCAAATTGAAACTGGAAATTCAAACATTTAGCAAAAAATTCAAATTTTGATTTTTCATAACCTTGACTTGGGACCCATTTGCCTTAGGGAGAATTAGTCCCTGTACATGTGCTTTTTCAATTTTTTTGGGCAATAATTTGTATTTGTTTTCTTCATTCTATTTTTTTTGTTAATTATGTGTTTTAGTTTCAAAAATCAAAAAAATCTATCATTGCTTTCATTAAGTTCAATTGGTCAAATTAAGTGCATTATTTGAAATCAAAATTGACATTGAAAGACATCATTTTCAAGTTTTTTCATAGCATAATCAGTAGATTATCTTGTTTCAAATCTGAAAATTTCTCTTTTTACATACTTGCATTGCACTTCATACTTTTGGGGGTTCATTGCATTTGTTTTGTGCCTATTCTCCATTTTGGGTGCAATTAGGTTTGGTAAAACTTGTATGAGCTTCACAATCTAGTGTCCTATTAACAATACTATAGTGAGACATAGTTTGAGACTCATTCCATCTCGCACTACTAAATCCATCATGGATCTTGAGTTTTCCAACTCTTTCACTCATAGTCTTGATACTATTCAACCCATTATGGATCATAGCTTTGATACCACATTTCCCATTCCCACCCTACCCACAAACAATGTAACTGATGTTGACACAATGGTTTCTAATGTCCCTCAAGAGAACCTAAAATAAATGGATGAAGCCTTAGAAAAATTGCAAAACTTTGTGTTCTAAATACATTGATGGTATTGTGATTCCTATCATAGATAAAATCAAGAAAATGCTTGATAATTAACAAGGAATAGAACTTTTTCGTAGCCTATCTCATGTCATTAACCAAAATTTGCCAACAATGGCTAGTTGTGCTCAAAATTTTGGGTGCACCCAAAGTCAAGGTGGAAATTCAATTCCTCCTAAAATTGTGGCCTCTATTCCTGCATACACTAATCCAATTGTTACTACAACCATACAACCAACTAGCAATCTCAATACAACCTTATGTATTTTGACTAGGAATCCTCTTAGCTTTGTGCATTCAAATATCATATCTCCTAATCCATCTCCCCTCACAAACTTACAATTTACTTGTCCTTCAAATACATATTCACCTCCATCCCATCACACAACCAATGATTTCATCCTTAACCAACTCTTACAAAATGTTTCATCCCTCCAACAACAAATTGCCACATTGAACCAAAATCAATATGGCCAACCATCACAAAATGTCAAAAGAAACCCCTTATCCTTGGAGATATTGAGAGCACAAATGCCACAAGGCATAGAGATTAATAAATTTGATAAATATGGTGGTAAAGTAGATCCTAGTAACCATTTTTTGGCATACACAGTGTTATGTAGTGACTTCATATTTTAGGATAGGCTCTTGGCTAAACTTTTCCCTAGATCCTTGAAAAACATTGCCTTGGAGTGGTTTTGTTCTTTACCGGATAACTCAATTTGTTCATTCAATGAACTTGTTGATGCCTTTATTAACCATATCCAAGTGCACATGGGTCCCAAGATTACCTTAGCTGATTTAATGAAATGTAAACAAAGCAAGGATGAAAAGGTCATTGATTTTGTAGCACAATGCCAATTGATTTCCTCACAAATGAACATTAAGATTCCTGATGCCCATCTTCAAAGAATGTTCATTGAAAATTTGCAAACCAATATTCAAGATAAACTTCAGATGAAGTTTCCCTCCTTTACACACTTGTGCACGACCCTTCATGACTAGCAGAATTCAGTTAGTCATCGTGAAGTGAAAACTTCCCCAAACCATCTTGAAAAATATGAATCCATTCCCCATAACAATTTCCAACCCTTCAAGAAACAAGATAAGGGATTTTTAAAACTAAATACACCTCAAACAATTCAACATGTTAACTCCCAAGTGGTTCCCATAAAAATGACAAATCCATATCCATTTAGAGAAAGGAGTAGACAATTTACCTCGTTACCCGATACCCTTCACTCCATTATGTTGCAACTTATAAGTAAGAAATTAGTTACCTTACCTCCTATTAGAGCCATTGATACTACTAACCCTTACCTCCAAACTTTAACTCAAATGTTTTTTTCCATTATCATCACAAAATGGACACGATATAGAACAATGTAAGTGTTTTAAAGATATTATGCATTAAAGATATTATGCAAGACCTCATTGATTCTAATCACATCCAGATTGGTGTTGTTAATGATCAAGGAAATAAGTTTGTTGCCCCACCCAACAAAAAATTGCAAATCTTTATCAACTACATGCCAAATAATAATATCTCTTTTGTGAGAGCTAATGATACTAAGAATGATGTGATGAATGTTGACAAACTTCAAAATACAAATAATGACAATATGAGTGAAAATGAAGAAGACTTACAATGTATGGTTGGCTTCATTGATGTTCAACCTCGTAAGGACCAAACCAAAATGCCCCTTGTCATTGCTTTCTCACAAAATTACATAATTAGACGTGCACCGATGGTCCTATTTACATCGCTAGAAGAATCAATGACAAGCCTACTAATGGGATATTAGTTGATCTTGTGTGTAGAGAATGTGATCACCAAGGAATTCTTATTTGTGAATGAATATTATCAAGATTCTTATGAACAAACAAAATCATGGATAAAAACACATAATGGTTTTGCTTTCCCTACGATACGTTTGATCACTCTTCTTTTAAAAGTTGGACCGAAACAATTGAATGTCCCATTCTCCATCACCCTGTCATCAGACCAATTCCATGTGAAGCTTGGTTACCCATGGCTATGCTCCATGGATGTCATCTCATTAATAGTGCACAAATGTTTCCATTTGGCAATGATATCTTTACTATGCATCATATTTTATTAATCCTATATCTTCCTGTGGGAATTTCTCATTGGATTTTTTTTGGCCCAAACCTATGGAACCTATTAAACCTTGTGAGGACTTCTTCAAATCTTATCAAAAGTTCAAGGAAAAGCACATAACAAAATAAACCTATGGTTGATAAACCCACTCCTACACAATCACAATGTGAAAATTGCACAAGAAGAAATAGAAATGCTAAAGAGTGTAAGTGGAGATGTTGTGTTATTGCTCATAAGTTAAAAGAAGAGAATAAAATAGAAAATCAAGATCAAACACCAATTGAAACAAATTATGATGATTCTCCACCTTCGCCACAACAACAAACATGTGAAACTTCAAAGGACATTGTCATTAGGCCTCCAGTCATTATTAACTTGGATGATGACGATGATATTGCTTAAATTGATGAGGAAGTGCATAACGAGCTAAATTTATTGTTTTCCTCTTCCATGAGCTTAGATGATAACAACTGTGATGATCCTCCTATAAAGAGTGACTCATCACGTGTTGAACCCGGTGATCCTCCTAGTACAACAATTGTTGTCCCTCTAGCTAGTTGTCTACCTTTTGCATATGATGAACAAGATTGGGATGTGGATGGCATGCTATAGGTTGACTCACATGTGCCATACTAGTCTTTTATTTGTCTTCATGTTCTTTGTGATTGCATGTGCATAATGTGATCCCCTGTACAGTGTTGCTTGGCATGTCTTTATATGTTTGTGAGCCCACTTTGGATGACCCTTATCACTCCATTGGTGTAAGGATACAAAGGAAGTGAATCTGTTGTGACATTCTTCTATTTGTATCTTCATTCTTCTATATGTCGTACACCTTTATCTTTTATCTTGTGTTTTCCTTTTGGGGATGACGCAAGGCGTTGAGACATTTAGGTCTCTTCCATGTTGACCCAAAAGCTTTTCTTTCTTTTTGCTCTCTATGTTTCATTCTTCCTTTGTGCTCATTGTTCCATGAGTCATTTGGGGAATGATGATGGTTCTAAGCTCAATTATATCACTATAGCAATGACATACACTGACCCTAAATCCATGGATCCCTTATGTGTTATATTAGGATTGCATATGGGGGGAAACCCTCCTTTCCACAACATAGCTCTATCTTGGAAACATCTATTTTACATAGGGCTTTCCAAATAAAGCTTTCATGTATTGGAATTTATCATATTCTACTTTAAAGTAATTGCTCACAGCATGGTGTTTATTAATTTCTTTAAAGTGGGGGCATACACATCTCCGCTCATTGTTTGATTCAAATTGTGGTCTTATTACTTCACGTGATGTGTCTTCTTGGTGGTGACATTGGGTTTTATGTTCCTCAAGAGTGTCCCCTTTCTGGGCATATGACATTCCTCTTAGTGGTGTTACTACAACTTGCATTCCCTAAGTTGTTAATCTTTTATCCTCAACTAGTCCTCTCTTGGTGACGTTAGACACGATGTTCCCTAAGGTGAGACCTTTCATGAACTAAGAAAAATGCCTTTGAATATCCTAGCCTATTGTATTTAAAATGGCCACCAAGCATAACACAACTTGCTTGCCAATGGAGCCTTTATGTTTTTCATGGCCACCAAGCATAACACAACTTGCTTGTCAATGGACCCTTTTTCATGAGTGCCTAGTACAACGCAACTTCGTAGCCTTGTGACCATTTTTGTGGCACCTTATCAAAGTTACTAGTGGAACCATCAAAAAATTTCCTTGTTCCACTAGTTCTATGGTCATACATTTAATTGCTCATAACTTTTTGCCACAAGGGTTTAGGTTTTATTTCTATTATTCACACTTTCAACCTTTGATTACCTATGGTGTTAAGTCACTTATAATCTCTTGTTGACTTGTTATATCTGGTGACTAGTTGCATTAGTAACATCTTATGCCTTTTATTCCCATTGTTCAACCGGTCCCAAAGCCTAGATTGCCCATCCCACATATCTTTGTCCGGTTCATGATTTATTTGCTAGGTCAAGGAACCTTTTGATATAAATTTTTTTATGACCTGTTGTGCCTAGGAGTCCCCTCCTTTAAAAAAAACTTATGCCCACGTGCATTTTAAATCACTTAAGTCTCACCACTAGCAATCTATCACTCATCATGTGTCTGCTTTAAATTTCCCATGTCCAAGGAGCGATGAGTGATATACTATTCTCCTAACCATTTGGTGTTCATTGTGCATCGCGTGTTGTATCATCATCGTCAAGAGGCTACCCCAGATGAGCGATGCGGTTATGTGTTTAACTCATCACTGGCGATCAAAGCTATTGCTTGGTTGCTTCATGCTTCACTAAAGGGAACCCGCGACCGCCGATGGGTTGAGTATCTCCCCATCACATGAGATCAAGGCATCGCGATTTGAGTCCACAAGGTAGAATATGAACATGCGATCAGTGATGCGATTGGTTTCGTGGCTCAAATTCATTCATGAATAAGATCAACGGTTGACATCCATTGTTGGCTTCATTTCCATCACTTGATGAGATCCCTAAGCAAAAATTGAAGAGACGATGGTCAATGCTCATAGCATGTAGAGGGGTGTACATGGCAGCTCCATGGTTCATCGCTTGGTATGTATCACATCACTAGTTTGAAAGGCCACTAAAAGAGTATCATTGGGATAGTGGAATCAAGGGCTCAGATTTGAACAAGAATGACCAACTTGCTGACTAATTGATTTCACTTGTGCGATCTTTCTTGTGCCATTAATGGAGACTTTACTCAGCCAGATCACTATAAAAAGGATTAGTGAATTTTCTCTCATTCTAACACATTCAGAGCTGAAGGAGACATTAGAATGATGAGAGTTGAAGCATTGAACAATTGCAGAAGAATTCTTGGGTAAGCCATCATCAAATCCCATAAATTTTCTATTTCCTTTGCAATAATTGGCGAAGTATATCAAAGTGTTTGAATTATCTTCAAGTGGTAGACTAGGGTTCTGGATTTTCTTGACTATTCCAAATTTTAAAAATAATTGGGATAATATTAATTGGGGTAGAATTGTGCTTAAATTTGCCTTATTAGGCATAGAATCTCAATTGCCCATCACAATTAAAGTTCGACCTAGAAACCCTAGCCTAAGTAAAATGAGTCAGCTCAGTGAGTCATTTGTTTCAAAATCCACACCCAAAAGGAAGAAGCAAAAGGTTTCCAATGATACACCACAAATATTTGAAAGTACATAGCAGAAAAAGGTGCAACCAAAGAAGTATGTTCCTTTCATGGAGAAGTTCCAGCCCCCAGAGGTCAAGGCAAGTGGCAAGAAGGCCACTAGAGAAGGAATATTGACCATAAATTTCAAGGATCTTGCGGCTAGAATTGGGGATACAGTTGTACTAGAGCTTGGGTGGAACTTGTTTTTATACACTTTTAGAAGGAGAGACGATGTGCATCCTGGCCAAAACCTGTGGCGCTATGATTTGGTAAAATTAGTTGTCGCAAACATTTTTTCGTGGAGGTGGATTTGATGATGCAACTTGTAGATAGGTATGACGAGGTTAACAGGGTTATAACTGACACAAAAGATAGAAATATCTTGGAAATAAAAAGAAGCAAGGTCATAGAAGTTTTTAGGATGAACCCTGCTACAAATGAAACTTGATTAGTCTTGAAAAACTACAAGAGTATATTGACCATAGGGTTGGAATCAGAAGGTGTGAATTTCCAAAACACATACATGAAAGGGGTTCAACATTTGGAATTAAGGAAGTTGATCCATTTGATTGTGAATATTTTTTAGAGTACTTCAAGTATACATATTATATGCTATGTTAGGTAATGGGGATAAAGTGTGATGGAAGGATAATTTCATCTTTGTTGATTATGATTATGGACATTCAACACAAATGTCGGCACAAATGGTTTGATGATGCTCATCGGGTGGCTAAGAAATTGCATTATGATCTGGTAAGGTTAAAGGAAAGGAAAACCCCACTAACTTTTAGACATTATTCATTATTGATGCACATGTTATTATGGGAAGGAAGACATGTTTTTGGTCAAGTTCTAAATTTGAGAGAATTTGATGAGGAAAAACATGAATTTCTTGTCCAAATGTGGACACACATTTGGGATGTGCATTGCCGAACTTCCAATTGTGTTGGATTGTGCAATGCCATAAAGCACACCATTCAGGTACAGATTGGACTGGGGCCAGTTGAAAGAATTTCCCCAACAATCAAAGAGTTGCTAAGGCCTAAAGAATGTGAAAGTGACTCCAGCTACGAGTGCAACTAGGGAGACTGGTATTTCTATGATAAATGAATAGTCATACGATGCTATTGAACCATGGTTTCTCCACATCTCTTGTCTAGGTTTTTCTTCGATAGGTTGGAATTTATGGAAATAATGTGGCAGATGGATAACAGTGATTAAAAAAAATTCAGGTTATCCAAGAAGGCATCCATTATTGCAACAAGTTTTTCTTTTGATTATTTTGTTATTACTGCTAAGGAAGCATATGAAGTTTTTGGTGTAATGGTGAATAATTTGAGAATGGAGGTAGCCCCTGTCAGAAAAATTGATCCAGAGGGACTCATTGATAGAGAAAATATCAAGAGGGGAGTGTCAAGTTATGGAACCCATGCCCACTACCACAAGGAAGATGTAATAAGAAATTTTCCTACATTTAATGTTGTTTTGGATAGGGAAAAGGTTTGGATGAAAAATTATTGAGGTGGAACACAAAGTTGCTGCCAAGAACTCATATTATAAAAGCCCCTATGAACACATCATTGATAAGTTCAAGAGGATGGAGGTATTGCTTAGTGATTTTAGTGATGGCATATTTTTGGAAAAAGTAAAACAAGTTGAGCAAATGGCTCAAAGTGCTTTACAACAAAATCTATTGAAGACTGGTGGCCAACAAAAGGAACTCCTAGCACCAGAAGTTGAATATGTGTCAGTATTGGAGCCACCTCATGGATATGCTAAAGCAAGACAGGGTAATGAGGAGGAAACACAAGAACAGTTTGTTGAATCTACTCCCACTGGGCTAGAGATAGAATAAGAATTTTTAGACCCTGATGTAGGGGATGTGATGGAACCATTTGTTCTGAATGATAGGATGGTGCCCTGGGAATATGATGAAAATCAAGATAATGATGCAAGATTTTTGGATTGTACAAAGTTTTTGGAGGATGACTCTTTTGTTAAGATAAAGGAATTCAAAGATTTCATTGCTGAGCTAAGGGCCCAAGAAATTGATGAGAGAGTGCAAAAAGAACAAGGAGTTGATCCCTCATAGCATGAAGAGGTCAACAAAAAAATTGAGCAATAGATCATCCAAGAGATTGAAATGATGAATCCCGTGGAAGCAAGAAGACTCATCAAGGAGAGTGGATAGATGGTGATTCCAGCATGGGATTTATCCTCTATCATTTCTATTGATGCAATCAGAAGTGACCCAAGTGCTTCAGTTTTAGAGGAGACATTTGATGAAAAGACATTTAGTTCAGGATTCAGCCCCAACTTGCATGTATTAGCCATATGGTCATTGAAACTAGACTCAGGAAGATGTAGAATCAGCAAAACAATCACTGGTCTTTCTATAGAATTGATCATTGGAAGAGTTGTAGAGATGACAGCCACACAAGCTGCAAGATTAACCATGCATTCTACTATGTTAAGTGTTGATATTGCAAAACTCACACAATCCAGATACCTGAAGTTATTGGATAAACACAACAAACTGGTTGAAGAATACAACAAGGTGAAAGCTACTCTAGCCAAGGCAAGTCAATTTTTTTTACCTACATCCCCCCAATCTGGTTTTTCAGAGCAGGATAAAAACACATTGAAATTAAGAATTGATGCATTGAAAAAGGAGCTTCAAACAACCAAATCAGAAAAGGATAAGCTCCAAGAGAATATGAATAGGGTTACCAAGGATATGGCTAAAAATATTTTAAGCCATAGGTTATCCAAAGCAGCTTTCAAGGCAAATATTACATGGTCAACCTATAAAAGTATCCATGAGGCATTCGGGAAATTCCAACATGTCCAGGAAGTGCTTCAAAGCACATGTAATAGGTGGAGCAGTAGGTCGAATAGCTTGAAGGATATTATGGCGAATGTTGAAGGAGATTTTGAAGCTCCAAAAGGCTTCCCAACTATAATAAAGGCAATTGAAACAATTGGTGAAATCGCAAGTTTCCATGAGAGGATTGGTGGGTAATTGTAGAGAAAAATAAAGACCTTCAGAGATATGGAAAAGTATGGTGTACCAAAATTTTTGAATGAAGATGGGACAATGAGGGATTATGCATCATGGAGGGCCCATTTTAGGCATCATATAGCAATGTGTCCACAAATTATATACATTGGTGATTAATTAAGTTTATATGTATTCAATGGTTTGGTTGATGACTTCATTAGAATTGAGGTAGGCATGGATACTTACATAAAAGAATCCAAAGTGACAATTGACATCAAATAAAATGCATATGACAATAAGGTGCAAAGATTACTGGACACTAAGTGGCCTACAGAAGATGAATACAGAAGTTGGTTGGAAATATATACAGAGTAAGCCAAGAAGGTGGCGGGGAGGATATAGCACATGGTCAAGTATAGTACAGGTCTACCCTTTGAAATAAATTGTTTAAAATCTATATCCTCCCAATCAGGAAAATATGTGTGGTCTCCCAACTAAATTTCTTTCTTTTCTTTAAATTTTTCTTATGCTTTTATGTTTTATGCTCTTGGTCGGGTGGTGCTATGAAGATGAAATCATCAAACAATGAGGATACGAGATCAACATGCAGTTGTAAACATTTGTCTTTTTATATTTTCCCTCCATCGCCTAGAAGTGCAAATTTAACCATTTGGAGTTTGAAATGAAGTGAAATGTCATGAAAGACCAAATGAAATGTAATGTGATATTCCAATATCCCGAAGCTTGTTTACTCCCTTAATCTTATAAAAGGGAATTCAAGGCTATTGAACAAGGGTCTTTTGGTTAGTCTTGGTTGGTTTCAGGTTGTATTAGGTTATCAAATTTCAATCAGAAGCAAATTTTCATGGAATGTAACAAGCATACAAGGAAATAGAATAGCTCACTGAGTCTTAGGTTTTGAGTTTATGTTTGCAGTCAGCTTAAATGTTTTGAAGAAATTACAACATTTGGAATCAATAATGAAAATTTTTCAGTAGATTGTCTCCTATGTACTCATTTACATGAATTAGAAATGAAATTATTAAGGATTATTTTATTGGTCTCCAATTGATATGATTGGATGTGTGCTTTCATTTTTTCTTCAGTTCCAGTAATTGATTAAAATGCTTTGATGAAATCACTATTTTATGTTGTTAAGTCTTAGGATCATTAGGTATTTTATGTCTGAAATATCCGAGTTATGAATTTGTAATGCAAATCCATAATAGTCTATAAATGTTGAGTATCATTATTGTTGTACTGCAATTTATTGTGAATTTGAACTCATTGCCTAGGATATAGCACTGTTCTATATATTAAGTAAATTCAAAGGTCCCTGATCAACCAAGTCATGTCAAAGAACAACTCATTTAGTAAAACCATGCTTATATTTTTTATTATTGTTGTGATTGTCATCTGCATTGTCCGATTCTCGGCTCCAAGTGGTAAAGGTGTAAAGAATCTGCCTAATTCTTGAAAATTATCATTTGTCGAGTCATGAATATGAGAATGTATATGATAAATATGCAATGTATGTGGTAATTATGTAAAATAATGTTACAGATGCATTGTCGGATCACCCTCCTAAGTTTTGCAGAGCCTGAAATGCAGGAGGAAAGCTAATTCTCTTTCTCTCATTCGTTGGCCAACCCCTTCAGGTTGCTGACTATTAGAATTGACAATTCCATAGGCTTATTTGAAGATCTGGTTGGGAATTAAAAACCACCAATAGTTATTAGGGGGTATAAATTTGGTATGGTTGATACATGGGAGCCTGTAGACCTGGCATGACTTTCCCATCAACCACCTTTTGGGATTCATCTAATGGATAGCGGATTTCACTAGCCCATGTGAGTATATGTTGTTTTTATAGTGGAAAATGAGTTTCCAATTGTGAATGTTTTTTTGGACAAATAGCTATGGCTTGATCCATACCTATTGGACAAATAGTCGAAGCTTGATCCACCCCTCTTTCTTTTGCATTAATTTTGGCATTGTATGATTGTGTATCTTATCGTGTTGCTGCATATTTAACATAGGCATGTGTCTCTTTGTGCCTTTTGTTGGTTTTCCATGAGATCTTAGATCTTGGGGGCTTCATCATCCTCCTTGACCTTTGTTGTCTTATCTTTCCAACAGTTGTACAATTAGACCTCTCTTAACGCATGTTTGTCTACTTTTGTCTGAGTTTGAGCATAGGGATCATCCTCTCACTAAAGTGGGGGCTAAATGTAGTATCAAAAAATATACTCCTTTATATTTTCACACTATGTTTGTGTCTCTTAATTAATTCGACTTAATTAAGCCTCTAATTGGCCCACTTATGCATTTAAAAGCCTAATTAATCCCTATTTCCAAAAGGGAAACTTGTATTAAACAATTGCAAACATTAATTAAATTCCCTTGGAATTGGAGCGTCCTGGATTTAGGTCCTAAGACCTATTTTCCCAAGGACGAATGGGTCCCACTTTAAGTTTAGGACCCCAATTTTTCATGTTATTTTAATTTACAATTGTCAGCCTTTGATGTTTAATTTTTGGGAAATTAGAAAATTACCTATAAATACAAGGTATTTTTATCATTTCAAATCCTATAATTTTCATGAGAGAAATAATTATAGCAAATATTATTGTCAATGGTGTTTAAGAGAAGATTTATCAATCATTTGTTGTAGTATTCAAGATCTCAAGTATCATGTCAAAGTTATCATCATTCATGCATGTTTTTGGAGCTAACATTGTGAAGTAGGTTTCAAGCATTCAAGTCAAGATTCAAGCATCAATATCAACATCCAATCAATCCATTGTTGGCCCCATGGTTTCCACTGCACCAAAAGATCAACCTGTTAATGCGCGATACAATTGCCAGAGTTAACGGATCCACGGGAGGTGATTAGTCCATGTAACAAATCCTAAGGTGAGCATTGACCATCTTCCAACAATCTCCCCCTCAACATTACCCAAGGGGATTCAAACCCGACACCTTTGGCTTTGATACTAATTGTTGACCCCACAATTGTCGTTGCACCAAAATATCAACATGTTAATGCTCGATACAACCACCAATGTTAATGGATCCACAGGAGGTGGTTAGTCCATGTCACGAATCCCAAGGGGAGTGCTGACCATTTGCCAACATCCATTTCATGCAAGATCAATGCCTTGGAGAGATGTGTTAGATTTTAGTCATCTAATGATCTCCATTCAACGGTTTGGTGAGTTGCCACATAGAATTGTTCATTCATCATCCCTTCCATTCATTTTTCATTTCATTTCAAGGTTTAATCACCGAAACGGGGTTTGACCAAGGAAAACCCCCATTCACCAAAAACAAACAATTTTTCCCTCTCTTTGTGATTGCAAATTTGCAAGTGAAGAATAATTGAAGATTGATCAAAAGTGCAATTTCTCAAAGTTGTCTAAGTTGTCATCAAAGTTGTCAGGACATGAAAACTCACCTGCAACATTTATTTTTTGTTTTCCAACTATGAGATCCAAAGGAACAAAGAGTGCAGATCCATGAGCAAAGGACTGCCAAAATAGATTTTGGATCCCTGAAGCAAGACCTTTTTTATTATCTTGGGTTCCAAGATTGACCTCTTCTTATTTTTCCACAAGCAATGGTGATCTCTCTTGATTTATGGGGCTACTATCCAACCCTTTATCCTTAGGTGTTTTTTGGAGAGGTTTTCACCCTCAAATATGTTCTTTACTTTTACTTTTTCTTGGTCTAAAGGTGCCTTTTGGATTTCACCATGAGACCTATTCTTTTTTTTTTCTCATTTTGCAACTAGAGGGTGGGAAAAACTCTCCAAAGTATGTTGTGTTGTCAAGTTTTATGATAAAACCAGCTTTATGATCCCCACTTGATATCCCTTCTCGAAGTCACATGAACTCAATGGTCACTTCGTCATTCTTGAATATTTCTAAACTCGGTGGTCCTTGTTGATCCTAGTCTATGAGATGTGGGTAGACGAGGGGTAAGTCAAAATTGGTATTGTTAAAGTTCAAGGAATGAGAAAATATGGTAAAAGCGGAAGTATCATCAGGATCCCAGAAGAATTTGATCTAGGCATAGCCACTCATAGGTTTGGTTTGGGATGAGGATAAGTCAAGCTCCTGAAAGATCTCAACTAGGTCATAATCGCTAGATGTGTAGGAATCCCACTCCCATTCATTGGATTCGGTTTTAGTGTGGTATTCCTTAGATGTCTCAATTTCATTTGAAGCATTAACATTTTCACTCGAAGGCAACTTAATACGAGGAGGACTCACCTTTGGTGGTACATACCCTAACCCTATGTTCTTCGGTAATCGAGGAGGCAATATTGGTTATGTCATTCCATGTTTTTTCAAACCCATACCTCTATATCCATCATAACCTTATTGTTTAATGATCTTAAACCCTTTTGGATATTGCTCAACTGATATTTTCTTAGGCTTAGTATCTTCTTCATCCTTGTAGATCCACGTAGAAATATCCTCACCTTATAGACTCTTTGCTCAATTCGCCCCACTTAGTGAATGTAGTAGGAGGATTATGAATAATGACTTTAGTATCCTTCTTCATAGGATGAGGTTTCCCATAATATTTCGATGAGATGGGCAACTTCCCAAAGCAAAATAAGCTCTCAATATTATATTCACCACATCTTGTGTCATGGATTTGGACCTTGGGTTTGGAGGGTGTAGTGGATGGAATATATGATTTGGCTAATAAATATTGATCAATGTAATGTGATGAAGTGGAGGATGAAGCTTCTCGATTGATAGGCACTTGATGTTCAGTGGTCCCTCTCAGATTACTACAATATTGGAAGGGGTCAAGATAACCTGCTATAGTGATTTTGGTACTATTTCATGGAAACTTAAGGCATTGATGGTATGTGGAAGGTACAACCCTCATTGAATGAATCTATGGGCGACCAAGGAGAAGATTGAATGGTAATTCCAAATCCAAGACTTGGAATATTGTGTTTTGAATAGTGGGTCCAACTCTTATAGGAAGTGTGATTATACCCTTTGATGAGCACTCAACATCGACATAGGCCTTGATAATGATTTTATTAGCCTTGTTTATACAAGCTTTACAGAATCCCAATGTCATGACCAATTTTAGAGTGCATGTATTCAGACTTGCTCCACCATCTACCAAGACTCATTTGATTTTGTGTTTATTAATGTATACCTCAAGTTGCAATGGATCGTTATGGTTCGGTCGTTGTGCAGGAAAATGTTGATTAGAAAATGTGACATGATGGGTTGTAGCTAAGTACCCTACCATGGCCTAAAATTGGTTAACATTTAGGTCAATGGGTACGGATGTCTCTTGTGAAGCCTTATCTAGAATGGCCCTATGTTTAGGGGATATACATGAAGTAACTCAAGAATGGATATTTGTGTGGGAGTCCTTCCTAGATAGTCTAGGAGATTATATTGAGTCTTCGATGGTGGATTAGAAGTGACCCCTTGCAAGGACACTTTATCTCTATGAGTGGTAACGACACATTTTATTTTTTTATTGATGGTAGTGGTAGTGACATGAATATCAAAGGCTTGAATGTGATTCACAGTATAGTCATATAAAAAACTGGTATGATTGGCATTACTATTGGTATTATTCCCTGAGTTGGAGGCATTTCCCTTTCCATGGTCTTGTAGGGGAGTCTTGAATATCGTATGGTCAACATTTGTTTATCCTTATGAATTATCCACTGATATGTCACCTTGTTCCATAAGGTCCTAGATATGATCTTTCAATCTCCAACATGATGATGTTTTATGTCCTTTCATACGATGGTATTCACAAAATTCATTGTGATTCCACCAAACTAATTTGACTAGCATTGGTTCATATGGTTTTATATTTGGAAGTTGAATGATATTGGATTGTAAGTTTTTTCAGGATTGATTCAATGGGTTCCCTTAAGGGTGTGCATGTTCATTTTGGCATGTTTTCTCATGAGGGACCTCTACATTGTTGATTGTTTTGGACTTCATTTTTCATTTGGTCATGACATGGTGTTGGATTGTTTTGTGTGAAAGGAACTTTAAGATGAATGGTGGGGTGAACCTTGTTAACCGTTTTAGCATCAACTACCCCATCATTGGTGACATTGTTGTTTCTAGACCAAAATTTTCCTTTGTCATTTGGATTATTTTGATTTTCTTTGAAGATCTTAACTAGTCCTTTTCCAAAAAGAGCTTTCTCAATAGAAACTCCCTTTTCAATGACATCCTCAAATGTGTTGCAACAATGTATTTGAAGTTGAATTATCAATTTTGTGTTGAGGTTCTCTACAAAGATAGGGACCAACTATTTTTTTGGTATGTGACAAATACATTTGTTGGACATAGTTTACCACCTTTGATAAAATGATGCAAGTGACTTCCCTTCCTTTTGTTTGGTTGTACATAATTTTGCTAAGGTCATGTCATTTTCAATGTTATAGGAAAAGTGTGTGATAAAATTGTTAGCTAGTTCGTTCCATGTTCTTATCCCAGGAGGAGGATGTGTGAACCATTCTAGAACCTCCCACAAAAGGCTACATGGAAATAATCTCATCAACTATGCAAGCTCCGTTGAAAACTTGTAATACTAAGAGGGAGGGTGAATTAGTATTCTATTAAGCCATTCAAACATTAGCCATCCAATTAACAAGTAGTATTTAACTATTCTAAGGAATGAAAGCATGAAAAAATCCACAACATCACATAACACATGAACACCAAGATCTTTATGTGGAAAATCCACAGTGAGGATTAGCTCACAATATATTATAACTACTCATAACATATTTACAGAAGTGCTCACTGCAAGTGGACACACTATCCAAGTGAATTCACTGCTCATTGAGAAAAGAAAGAAAGAAAGAAAGAAGGTTTGTGGCTACATAGACAAGATTTGAGTTGATACAAAATGCATCTACCATATGTAAGATTCAATCCTTTGAAGCTCAAAACATTGACTTAATACTCTTCATCTAACTCGGATCACAAATCTCTGCTTTGCTTTACATTTGCACAACTCTTCTCAACTCTACATATTTTTGCATCATTTCTTGTATTCAGATCATGTAAAAATTTAAATATCGATATCAACAATCTCAAAACAACCTTGTATATATCAAACTCGTCGCAAACATCAATTAGGTCATCCTAATTAGATATAGCCCTAAAACATACAAAACGTGCCTTATCAGTGCCTAATTCAAATCAAAACATCTTCACACCCAAAACAACACATGCAAAGTGTAATATAGGTCGACATGGACCTATAATAGCTCCCTCTTACATCGATAGCACATATTTAATCTCTGCAACCCTTTAAATACATTAGGTCGTCCAAGCATAGGACCTAAAAGAAAAATAATCCATTTGTTCATCATCATAGGACATGTGGAGCTCAAAATGTCACGCCATTTCAAGAATGCAATGCTTTGACACCTATTAACATTTTCCCAAAACTGCAAGGTCTAACCCAAATATGTGAAGTGCGAACCAGATAAGTCAGCCATTATATAGAAAATTGTCCAAACCTTATCTATCGAGCTTTTGTTACTTGCAACTTACAAACCACTTATCCAAATCAAGTGAAATTATGCATGAAGATACTACTAACAACCATAAACAACATATTAGAAATGAAAAATTAATTTTCTAAGGGAAAATGAATGCAGACCAAAATACCGAAGGGCTTTATGCAATGAATCTATTGGTGTAGACACTTACCAAAAATACTTAATTGTTTTTGTATGCAGATCAAACCCTCTTGCAAAATTTCTCTTCTTTAATCATCCTTAATACAATGTTGACATCAATAAAAGCTCATTAATGAAAACCTTCTTCATTATTTCAACACTTGAGAAAATTTGATAAAAAGAGGAAACAGTGTGGTGCAGTGTTGTTTTGGGTTTCAATTAGATGTTTTTGTTTTTTCTCTGCATTTCTTCTAGGTTGAAGGTTTGCCTAGAGGATTTAGATATGTTGATTAGAGGTGTTCAAAGGTGTTATATTCAAGAGATGGTATGTTGGATCATTGTATAGTAGAAGTTGTGTTCACCAATGTGTGATTGTGCATTGCAGAGGTGTCTAGGAGAAAGGTTTTTGCTCCACTCTTCTCTGTAGTTATGCTTCAAGTCATGTGATTCTGATGGTGTGTTGATGATATTGGTAGTTTACCTCAATCAAGAAGATTTGAGGTTGGGTTCTTCAAAAGATAGTTTTTCAATTAATAGTGTATGGTAGAGTTGTTTGAGTGTACTCATCTATACATTCTTTAGGTGGAAGTTGTGAAGGAGTTTGTTGGATTTCAAGATGTTTGAGGAATATTCTAGATCATGTTCAAGTGTGGTGTGTAGTTCACAAGTTGTCCTTGGGTTTGAGGAGGCTCAAAAGCAATGTTCATGCATGTAGTATTAAACTCCCTTATGTGTTCCACTGGGTCTCCTTTCCCCTTATACTTGTTAAAGCTTGGAACGTTAAAGAGTGGTGGGAAAGGTGGCATGTATATGCTTCTATCAAAGGGATAAGGACATAGTTCCTCCATTGATTTTGTTTTCTTTGTTGTTCTCACTTGCATGTTTTCCATGTGTTGTTGCATTTCTTTCATTTGTTGCATCAAAGTTTCCATGGGTGATGGGTGCATGTTTGATTGACTTTGCACAAGAGGGTTGGTGTTGGTATTAAGTGTGTTGAGATGGTTGTATAATGTATTTTGGTTTTGAAATTTGGATGTAAATGTTGTATTTGGGTTGGTGTTTTGTTGCAAAGTATTTTGATTTCCTTGTTGGAAGTGAGATGTGAACATGGTATTGGTATTGGTATTTTTGTGATATTGTGGTGGGGCTTGGTTGGTGTGTTGAGGTTGTTGTGTGAAGTTGGTGTTTGGAGTGACATGTTCTAATGGAGGTTGGTTGGTGTTCAAGTTTGATCCAAAAGACATGTTGATGTTTGGTGTAGTGTTGGTCATTTGGGTTTGCACTCTTGATGTGACAATGTGAATCATTCTTGTTTTGCTTGGTGGATTTGGGTTTTGATTGTGTTTGTGTTGGTTGATGGTGCAATATTTTAGATGGATGTTGTGCTAAATGGATTTACAAAATTAGTCATACCCATGGTACTAGAGGATGAAGCAAATGGATTACTAAATGTAGGAGTTGGTCTTTGATATGTTGCATGTGTTATTTTGGTCCCAAATGTTGGAGGAGAGGGGATGTATCTAGTTGTCACATTATGTGTTGTTCCCACAAGTGGAAAACTAGTGTGCATTTGTTGTGAGGATGATTGACCTTGTGAAAAGGTGTTGTGATCAAGACCTTGAGTTTTTTTTCTACAATCATGGAAATGTAAAAATCAAAGGGGAGATTAGCACCTTTCCAAGCAAGTGCAAGAAAATATTTATTAGGATCTGCATTGACTAGTTCCTCTAGAATTCACACTATCTTAGGATCTTGGGATGCTTCTTCAATTTCCTCAGGTGTTAGATTTTGGTTAACCTCCTTCAATGTAAATTTTCAAATGGATTTAGTGTTTCACTTTGTGTTGGTTGAGGTTGGTTTGATGTTGACCCAGATTTCATGTTGCTAGTTGGATTGATATAGGGGTCATATGAGTTATCCATGTCTTTTTGTTTCCTTTGTGACCTAGTCAGGACCATATAAGACTTGTGACCTTTGGATGTTGAGACTTTTGAAAAATATGCAACTAAGATGGAGATGAAAACTAAGGATGAAAATGTAAGATGACTCTATGCTATGTTTTTGGATTTTTTTGGACTACAAGGATGACAATGCAAACTAAATCCAAGTTTTTGAGATGAAGGAATTGTGATGAAGCTATGACTATTCTTGGGATGCAAAGTGCTAATGTAACTATGACTATCACTATGCTTGGATTGGGTATGCAACCTTGATCCTTAAAAGAGGATGCTAAGCACACTATGATGAGTCGAAGTAATGACTCTAAATGTCAAGACCTGAAGAAGATAAACCAAGATTATGATGATGATGCTGATGATGATGATGATTGATAAAAGGTGAACTAGACACATGAATTGTAGGCCCAACCTAAAGATAGGATAGATGAGAGGTATGATAAGGCCAAGACACCTAAAACTGAGACTAATGGTCTACCCAATAGTATGATAACCCTCCTAATCTCAAGACTAAAAGATGATGTTGAAATGAAGCTAAGATGGGATGGATGAAAACTAGGACTATGCAAGAAAACCTAAGGTGAATGATTAAATATTGTGAATGGACTAACTAAACCTAAATAAGTCTTGATTTGAGTGTACAGGCATAGTCTGTAAGGAAACTTAAAGTTGGATATATAGATATCTCCCCCAAAAAAATGATTCTAAAAAATTGCAGTGTTTAAAGCCACAAATGCAGTGCAAGGAAAGTCAATTGCGGCACACAAACAAATGTGAGTTTTTGGCTTCCTAGGACCTTTGAAAATTGTGATGTATTGTCTGATGATTGTGGTGTTCTATTTTTTGGCCCTAATTTGATATTTTCTAGGTTTTTTTCATTTTTAGCATGTTCGTATTTGATCATAAAACACAACAAACACTTGAAAAACATATTTGGTTGATTTTGACTCTTTGACTTCTTGGAAAGTGAGTATGTTTGCAAGTTTTCTTAGACAAACTCGCTTGGTGTTGGTTCAGAAATGATACAAACAAGCATAGCCTAGCTAGTAGATATAGGGTTTGTCTCATAAAGTTGGGCTTATCTCACCCTCAAGGGAGTGATGTAATCCATGAACGAGGAGTGGGTGGCTATAATATTCCAAGGTCATGGACCACTTTAAAACCTCTCACCTTGAAAGGAGTAACTCTAAAACAAGGAACCTTGCCACCTCAACCAAGAATGGAACGTGGTAAGTAACTTCTTGGGATGATGCTATCCTAATGCATCAACAATAGAAGACAACCAAAATAAGTCTTAGGCTATAAAACAATGGGTTTCTAGTGGGGGACTATCGTGAACACTATTGGTACACTTCAAACATCAGACACTAAAGCCTCTAATCAACCCACATGTGGTCTATACACCCACATCAACATTGATACACAAGGTGTAACTTCAACACATAGAGTTACTGACTTTCACCTTCACCCATTCAATATAGCTTGTTGAGAAACATACTTGAGGTCATCCCCTTTGAGTTCTCTATTAGGATGTGTCTCAAAGGCTGGCTTCACTATTAAAAGAAAAGATATTGCTATGTATTTCTCATGCACCCAAGATCGCACGAAGTGCAAG
Organism: Sequoiadendron giganteum; assembly: GCA_007115665.2. Lineage (NCBI taxonomy): Eukaryota > Viridiplantae > Streptophyta > Pinopsida > Cupressales > Cupressaceae > Sequoiadendron > Sequoiadendron giganteum. The sequence goes on along the minus strand of CM021110.1, from coordinate 403,392,894 downwards.
GGTAGAGGATACACACACACCAATCTAGGATTTAACACAACGTCCAAGTGCACAAGACACAAAAGACACTTGTTATTTTTAAGCACCAATTCCAAATGTTCCTAATTTAAAATTCACAAACACACAATGGAACCTTGTAAGAAATTGGATTAGTAGTATAGATCAAAAGGTCTTCTCCCAACAATTGCCACAAGCTAAAAATCAAATATCAATAACCAAAAAAAAAATTGCATGCTATCAACCCAATTCCATGATTTGATTATTTTGTTATATTTTTCACCCCAAAAATAAAAATTCAAAGAAGATACCCTTGATAAAATTTTGAGAACTTTCCAAATATGTAAAAAAATTAGAAAATTCCCTTCATTTAAGACCTAGGGAGCAGATTTATGAAGTACTAATTTTCAAAGATCTGATTGTAGATTAATTATTTGAGGTCAAAATAAAAAATGTAAAGAAAAAACCCCTTGTAGAATTCTGAGAGCTTTCCAAATCTGCATAAATTTTAAAAACAATCGCTGATTTATGACCAAAATTTAAGATTTATGAAAAATTATAAAAATATGATAAGTTGCTCAAAAATGTCGACCTAAAGCTAATATTTGGAGTGTAAGCTTAAGATATGATCTATGACCTCCAGTAAAAAACACAAAAAAAAAATTCACATTCGTTTGGGAGATACCATGAAATATTTGGAAACTACTAAAAATAGCATAACTCACTCAAAAAATAAAGATACAATAGGTATGTTCAATTCACGTCAAGCTCACCAAATGTAGATTGGGATTTGAATTCAGAGGATTAGCATGAATCAATAATAGCAACCAAAAAACTATCTAATCCAAGCTATGAAGACCCTAATCCAACAGTGAAGCACAAATGAACATAAAAGTCACAATAATGAAGCAATGAAACCACTATTCCCATGCCAAAGTTGATTCTCCTCCATTGCTCTTCTACATTTTTCTTTGTTTGTTCTCAAATAGTATGCAAAATGTATGATAAGCTTGATGTTGGGGTAAAAGCACAAACCTTTGTCACACTTTCGGCCAAGTAAATAGTTTCGAGCGAACTATTTTTGACCGGAAATGTTTCGACCGAATAGGTTTCGACTGAAACCATGTGACGTACATATGTGGCACACAAGGTTTCGATCGAATAGATTTTGGCTGAAACCAAAAAAAAAAAGAAAAATTCCCTTTCAAACTTTGAAATCGGCTTTCAAATTGGCTTATTTTATGTGGGGGGTTACTATTGGAAGGGTTTAGCTTTTTTCAGAATTTTTTGAAACTTTCAACTTTAACTAAGTATTTCTTTAGTTAGAATGATGTTTTTAAAAGAAATAAAAATACCCTTTTGTAGAGCTCGGAGTGGTGAATCCAAATATATGTATTTTTATAATTTTGAGTAGTTCTAATATATGTTATTTTTAAAATAATACAAGCAGGTTGTTGAAATTAAAAAAGAGGTTGATTAGAAATTTTAAAAAAAAATAGTAAAACATATTAAAATTTCTTAAAACTTATATGGGGCACAAGAGGAGAGAGTCTTCTTCAAAAGGATATAATTTTTTTTTTGAAAATGATTTAAAAAATTGAAAATAGTTGACGACCCGTGAAAACTGTCAAATTTTGACATGTTTGACTTTAAAATGTTATTATGAGAAAAATATACATAAAATTTGAAAAAAAAAATTCATGCACAAGATATTGGAGTTACCTATTTGGAGAGAAAAAAATAGGGAGAAATGAAGTTTTTTCAATTTATTTCTTGATGGCCCATGAAGTCACTCTTTTCTGAAATTTTTAGCATTCCAAAATTCGTCCTTTAATTGATAAAAACATAATGAATTTTTTTTTTTTTTTAATTTTAAAAATTACAAGAATAAACTTCATCAAAAGTTTTACATTTCATTAGTTTACACCATTTTGAAATTCAAAACATAAAGACCAGTTTTATGTGGTCAAAGTTCAGAAATTGTTTTGTTGTTGGATGATTCCTTTATAAAATGTGACACAAGTTTGTACTTTTACCCGTTGATGTAAGATAACTAGATCTCAAGATAGAAAAATTTCAAAGATTGTGATTGTTCAAGATAAATGATATGAGAAGAAAAATATTGAATATTGTGGTTGGCTTTGAAATGAGAATGATGGCTTGCTTTTATAGAAACTCAATTCAAATGAAGGGCTAGGATTAGAGATGATGAATGGTTATCAATGGATGAGATTAATTGAGAGGAAAAGAGATAAGGATACAAAGAAGGGACCGCGATCTAAGAAATTGGAATAAGAGATATGGCTTAGCTAGAAAAAGGTAAATTAAATAATTGAAACAATTATTTAATTTAGGGAATGGTGAGATGAATAATTAAATTATAAAAACTATTATTTAATAGAGGACAAAAGAAAATGAGAAATAATTAAATAATAAAAACCATTATTTAATTATAAAGGAGAGGAAACTGATTAAATAATTAAATAAATATAATTTATTTAATTATAGAGGGAAAAAGGATAATTAGTGACATAATTTAAATAATATTTAATATTTATTTAAATTAATCAAGGAGGAATAAGAATAAAGTGGATTAATTAAATAATTAAAAAATACTTAATTAATAGAATAATTATGACATTAGGGGATAATTATGCTAGGAAGAAGGCGAATTAATGATAAAATGTTGCTTGTAGGCTTGAGACATTTTTCAGTGTTTACAGGCTCAACTTTATCAAAGCCCTCGCAAGGGAGAATGCAGATGATGTAGTTGATTGGTCCTTTGCTCTAATCAACTTGCTTTCAATGTTGGAAGTAGAAGATGGGGAAGAGAAGTAAGGCTATGGATTTTCTGGTTCTTTTTTGTTAATAATAGTTTGTTATTTAAGATGGTTTAGCAAAAAGTTAGGGATTGTCATAATTGGGCATGGTTGAAACAATAGTATGCCCTTAATATATGTTTGTGGGTGAAGCAGCCATTTCAAACTCAAGTCTATATTTTGTATAAAAAACATGTAGAAATGTAAAATTTCAACCCTTAGAGGGGATATCATATCTAATTTTTTGAGTTAATGTAAGGGTGTGGCATGTTGGGTCTCAAAAACTCAGGTTTGAATCACGAGAGGTTGCCAAGCTCTCACAATGCTTTTGCCCAACGTACAAGGCCAATCGATGCAATTGAACCTTCTTCTCTTTAGGTTCTGCTAGACCAAGGCGAGTGTACCTAATGAATGATGCTGATTTAAATGTGTTTCCTGGTTGATCAATCTATCCACAATGGCAAAGGGAAGTGGACAAATAAAATCACTACAACTACTCCTACTCTTACTACACAAATGAAAGGCTTTTGAATTAATTGTTTGATATGAATTTGTATCTCTGGGCTATGGCAAATCAGTGCCTTCTATCCACATGGGCAATGGAGTCAAAAAATGATACGTGTTTCCTCTTATTAGCTTAACTCTACTTCAACAATCCAAAAGTAATCTTAAAACCACTATGATTTATTCAGATAATTTAATCCTAGCTTGCAAACACCAATTAATCAAATCACACAAAATGGAACATATTTTGATAAATCAGGGATATGCTTGATATGATGATTTAGATGATTAAAAGATCCCAAGTTGGAGACAACCAAAATAAAGAATATAGATTTTATACACCACAACAACTGAACACCAAATAGAAAAATCACCAATTGAAAATATTTATCTCCATTGATTCTGCTTCAAGAAAATTATGTACATTATTTCCATCCCAATCCCTTCTCGGGAAAAATCTAACTCCTCTTCTAACTACCCTCCCTCTTTCTGATTTTTCAATACATTTTATACAATAAATCTCAAATGTCACAACTCTTCAATTGACTGGTAAAACCGTTTAAATTCCTTAATAGCAATTAAAATATTTAATTGTGTTGCCTTATCGGCAAATTAAATATTTTTTACATAGTTATGCATTTTATTTTGTTTTAATACTTTACCGGCCTTCAATATTTCATTTTAAACCTTACTATTCTTTACACTTTATTTCCCCATGGCCTTTATCATTTTACCACCTTGACTTTGACTGGTCCCACCACTATCTACCGAGCTATCGCGGTCTCTATTCTGCCCGTCACGGTATAGTGGTAACTTCTTACCGACCGCTACGTTGCCACTGCCTGCCAGTTATCTCACCGCCACCGCGATACCGTGGTCAATGCATTGACCGCGCGCAGTGTGGCGGTAAGAACTTTATGCCTTCCTATTTAATCACTACCACCATACCACGAGCCCATTTTGGGAGGCCACGGTAAAGCGGTAAGTGATATAAAACTGAATATAAAGGTAGCGATAAAGGTTATAAGCTATTTTAAAAGGTAGTGAATGATTTTTTCATGAAAAGATAGGAAAATGAGGGGTTTAAAATAGGAAAATCGCTTAGGTTTTTCACGAAATTTTGGGAAAATGTTAGGGTTTTGAATGAAAATTTTGGGTTCTAACATGGCCCCTCACAACCACTTTTACATATCCAAAATAAAAACTTATTTATCGATATTTAATAAATTGGTTAATGAAGTGATTTAGTTATTGTGGGGAAATTGAGAATTATATATATATATATATGTGTGTGTGGTGTGGCCCCTCACAACCACTTTTACATATCCAAAAAAAAAAAAATTGTCGATATTTATTAAACTGGTTAATGAAGTGATTTAATTATTGTGGGGAAATTGAGTGTTATATATATATATGGTGTGGCCTCAAACCACTTTTATATATCAAAAAGAAAATTATTTGTCGATATTTATTAAATTTTTAATGAAGTAATTTATTTATTGTGGGGAAATTATTATATATATATATAATTTTCAATCTTTTTATTAGAAGCCAATTGATTTATGTCATTTTTTTTATTTTTTTGTAAAATGACTTGATTAGGAAATTAAATAACCCTAATTACTTAGTTAAATTTTACAATTAAAATTAGATTATTACTTTTGACAAATTGATTTTAAATCATGTAAATCACTTTAAGGTAACAATAAGTTCTATAAAGTTCTAAATCATTGTGTTATAACCTCTTCAACTTTCCTGCTCCCTAGATTTTTGAATTTTTGTTCATTCTTTGGGTCTCATTTGACTAATTGATGGGTCGGTCTAGTGAGGGGCCTAGTAAGGCTCCCCCTTCCAGGAATGTTGTTCCCCATTGTGGTACTTTTTCTAGCATTGTTGTCCTTTCATGAAAACTGGCAACCTCTACTTCTGGAAAGTCACCTCTATCCCCCCTTGGGCTTGGATTCCTTTTTCTCTGAAAAAATCCAATTTCATTTGTAGACAAATTGGTTGGCGAGGTTTCACCAGCTATGGCAAGGTTAAATACGAAATTAATCTTTTTTTCAGTAGATGGTCGAGAAATTGATGTCCCTAAATCTCTCGTGATTAAGGCAATGGATGGAATCAAGCTATCATTGGTGGGTAAATTCTTGGCGTATCGCCTAAATATAGGTCAAGTAAGGCAATGGGCTAACTTTATCTAGAATTTAAAAGGAAGTGTTTCTATTAGTGTTTTATCCAAAGGAATTTCCCTTTTTACCTTTATTGTTTATGAGGATATGATTAAGCTTCTCAAGGAGGTCCTTGGGCTTTTGATGAGTGTTTCAAGAACTTTCTCTCGTTATGCGAATGGAAACCAAGTTTTAACCCCTCTATTGACCTGGGCGATGTTGCCCCTAAAAGGGTACATCTTCCTGGGCTACCCTTGGAGTTCTGGGAGTTAGGTATCTTCAAATGGATTTCTAACTCATTTGAAAGCCTTCTGACTATTGACAAGATCACCCAAGAGAAATCATGTTTTGTGTTTGCAAGGATTTGTGTTAATGTGATTATTAACACTAATTTTCCTACTTCAGTTGTTCTAAAGTCATTTTGGTAACTCGTCTCAAACTCTAGAATATGAAAATGCTAGAGTGTTTTGTCAATCTTACACTAAAATTGGCCATCTCATTGATACCTATAATAGGAGGCCTCAAATCTTGGAAAACGAAGATTCCAGCCCCCTAAAAAAATATTGTGTTCTCGCTATGGCCGCTCTTGTGCCTGAGGCTATTGATGTTTCTCCTTCAATCCTTGAGAAGGAGCATAGTGATGGTCCTATGGCTTCCTTACATGACTTGGCCTTTGTACTTGGTCTGAACTCAGAGGCACAATTCATTGCTCATGGTGGCATGTGGGATACCCCAGATGTGTCTCAGGATTTGGGTAGTGAGGCAAGATTGGTAGTGGCCTCTTTTGATGTTAGCATAATATTTCAAAAATACAACAAGATGTAAACGAAAGGGTTGTAGAGGCTTACCAACCAGAAAATGAAACAATTCCAAGTTTGGCAGGAAATCCCACTCTCCCCCTGGAAGATAATTTTGAGTTTATTAAGGAAGGAGAAATAGTCTCTCAAATGGGCCTGGATAAAGATTCCTTAGCCCCCTCTCCTCTAAAACATTCTAGAGATGATCTACTCCACCCCGTCAAGTTGAAGGAAAAAATTTAAACGACTCATTGGCACTGTTGGGCTTCCCTTCTTCACCCTCAGATGAAGCTGATGATGACTTGATTGGTTTGAAGTGGAGGAGGAAATAAGGTTGGTAGACCTTCTCAAAAGGAAACCAAAAATAAATACACTATTTGTGATGTGGCTTCGAGAAGACAAAAGATAATGGACTCAATTGTGAGGCCAGAGTCTAGGAACAAGTAAGGGAGGTTGTATTCCCTTACATAACGAAATCAAGGTGATTCTATTGTTTTTTTTTGTGATTATGAAGATAATTTCCTGGAATATTAGGGGCCTCAACAATCCCTATAAACAAAACTTGGTCAAAACCTACCTGATGGAAAATAAAGTTGATGTTCTACTACTTCAAGAAACCAAAATGATGAAGGAAACTTTTGATACTACTGTTAAGAATATCTAGCCTACTACTAATTATGCTTCGAGTGATGTTAAGGTTCTATGGGTTTCTCTGGAAAAAAACTATCTTATGGTCTCCTTTGAAGACCTTATCACCTTTGAAAAGTGGAATATGATTAATGTTTATGGTCCTAACTCACATCGAGATAGACTAATTCTTTGGGATTTCTTGGATGATAGAATAAAGAGTAGATTGGAGGATTTCTAGATACTTGGAGGATATTTCAATTCTCCGCTACTACCTTCAAAAAAATTGGGTGGCCTAGATGACTATTCGAATATATGGACTTGTCAAGTTTCATTAATTTTGTGGGGATTTTCGATATCCCCTTATTGGGCACCTAATTCACCTGGTCTAATAGAATATTAGGCAATCAGTTGATTCAAGTCAAACTGGATCAGTTACATCTCTCCTCTAATTGGAACATCTATCAACACTTATCCTTATATGCCTTGCCTAGAACTAGATCTAATCAAAATTCCATTATTCTAAAGAGAAATTTTGATGCTACTAGAGGTCCATTCCCATTTAGATTTGAAATTATGTGGACTCTCCAACAATATTTTGGTGCCTTAATTGATAAATGGTGGAATGAACCCTCATTTGGTACCCTATCTTTAGCTTTGCTAATAAACTGAAAAGAATTAATGAGAGAGTGAAGGGTTGGAACAAGTTTTCCTTTGGCAATATTTTTGACACCAAAAAATATTTGGGAGACAAAATTAAGGTGATGTAACATTTAATGGATTCAAGTGTGGTGGATGAAGCTACTTGCAATCATGAACGAGACTTGAGAGCTCAATGGTTCAAGGTTAACAAATAGGAGGAAATTTTCTAGAAACAAAAATCTCGGGTTCAATGGCTTTCAAAAGGGGATCGTAATGCTAACTTCTTCCATCAATCCACTATGAAACATAAAAGCAGGAACATGATAAGACAACTTAAAAAAGAAGATGGTAATATGGTGAGTAATGAAAAATAAATTGTTGCTGAAGCTATGGCCTATTTTTCCTCCAGAAGGAACATGTGGTTGCCCATCAGGATTTGGATGAAATCCTCCATGTTATTCCTAAGGTGATTTCTGATCAAGATCTTCAAGTTATGTCTAAATTTGTTTCCCTTCAGGAAGTGAAGTCTTTTTTTTTCTCTTTTGGAGCTTAAAAATCCCCTGGGCCTGGCGGGTTCCCCTCGGCATTCTTCCAACTTTATTGAGACATTGTGAAAAAAGACTTCTTAAATTTTGCTAGAGACTTATTTGGATCTAGTAGGCTTCTTAATCAACTTAATGCAGCTTTCAAAGCTCTTATTCCTAAATAGGAAGATGTTTCCTCTATGCATCATTTAGACCTATTAGCCTATGCAATACTGTGTATAATTTTTTTTCAAGATCATTGTGTTTAGATAGAAAGATGTTTTGAGAAAAATGACAGCTAGAAATCAAAAAGGGTTTGTTCAAGGAAAACACATTTTGGATGTTTCCATAACTACCCATGAAATTCTCCATTCTATGGACCTTAGCAAAAATGTAGAGATGGTTCTAAAAGTGGACATCTCTAAAGCCTATGACAGATTCTCTTGGTCATTCTTGTTTGTTGTTCTCAAGAAATTTGGGATCAATAGTAGGTTCATAAAATTGATCACTACTTGTGTTACTACCCTGAAGTGTTCAGTCTTCATGAATGGGGTCTCATAAGGTTTCTTCTCCTATGGAAGGCGTCTTAGGCAAGGGGATCCTCTATCCCCTTATCTTTTAATTATTGTGTCTGAATTTTTGGGCAGAAACATCAAAAAACTCCTAGACTCTATGGTACTAAAAGGTGCTAAGGTTGCTTAAACCCTCTCGCATGCCTCTCATCAATAGTTTGTTGATGATACTATTGTTGAAATGCACAAGACAACTAAGGGGGGGTGAATCAGTTGTACCAATTTTTTTTGCTTCTAACCTTAATCAATTTCACTTTAACACAATCTGTTATTAAGTGTAAACATGAAATGCAAATAATAGAAAGCAAACACCAGAGACACCAAATTTATGTAGAAAACCCAATGAGAGAAAAACCATGGTGAGGGTTAGCTCACAATATAGTAATAATGCAATACCGGATACAAAGGCTCACTGCTAGAGGGCTCACTGCCTAGATACAAAGGCTCACTACTTATAGGACTCAATGTCTAGAAGGAAGCTCATTTCCTACAGAAAAAGAAAGATAAATAAAGATCACCACAAAAGGTTCCACTCATTCGCAACTTGATCAAAAGATTGCAGACACCATCAACTCACTGCTTTCAAGAACCTAACACATCAAAGTATTGCTACCTTGATTCACTCTTACACACTTTTCTTTTCGCACTTGTTCGCACACTTCACTTGCTTGTTCTTCAATTTGCAACATATTGACTTGATTTTATACCATCATCAACCCTTCAAGCATTCTCCAAGGTCGGCTAAACATCCTTCAATTTACAAATTCAAATTAGGTCGGATACTCAACATTCTTGTGGTGGATAAGAATGAGAGAGGACCAATAAGACATTTAATTAGGACCCAAACAACATCTTGGATCAATCACATGCTTCCTCAATTCGATACAAAATCTTTATGTGATGTGTAGACACCAGGTCGGCCAAACCTAATGAAAACACCAATAATCTTTAAAGTACGCGCATCTCTAGCAAGATGATCACACGTGGATCACTCAACATACTTCACCAAACATTTTTCCATCTCTAAGTAACCTTCAGATACATCTATAGCAATTGCAACAATCTTCATGCACAGAATATTCTTCAACAGTCCAATCGGACCAACCAGCAACACACAGGAGCTCTGGAGCAAGTCTTCTGAAGTGCCCAAACATAAGAACATTTGTTAGAACATAGAAAACATCAGTATGAATCATCTCCCAAATCCATAAGATCTTACACAAATCACCAGAAGACTGCGGAGCCAAAACATTTCTCCCAGTCCACAAACAAATAGTTTTTTTCAAACAAGTTCACATACCGATGAACATATCTTCCACTCTCCATTGATCCAGAAGCTAAAATTTAGGATATATTATCCCTTGAAGCTCATGAACAATACCACAAATCTACATAGGCATGGGATCAACACAGAATAAATACAAAGCATAATACCAGAGCACACTCAAAACACACACTCAACATTGGCTTCATTATTTCTTAAATTTTCTCAAAATCACTTGGCAAAAACACAATTACAACTTCATAAATATAGCTTCATGTACTCTAAACACTTCTACAATATCTCAACTATACAAGTACCATCTTCAATCAACTAAATTGTGTTGACATCAATGACAATATTAATGACAATGCCACCAAACACATCCATACTTGCAAAAACTATCCTTTTTGGTGAAGCTTTGGTTGGGGAAGTTGGTCACAGGAAATCCATCTTGTATGAATATACTAGTACTTCAAGTCATCATATCAACTACAACAAGAGTAAACTAAACTTTTTTAACTCTAACCAGATTGTGAAAGATAGAGTTATCTGCATTTTGGGTTGTCAAGAGGCTATTATGCCTATTGCCTACTTAGGCTTACCCCTGATGTCAAAAAAAATACATAGCAATTATTGGAACCATATTATTGAGAGAATCTGAAAGAATTTGGTTGGCTAGAAGGGAAAACTCTTAATTCAAGCTGGGAAGCTTCAATTGTTAAAAGCCTCACTTCAAAATATTCCAATCTACTACTTGTCTTTATTCAATATTCTTGATTTTATAGCTAAAAAATTTGAACAAATCCAAAAAATATTCTTGTGGTCAAGAACATAAGAGAGAAATAAAATGGCACTGGTAGGGTGTGAGAAAGTTTGTGCTCCTAAAAATGTTAGAGGTCTTGAGATAAGGAGAATTAAACTCTTTAAAAAATCTCTTTCTACCAAATTGGGATGCAATTTGCTAGAATGTACCAAAGACTGGGTTATGATTCTTAAAGCTACATATCTAACAAACAAGGACCAAGGTTCCTTCCTTACAACCTCATATTTTCCTTATGACTATGTTTTCTAGAATACTCAGAAGTAACCCCTAACTTCTCCCTGAGATACTCAAAAGTATCCTTCAGAAGGGCCTTAGTGAATATGTTAGCAATTTGTTCCTTGGTAGGTACATATTCAAGTCAATTCATTTTGCAACACCTTTCTTAAGAAGTGATACCTAATGGATATGTGTTTTTTCCTAGAATGCATCACCAGATTCTTTGAAATGTTTATAGCACTTGTATTGTCACAAGAGATAGAGATAGGCTCATCACACATCACACCTATGTCCTTCAAGGTTTGCTTCATCCAAAGTACCTGTGTACAGCAGGATGCTACTGCAATATACTCAGCTTTTGCAGTGGATAAAGAAACCGAATCATGTTTCTTACTTAACCATGAAACCAATCTTCCTCCAAGGAAGAATGCACTACCACTTGTACTCTTCTGGTCATATACACAACCAACCCAATATGCATTAGTGTAGCCCATAGTTTGGAGTTCCCTTAACATATCTTAATATACTTTTCATGGCTATTACATGTGCTTCCTTAGGTTCTACTTGAAATATTTCAACTAGACATACTGCGTGCATGATATCCAGTCTAGTAGTAGTAATATACAACAGTCCACCAATCATAGATTTGTACATGCTCTGATAAACTTTAAAAGATTCATCTTTACTCAGCTTACATCTGATTACCATAGGGGTAGAGACTAGTTTGGAGTCATCTATTCCAAACTTCTTCAACAATTCCTTAACATACTTAGATTGTGAAATGAATATCCCCTTACTAGTTTGATTTACTTGAATTCCAAGCAGAAATTCAACTCACCAATCATAGACATTTCAACCTCTTTTTGCATTTCCTCTGCAAATTTCTTACACATACCTTCATTTCCACCAAAGATAATGTCATCAACATATACCAAAACTATTTTTTTCTCAACTTTGAAGTAAATATTCTTGTCTATAGACCCTTTTGTTGAATCCTTGATGTGTCAAATATCTATCCAGTCTTTCATACTAAGCTCTAGGAGCTTGTTTAAGTCCATATAGTGTATTTTTCAACTTGCAGACCATGTTTGGTTTGTCTAACAGCTGAAATCCTTCGGGTTGCTCCATATATACTTCTTCTTCCAATTCTCCATTCAAAAATGCAGACTTAACATCCATCTGGTACACTTTGAAGTCTTTATGAGCTGAAAATTCCAAGAACATCTAAATGGCCTCCATTCTTGCTACTGGTGCAAATGTCTCTTCAAAATCTATTCCTTCAACCTATGAATAGCCTTTGCATACAAGTCTTGCTTTATTCCTTACTACTTCACCATCTTCATTCAGCTTATTCCTAAATACCCATTTTGAACCAATTACATTCTTGTTTACATGTCTAAGGACTAGTTCCCATGTCTCATGCTTCTCTATCTGTTGCAGTTCCTCTTTCATTGCTCCAGCCCAACTCTCATCATTTCATGCTTCACTCATAGTCTTAGGTTCAATCTTAGAAAGTAAACACAAGTTTACCTCAACCACTTTACTTCTTGTCTTTACACTATCACTTATGTCTCCAATTATTTGTTCCTCTGGATGATTTCTCTATGTATATTTAGGAGTCTTAGGTGCAAATTCTAGAATCTCCTCTTCATCACTTTGTTCTTTCTCTTCCTTTTCTTCTTCTTGCACTTTCCCATAGATAGGATCATCTAGTTTGACTTCACTTATTTCTACTGGTCTATACATAGCTTCATCAACTTTTACATTAACACTTTCAACTATTTTCCTCAATCTTTTATTAAAGCATCTATATGTCTTGTTATTATTTGAATATCCAAGAAATATTCCTTCATCATAGCTAGCATCAAAATTTTCAAGATTCTCATCATCTCTTTTAATGTAACATCTTCTTCCAAACACTTTAAAGTATTTAATAGTAGGAGTCTTACCAGTCCATAACTCATAAGGAGTCTTAGTGTTGTTATCTCTGATCTGAATGTTAAGAATGTAAACAGCAATGTGGATTGCTTCTCTCCAATACACATCAGTAACATTTTCTTCTTTCATCATAGTTTTGGAAGCCTCTTGAATATTTTGGTTTTTCCTTTCCACAACTCCATTTTGTTGAGGGGTTCTAGGGGCAAAATAATGTCTTTTTATGCCATGTTCTTCACAAAATTCATTAAACTCACCAAAAGTGAATTCTCCACCTCTATCCAGACACCTAAAAATGACCTAGGCCTGCGAACACTATTTTACCACTTTCATCCTAGCATAATTATGAAATTTTAATTATGTCTCTAACCCACCTTCAACTATTAATTAAATAGTTCACAATTATTTAATTAATTCATAATCTTTCATTCTTCATGATTATTAAATAAATAAATCTGATTTATTTATTTTAATATGTCACTAATTATCAAAGTCTTCTAATAATTAAATAAAAACATCAATTTATTTAATTAATCCTTATCATAAATGTCTTCTTGATTATTAAATTAATATATTTTAATATATCTATTTAATATGTCACTAATTCCTAAATCCTCTCTTAATTAAATAAATTCATTTATTTATTTAATTAATTAACTACTTCTTCTAAATTAAATAATTATTTTAATTATTTAATTATGGCATGTGACATTTCTATATTTTTAAATAAAACAAATCATTTAAAAATATCTCACATACTTAACTGATTCTTCATTTAGTAATTAATTTCAAAAATCAATTACTAATTACCTCACAAAATCTTCTATTTTGAATTAATTTAATTCAAAAGGGAAATATTCTTCTACAAATCAAGTAATTTCCAAAATTATTGATTTTCTAAAATCTCATCCTCTTGTCTTCTGATTTTTACTAATTTCATCTCCACTGTCACATTCAGTCTGGATTTAATTCATTTAATTAAATCTTATTTACACCTATGGGTATTTTTCCCTAACCCTAATTAGGGTTGCCTTATTGAATCTTGACCTTTGATTCTAGGGTATTCTTCAATCTCTCATCTTGATCGTCCATTCAAGATTGCATTTTCTATAAAATGACAATCTTGATCTCATTTTCGGATCCATGATCATTTGTTTACACGTTTACTATAGGCATTCTTCCATCATAGGGCATTTGATTTTAGACATATTATTTGCTTGCATATTAGAAAATTGATTTCTAGTTTGCTAGAATCATATTAAATCCTTCAAAGGCATTTGTTAAGGCTAGGCATTAGAGAAGTTTGCTCATATAGACAAATCTGAGGGCAATCCATCATTGCAGCAAGGCTTGAGAAGGTACAATGGAAGGAATCATGGAATAGAGAAGATTGGTGAGACCATTTTGTTTTACATTATTCTCTTTTATATTCTTATGTATTTCATTGTTGATGTTTAAACTAACTTGTAGGTACAGCTAACTGTTTGAACAAGTCTTGCAGGATTTTTAGATCATTACATTGGTGAACCTGACATTCCAACACGTCCTTTTTTTTAAGTGTCGTACCTTTTTTTTACAGGTTCAGGGTACGGAAAGCCGCATTTGACAGATACTGCGACGCAAACGCTCTGCTACGCTGCATTCACATTTGCGTGCGACGCAAATGCTCTGTTGTGCCGCATTAGCTACTCGGAAAGCTGCATCTGCCGTGATGCATTTGACGAGCCACATTCAAAACCTTGCACCACAAATGACTGGTAAAACGCAGTTTTCATTTTTTTAAATTTTTTTCTTGTTTATTGTAAACTAGATCCGACGCGACTGCAACCAGTATTCCTTTTTTTGTTATCTTTTTTCTTTAAGGGTAAAATGAACCAATCCTAGGATAGACACACTTAAGGTTTGAATTTATCAACCCTAGGGTAGGCATTGTTTTTTTAAATTTGGAATTTATCAATCTAGGATAGTCACCACACAAATTGTTGTTGAATTAAAATGAACACCATGTTTGTGTGAAGCAACATCTTCACTTAGATTAGAAAATATTTTGTTGTGGGTTTAAAATTGAACAATTGCTTTGTGTGTTTTGGATAGTAGGCATATGCTCTCCCCTTTACTGGGTGATCAAAAAGCCAGACCTATCTTTTCTTTCAAACTTATGCATTTATTGTTTTCATACAACCCTTAGAAGGCCTGTCGTAGTGGAAAAAAGTACTCACCCTATGGGAACGACCTAAGTGGGAACACCTAAAGCCAAGGTTTCCAACCCACTATAATCAAAAGCAAGTTGTTGGTGAAAATCCAACTTGACAGTAGTTGACAGGATACCCATCCCCAAAACCTTTGTTCTAAAGGTTGGGAGGTCTCTCGAGGGAGTATATCCATTGCCACACTGAACGGAAAGACTTACTAAGAACCTAGTGTAGTAGCCAGTCGTGTCAGTAACCAGACATCCTTTCATTCACAGTGCAAGGGGAGGGAAGAATCTCCCCCCAAGACACTCACCATATAATCACCACGGATTGTTTGCTCAGGGGATTCGGTATCCACTTCCATCACCTTGAGTACACACCTAGAAAAGACAAAAACATGGGCACCCTCTAGGGGGTGACAAGGCTGTGTGAGTCGACGTGATTTTAAGATGTGGGCTATAATTGCGAGGATGACCCACTTGAATTTTAAGAGTGAGTCTGTTTAAACAAGTGTTTCTCAATTGAGATTTCTGTGTTTGCTAAGAATTATTAAAAATCTTCAAAAAAAAAAAAAAAACAAATATCACAAAAACACAATTTGGAATCACAAAACTCCAAACTGTGTTCGGGTTTTTCCCTAAAACTTCATATTGCGACACAAGCACTCTGCTGCACCGCATTTGACATCTGGAAAACCGCATTCACTCTGATGAGCCGCATCTAAGCCATCGGGAGCCGCACTCACTCTGTTAAGATGCAATCGACAGTTACAGAGCCGCATTTGCAATCAGCGAGCTGCATTCGGTTAACTGAGCCACATTTTCTAGACACAAACCCGCATTCACAACACTGTGTCACATTCGACACTTCATGAACCGTATTCAATTCCGTGAGCCACATTTTCTCTATTGCAACGCATTTTCCAGACTTTTCAAACAATTTTTCACTGTCAAAACAGAAAGTTCACAACCTGTCTACAAGTCAATCAGATCTTTCTTCACTATCATAGACCAAACCAAACTCTGACTTGCTCAACTTTCCATCCAAACAATTGCATACTTAGATACCATTTTAGGCTCATAATAGGTCACTTTCATTAAATTGCATTAATAGTTTCACCACTTCCTTAGACACTCACTTTGGCAGATTTTAGGAGTTGACTCTTGCCATTCATTGTCCAAACTTTGCATTCATCAATAGGTTATCATTGGACCCAAGTATCTTTGTCATTTTCTCAATCCTTTGGTGAATTATTTCCCACTCAATAGTCTAGTGTGGAAATTTCACTTTGTCCTAGTTATAGTCCTTCCACGGTCCATTGGCTTTCCAAAAGTTGAATCATAGCAAAAACATTGTTTGTCCAAGTTTGTCCTCTTTAGATCTCTCATTAGTAGTTATATCTTAGGATCATTTATTACATATCATTTAGTGTCACTCAACTTGCATCCACAAGTCTTTTTCATAGCATCATTTTAAAAATCCAAAAAAAACCAAAAACATAGTCTCATATTTAGATCATTTTCCTTCATCATCCCAAGTTGAGCAAAACTTTGTATGGTTGAAACTAGACTACAGAAAAAGAAAAGACTCATGGATTCCTTTGGACAAGACACCAACTTTCTTGGGTTCACAACCGGCATGGACTCATTTCCCAATACAATGAATAATCCTTGTTTTGACATGGAAAATTCCACAATCAATCCTTTTAGTGAGATGAACATACCATCATCTCCCTCACATATTTTTGAACCATTTATCCAACGGGATCAAAATGGGGATGTCTTTGAAGAAGACATATTAGCTACCGCTCAACATCCAGAAGTT